>VZRR01006553.1:668241-724443 GCA_013398015.1 Oreocharis arfaki | reverse complement strand
AACCATTGACAACTTGTGCTTTAATAAGTGGCCTACCAACGTTTGTGANTACGCCTGTTGCACTGTATCACACCAAGAGACATGCTGTAAGGACATAACTGAAAGGATTTACTTAAATCTTTGGAAACACTGTCACCCTTTTTAATTCATATGTTCAATATTCTACTTTCCTAAGTAGCCCCCTGTATACACGACCTTCTCAGGAGATCGCAGAATCACCAGGTTGGAAAAGACCTTCAAGATCATCGAGTCCAACCCACGCCCTAACACCTCAACTAAACTAAACCATGGCACTGAGCGCCACATCCAATCTCTTTTTAAACGCATCCAGGGATGGTGATTCCACCACCTCCCTGGGCAGACCATTCCAATATTTTATCACTCTTTCTGTAAAAAACTTTTTCCTGATATCCAACCTATATTTTTCTTGCGGCAGCTTAAGACTGTGTCTTCTTGTTCCGTCAGTTGTTGCCTGGAAAAAGAGACAAACCCCCACCTGACAACAACCACCTTTCAGGAAGTCAGCTAAAAGTCAGCTTGAACATGCTAGGGGGACAAAGGGCTACCCCGAAATTTTATACAAATTTGCTGTGAATGACACAAAATAATTTTGGTCGTGCACCAGCTAAAACTACTCCATGCAGACTTTTGAAAACATGCTTCTTATGCTGCCCATTTAAGGCCAAATTTCTGCCAGGATCATACGAGTGAAAGAAACTGCCCCTTGTACAAATCTCCGTGTGGAAGGTGTGTGAGAGGATGAGAAGGAATACCAAAGGGCATCACTTGTGTGCAGTCAGACTGGACTCACTTTCTGTAGATTCAAAAAAAGCATGAGATGATTCTTGGATTGTTTTTCCCCTGCTTTCCAGCACACTGGCATATGCTGAGCTTTATTGCTTCTGAAAGCACCCTTGCAGCCATTCCATGAGCCTTTGCCATCTCCCAGTGACACAGACCTCACTGCACATTAGCTGCTGCTGGAATCTCTCATGCGTACTTGGGCCTGGCTTGAGAAATGTTAAATATGGCTAAAAAATGTCTTTGTGCTGATGGCAACATTATTCACATTACAGCTGTGCCCAGAGACCCCGCCAGGCTGAACTAGACACTCCTGCCTGGCCCTCGGAGCACTCCACACTAATTGACCATGCAGAAGGAACAGAAGAGGAAAAAAAATGAAGCTACAAAGTTTTGCTTAAAGCTCAAAACACGTCTTTTGAATCATGGGCCAGTACCCTTTACCAAACCTGGTCCTTCAGCCTGCAGGTGCACTGAGCAATGAGACACAGCACAGCTAAAGCTGCTTTAAATCATACCTCAAAGATTTCTCCAGTGCCTGAGGGCCCTCAGAGCCATTGTCTTAGTGTTGCATCCACCACTTTTAACTCTCACTGGTTCTCCAGATGGGAAAAACCTCAGGTGCAACTCATCTCATAGTCCCTCTCTGAACAGAAGTGTGGAGCCTGTCAAATCCTCCCTGCTCCCACTTCTTTCAGACCCAAAATAGAAAGTGAGGGAAACTTCAGGTCCATGTTTGTTTCCTTTTTTCATTCCTCAGGACCCAAGGAAGTTAAACCACTTCCAATGGGGTAAAACCCTTCGCTCAATTCTATTGTGTGACATTTCATCCACAGTTCTGTTTCTAAGGGCAACGAAATCCCATGATGGAAAAAATGAATGAATGCTCCCATCCCGTTCATCCCACTGGACACAGAGGCTGACAGAAACAAATGCAAAGTAAATTGCCTATATATTATCAGACAAAGCTGAATCCCACAACAAACAAGCATTAAATTGGCTTCCTGGCTGCCTAAACCCCAGAACCTCTGAGAAAGAAATAACAACAAAAATTTAAAGGCACACTGAGTTATAGCCTATTTAGAGGCCTACTGTGCAAGGGGCTACCACACAAATAAATATGATGAAACCTACCCAGAAAATACGTTTTTTCTCTCTTTTCAAAGTGGGCTGAAGTAAATGAGACTATTTTAACTTGTTCTGAGCTAAAATGGCCTGTCTCAGCTGTTCCTTCAGAAATGTCTTGCTTTTGTCTACTGCCTTCACCTGCTCCAGAGCTGCCCTCCTCCTCACGTGTTTGCAAGGGAAAAGAGATGTGTTACTGTGGTTAAAAGATGACACAATTCTGCAACAGTATCATCGGCCCTGATTCAGGCCATGCTTTGGGGAATTGCTGCCCCCTCCACCGCTGAGCACACTGCTCGTATCTCCTGCTGTACGCACATGTCAGTGCTGCCATCTCAAACTCAGAATATTTACTGTGCTTTTACATCCCACTTCGGCTGTGTCTTCAGCTCCCCGCTCATTCTCTTCTCAGCATCTGAATAGGCAAACACACCACAGTTCTTCTGGATCATCACTTAAGTCTCCAATTCCCTGACTAGCTCCTCCTGCTGATTTACAGGCTTGAACTTCAGTAACTACCACTGGGTTTGCAATTTCTAAAGCAATCTAATATCAAAGGGAGTCATTACATGAAAAAACTGTGCTTCCTACAAATAAAAGCCAAGGTTATTCAAAGGTACATAAATACAAGCTCACTCCTGGAGGAGGCAGAAAATTAATTTCTGATACATGCATAGTTTACCTAAGCTGCAGGATGACAATTCACACTTGTACAAGATTGGAAATCCACCCATTATTGCTGTTGCTTCCACTGTCTGATAATTTCCTCCTCAGCTTGTGCTGCTGGTATCCATGGCAGCTGTGCATCCCACCGGGGGCCTGCTGAAAACACCCTCCAAGAGGGGACACACACCAAGCACAGACAGCGGGCAGAGGAAAGAAAATAACACAGGGTTTGGAAGGCAAAAGGGTTTCACTTTGATATTTAACCAGAAGAAGCACGTTAAGTAGAGATTTCCAAACGTGAAATAGGTCAGAATACATAGATATAAGTGATAATTAAGGTATCACTAAAATAAATGCTAGAAGCCAAAACCAAAGTAACCCCCTAAACAATAATTCAGTCAATAATGAGTAAATAGTGAATCCTGCATAATTTTTATGCCCTTTTCCCTGCATTCTCCTCACATATAGGCAATTGTATCATCAAGAGCCAGTCCAAAGGACATTTCACCACTGGTATCCAGAGGGTAGTGGAGAAGAGAGAAAGTTCCAGGTGTTTTTTCCAAGGACTCCTTCATAAATTCTAGCCACTACCAGCTTTCCCTGGACATAATGCAGTTGTACAGAGGGAACACAAAATTTTGCAACAATGTCACATCAAGATTCTGCAACGTGAAGGAGATTCTGCCTGTGAAAACAATTATTTAAAAGTCAGTATCTCACATAGCAGGACAGAAGTGACACGGGAGCACAGCGGCAAAGCCAGACTTCAAGCCTCACAAGTCTGAGGATTTGTTAAGGCTAGGAAAATGCTAGTGTGCACAACCAAAACATTCACCAATAGCACGTAAATCTCCCAGAGGCATTTCTAGTACAAATTAGAGCAAAGCATCTCTCAGTGCTGCACCACCTGAACACCTGCTCTATTCATGGTAAAGGATAAAAATGTTTCCCCAAAATTTTATCATTAAACTCAAATACTCTTCTCCTGAACTTCCTCTTGCAGTAAAATCTAGTGGAAGATGTGAAAATAAATATCTGACAAAACAGCCACGTGATAAGAAGCCATTTAAAACCTTGCCTAGTTCATAGGAAGAGATCTATTGATTAGAGTATGTGATTGATCAAGGCCTAAACCAATGCCTTGTAGGGTTATATCTGCCAGACTTTTCTTTTCAAATCTTACACCAGAATAAACTGCAACAGGAAAATTCAAGTTCTGTATTTCATACATGAGGCAATTGAATTCATACAATGAATTCAATTCTGAATTTCATACATGAGGCACCTCCAAACATGAGGTGGAGTTCCAATCAACAAAATCCTTGAAAGCCACTGAAAACTTGTCACTAACTGTGAACTTTTGAGAAAATAAAACTGGGTACAGCAATCACTGTTGCCACTTCTAAGACATAAATCAGGAATTTCATTGAGAGGATTAATAACAAAACAAAGCCAACATGTTATCACAATGTTTGAGGGAGTGAATTTCTCTCCACTGTATTATTTCTATTAGTGCCTGTGAAAAGAGAGAAAAATTGGTCTTTTCAAACCATGGTTGAAAAATTATCCTGATCAGCAGCTACTTTTAAGCTGTGAAGAAAAATACCCCTGCAGCACTTCTCACGAATGCCAAATAATTTTCTGTAGCAAATCTCAACAAATCTACGGGATCCAGGAGCAGCTTGAACCTTTTGAGCTGAGGCAGACTGTGAACCCTTGCCAAATTCTTGTTCTGGAAACCCCCATGTCTACCCAGGGGTGTGATCTAGTGCAGTCCCAAGGTCCAGGAGTCCTTGAGCCATGATCTTCCTTCTAAGGTGCTGATTAGAAAACGCTAATCCTTTTTATGGGGAGGCAACAAAGTAAAAGGAGAACCATTAGTTTGCTGCTTCCAACAGCTTTACTACTAATTTTTGCATTCTTTTTCCTCCTATTTCATTTTTATCTGTTTTGAATTGCCACAGTTAAAGCAGTAAGATAAAAAACCCCAAAAGCTTACTTGAGTTAGAAAAAACACACAAAAAAACCCCTCAGCTCAAAGAAACAAATGAGAAAAAACAACCAAAAAAATGACAAAACCCTTGCCTGAGAGGAAAATGTTTAGAACTTTTTTACTTCTGCTGGTAACTCATGGAGTACAGTAGTGATTAGCCATTAATTATCCATTAATAATAGAACTTTTTCATCATCTCAAATGGGATGGGTGCTTTAGCTTGGGAAAAGCCATTTTGAGAACAGCACCTTATCAACAGAAAGTTTGGGTTTGCAACTTATAATCTTTTAAACTAAGGCCAGCATTTTCTGCCCTCAAAATAAGAGAAAATGGGTTTCTTTCCCTGTTATTTCAGATTCTGAAATTGTATAGTGCCTCTTTTATCTAAAGCTCTCCCGTCAATATTTGAATGGGCAGGGCTTTGGCCTGGTTGGAGTATATACCAATCAGTAGCAATGTTTCTGCACCTTAGCTAGAAAAGAAGAAACTCTCCAGTGAGGTCTCTAGGGCAAATGCCAGTATAAAGCAAATTTAAAAGCCACCCCCATCAGGGCTGAATGTACAAGCCAAAAAGTTGCTTTTCTATGAGCTTTTCTGACACCGAAATGTCCAATAAGTGCCAACAGAAAAGAATATGTTGAAACAAACTTATTTCTAATTCAAGTATTTGAACAAAGCACTGCATTTTATGTGGGTTTTTCCCACTTGCTTTTGCACCACAAGAAGTTCAAGCCTCCTAGGCAATTGTTATATATTAAATCCATAGAAAAATGGGGCTTACACTCAACTCTCTCATTCAAATGGAAACAATGGTAAAAGCCTAAGCCTTGCATTTCAAAACTCCTAGCCTTCCTCTTGAAGCTGGAGGACAGCTGAGATCACCTCCTAAGGCTTCACAGGAGGAAAACCACTTCAGGCTGAGAGGGTTTGGGAAGCTGCTCCTGACTCCTCCTCGAGCTCCTCTCTGTCACGTGCATCTGCTGCGTGAGCTCTCCGCTCACCTTCCTCAACGGCACCACTAATCCAATAAAAGATATTTCCCTACAGCCCCCCTTCCTCTCACTACAAGCATGAGGTCCTTGGGATGTTCTCAGTGCTCCTGAAAAACTCTGGAAACTCATGATCTGTGGCTGTGACGAACCCTGAATGCCAGCTGCTGTGCTTGAATTTGAGTATATATCTTGCACCATTTCCTAAGCCTGGGCTTCCATTTCTGCTTTTTCCTGCCTGCAGGAACAGCAAAGTAGTTCCCAGATCTTAAGGAAGTTTAGTCAATTAAACTTGAGTAATTCATGTCTTTAAAACCACTCAGGATTATTAAATAACAAACAGAGTAGAGCTGCATTGATAAGTTAAGTTACTTGGGTTATATTTGAAGAGAAGATGTGTGAAGGTATTAAATAAACAACACCACAATTTAATACTAAAAAGCAGCACAGTTAGAGTTATTGCAGCCTGAGGTAACAGATAAACAGTCAGTATTTCACCTAAAAAGATAGACTGTAGTAGAATTATTGAAATTACAATACCCAATGCTGTTCTTTGGAGAAAACTTTAATGCTAGGAAAAACTCTTTTTTGCACAAGCACTGCCTCATCTATAAAGTTAGCACAAACACCCTGCTTAAATACATAACCAATCATTTTAATCAGATACTCCAGCAAACCACCCCCTCAGCCATGTACATTATACCCAGAGACAGCCACTGATAAGTGCTCATCACAAAATGCTAATTGCATTCCATTAAAATTACTCAAACAGCCTATACGATTTCAAATATTGCACGCTATTTCTCTCTAATTGGTCCAAAAGGAATATTTTCCTTTACCTTTGGTATCCATGTGAACTTCAAAATTGTTCTGGAACTTGACAAAGACAAACACTTTGATGTTTCTTTGCATTAGGAAATTCTTTACCCAATAAATTACAATTATGTAAATATTAGCCCCTCTGGGGTATAGGTTCCTCTTTGAGGCATAAGATGATTAGAGTAGAAAAATTATTAGATTTGTCCATGACCACGCTATACTTTCCTTCCTCAGGAAATTCTGTTATCAAAGGCTTTAATCCTATTCCCACTAAAGCAAGTAAATTTGGCCACTGAGTTAAATGGAAAAAGAATTCATTTCACCCATTCAGGCAGTCCCCTAAAAGCCTAGATGAGAGTAACATCCCTGGCATGAATATTTAGTTCCAGTTTTTAACACCGTGCTTTCACAGTCGGGAATGATTTCACTCATTCCCTTTCTGCTGACGTGAAATCTCAAGCTTTCCTGAAAAACCGCAGGATGCTGCTAAACGCAGCTGGGCAGGCAGCGAGTAACAAGCGCGTCTCGTGGGAGGTGCAGGGGGATCGCCTGGTGCAGGGGCAGCACACAGCGCTGCTTTTGGCACCGGTGCTCAGGGGGTGGTGGCCTGATCTGGTGCCCGCCGGGCTCCCGCGGCCATCTCGGGATCTGTGCGAGACGGGCACCCGCGGCTGCCGAGGGAGGGGATGCGCACGGAGGAGAACAGGTTGGTTTCTGCCACCCCGGTTACATCACCGAGTGCTTTCTGTCCCCTTTGCAAAAGGCACAGTTTGTACTCTGCTCCTGGAGGCTTTATGTTAAGCCTCAGAGCCTGTTTAGGTAGCAAGCAGTTTTCTCTGTTGCATCCTCTGCTTGTGTGATTATAAAAGGCTCCAACAGAGCTTAACCTCCTTTCCCTCGGAGCAGACCAGCTGGTTTGTGATTTGGTGGAGCTGTTTCCCTGTGGGTTTTCTCGTTGTTGAAGCCCATAAGACAGTCAGTCTCAAGGAATGCGAAGGAAGACAGTGCCTCTTACCAGCAAGCACGGTGGATTTGAGCTTGTTTGTAGACACACCAGGCTCCAGCGACGGAAGGAGGAAGCATTATCGGAAATTTAAGGATTTGTCTTTAAAACCCGAGGCCAGAGAACATAGTCTCCTGAATAATTTACGCATGAATGTCCTGAAACAGATTTAGGAGAATGAATTCGGGTAGAGATCAGTGTGGAGTTTCTAAGAAAGCTTTTTCTTTTATATGTAGAACGAAACGGAAAGTGAATGGTGTTACATGTTCACATTATAATCCAGAGCATGTACCCACTCTGCCAAAGGGTTATGGTAAGCACAGAAATAGGACAACATGCCAGATTCCAACCACGCTTTTGAACCATTCTCCAGGAGGGAGACAATGATTCCCTAAGCCTGCAGTCTTGTCACCTGCTTTCAGCCCGTAACACCTGCTCGAGATATTTTTTATACACACACACCTGCATGAAAATAACATATTTCTTCAGAAGCACAACAATAATTATCTAGAACTTTGGGCAGTGCTGATGGGCCTAGAAACATCATGAAGTGTTATGGGAGTATTTGATGTTCACACCATCAGGTGAAGGCTCTTGCCAGCCCAGCTGAGGAGCACAAGTTTCACTCTTATTTCTATAGCTATATTATGTTACACACACACTGATACGGGTATATATGAGTTTGTTGTGCTACACACAGATTAATCTTGTTTCCCCCTCAGTGCTATATATTTTTTTGTACACAAAATTGCTGCTTATGAAGGTAATTAGAGTTCACCAGTACTCACATGAAGAGGTTAAGCCAGTGCTGTCTGCTGACTTTAAGTGCAACTCCTGGTCATTTGAACCTGGCACTTACCATTTATGGAAGTATTACCTAAATATCTGAAAAAAAAAAAAAAGTTCAAGTTTTGCCCTTGTTTTCCTCTGCAGCAGAGAGGGATAGTTGAGCTCCCAAGGGCTGCAGAGGAACTCTGGGAGAAAGGATACTCTCCAGCTGCCAGTGATGGGCAGGTCTGGCTCTGCCCCAGCCCACGAGCTTACTGAAGTGCCCATTGTGTAACTGATCCGTGTGCTTGAGTACAAAGGAGATTAAATTTTCTTTCTAGTCTACTGAATATGACTTAGTCACTCAGCTTCCTTTTTTTTTTTTTTTTAAAGGTTTTTGAAGAGAAGGAGTACAAAAGCTCTGCCAATCACGTTTGCTTTATCTTATCCTATACCCTCCTTCGTACAGGAGAAGCTGCAAAATATTCTTTTTAGCTTGTTTACCTGAAGTTTCACAAAATCCATACAATTTTGAAAGCCTAAAAGCATTTAAGGAGAATGTCTTTGTAAAGCATTGCTCAAGAACGCAAATACACTTTCACAGTGGCCGGTAAATACCTTCCTTTACCAGGTAATGTTAGGATGACAAACATGCGACAAAATTTTGTCTTGACAGCCTTTTCTTAGGTTTTTCACCTTTCCAGTGCTGCAAAGCAGAAGCACTATCCAAGAGAACCCTTCTAACCCCGAGAAACATGTCTGGGCACTGTCCAGGAAGGATTTATTCTCCTCTAGAGAGATGACTGCAGGTACATTCAGATATTTGTACACAATTCAAACAGAGAATTTGCTCACTCTTTTTGCTGACTGATAAAGCTGACTGAGATTACAGCTCCAGACTTTGTCCCCATCAGTCCAGCACAGAGAAATACATTTCATGCACTAAAATAAACTCCACACTGCTATTACTGCTGCTGATACAGCTGCAGCTTAGCTCCATTCTCACCGAGGGTAATGTATTATTCTGTAACTGATTTCAGCTTGTTTCAATGAGGCCACTGTAGGTTAAGGCATGATTCAACAGGGTTGGAGAAAGGAAAATTAGGATCTGCTACTTATTTTGTGCCCTTCATTAGCGTCTCAGAGAGAAGCAAAACAAAATGAGCAGCTTTAGCAAAATAAAATGTTTGAAAGCATTTCTCCTTTTTCCCATTTCTTCAGCTTGATGGGGATCTGCCAGAGCATTACACTAGAACTACTTGCACATGGCCTCTCTTAACAAACTGCTCTAAATTTTAACTTTCTCAGCAATACTATCACATGTTTAAATTGCTTTGGAGGCTCTCCAACCATTTGAATGGTATCTGATCTTAACTGACTTTTCTCACCCTTTTTCAAAGAGCTAGTATTGCACCAATGTACAAATTTGCAAATATTGTGGCAGCTGTTTGGACTTTTGTAAAGAAGAGAAGGACCCATTTGGCCAACACACATTTCTAATTTGTGGTCTTCATCAAATCAGCATCAAAAAATGCTAGTACAAAAATGAAAATAAATAAAAATCAATTATCTCCTTTATGGCTATTCATCATCCTTGAGAAGCTGCCTCCTCACTTATCACTTACAAGGTTTGGGACCTACTTTTCAGATGTTAAAGCTGTTTTTCCACAACTTTCCTCTCAGCAGTGCAGCTTTTTCCCTGCTGGTGATTTTCAGGTAAACCAAAATTTCAAAACCACAAAAATAAGAAGAGCTGATTTGGACCTTACTCTCTATTTTCCTCTTTACAGACAACAGAAGAAGTTTGACTTACAGACAATTTTCTCTATCCTTATATATCTGGTAGGAAATCTTTGTTACTATAATTATCTCAAGACAACAGACCAATGTAGGGTAATGAAAGAAATAATTTAAGATCCTGCTGAGAGCAGACAAAACCCAATTCCTCAGTACAGGCAGGTAGCAAAAAACTTGCTAAATTACTGCTGTATGATATATCTTTCTTGAAATTGGAAGAGAATGGACCAAAAGCAGCACTAAGAGGGCTGTTGGGATGCACGAGCTGGAAGGAAAAATAACTACATTAGAAATGTTCCAGATCCCTTTCAGCAGTGGAAATTAATGGAACACTGTCAATTAGCCTGAAACACTTAGCTTAATGTATTTTGAATTTGCATGATGGATGGTTTATGTACCTCCATAACAAAGCTCAGCACGAGAAAATTTTTCTGAAACTATGTTCCTCACAGAGGTGAAACAAAAAAAATCCATATATACACACCCGTATAACATTTCTCAGGGATTACACTGGCCATTTTCTCCTGCATTTAGGCTCTCAAATGTTATCCAGAAGTAAATCTCTTGCTAAAAAGCCCACAGGAGCAACCTGAGTAGCAGTTTCACAGCAGACACTGTCCAAGCTTAATTTACGTGTGGGGTAAGACTCTGAGAAATGGTTTCTAGATTTCAGATCTCTGCACATTCACCCTGCTATCACATCTGCACGAACTGCAGGTGCTTTCTGGTCACCATCATCCTGTTCTCTTCAGGTAGAACCATCAGATCACAAACAGATGAGTGACAAGGCAGTGCAGCAAGCTGCACTGAGACTGTAGCCACTGGGCAAAGGGCCAGCATCTGACTCATGAGCTGGTTCTTGAAAAGTAAAGGAGAAAATTCCGCTTACTTTTAACTTTCTTCTTCCTGTAAAACTGCAATAAGAGCCCCCATGACAGTGCTTCTCCTGGACTAAAGATTGGTTTGTGCAATGAAAACGACTTGTGAGTTTATGAAGAACACCTTGCGACCCGAATCTCAACAGAGTTGCTTCGGTTTTTGGGGTGTTTTTTAGTTTGGGATACAGGGAATTTTAAAGAGATCTCTAGTCATTGTAGCATCTCTAGACTAATTTAATATCAGTGTATTCCCCTGATGCAAGTTCAGCCATCTGTCAGACTCCTTATGGAGCAAGAAGTCAAGTGCACAACACACTTTAAAAGTATAAACTATTCATCAACAGGCAAGACCTCCCTCATGTTGCTCATTAAGAAGCCACATACTGGTACAGTTATAGAGCTGTAACTGAATGTCTTGTCTCCACTTTTTCAGGATTTACTTTTGCAAAAGATGGAATTAAACCAAATTTACATTCTTGAACTTACTCCTGCTTCCTGTTGAAAAAAAATGACCTTCTTCTCTGGCCTGAATTTTATGTGAGCCCCTGACAAAATCTTTGTCAAATCAAACTTTTTATTGAGCATTCAGCATTTGTCACCAGCATAGCTCCTCCCTTTTTCATGAATTCTGTGTTACAGGTAAAATGAATTCTGTGAAGTTTCTTGAGCTTAGACCTCCCCCACAAAAGTGATCAGTGACCTGGAAGAATAGAAGAAAACCTGGAGAGAGCTACAGATGGTACTTCTGTGGCAGTCCAAAGTGTTTAAAATCACCCTCCTCCCAGAGCCAACCTCAAACAAAAATAAATAAAGCGTCAGATGCCATTGCAGATATCAGAACTGCACACTCAGTTTGTCATTTTATTCATAAAATTAAATCACAATCAGGTTACATGGAGCAAGACACCTCCACCCCGTCAGGTTCCATCTGTCCCCTTGGAGAAGAAGTTGGAGCTTGGGGGGTATGGAGTTTCTGGATTTGTTAGCACTACTTTCTCCCTGCTTTCCCCACAACCAGGATATTCCTGCAGTGGGTGCAGACCCTTCCCAGAAACTCCTCTCATGCCTGCCCAGAGCTGGAGCAGAGACCACGGCACAGCGAGGCCAGAGGAGGAGGGACTGACAGCATGTGGGATGAGCTGCCAAGGCAAGGGGGGAGAACGGGAGAGTTTCAGGTGGAGAGAAGAGAGAGTGGTTCGAGGAGAAGGCAGATGGGCACACCTTGACAAGGACTCTGCAGGGGTGTGGAAGAAGGAGCTGGAGGTAAGGAGGCAAACACCAAGACTGAAATTTCGCCAGCTTCAAATTCAAACAGATTAAATAATCCTCTATTCTTTTTATTTTGTTAGCTGTATACAATCAAAAAATCAATCATCTCACTTCCCAGCAGGGAACTTCAGAATTATGGGTTACTCAGGACAAGAGCCCTGCTTCCAAAGGTATTTACACCTACATAAATTTGGCGTGGTGGCTGAAAAATTCATTTTTTAAAATGTCACTCCATAACAAACATCCATAATGTACTCCTTCCAAATGGGCCCAAGGACGATGAAAGTACAGTTTTTTTAGCTGTGGTTTTGAATTCCATATTTAATAGTGACATTTATTAAATATTAATTCGAAAATGCATATTTTATACCAATGGTTAGCATAGGTGAATAGTTCTGTCACTCATGACCTCTGCTTGAGCGCTTATCACTATTCATACTCACTTAGTCAAGTGAAGGTTTAATTTTATTGTTAGTTAATTTTATAACTCTTCATTGTGCCCAGGTTTCCCAGTTTAGCACCCACTCATGTTGGCAATCAATAGGTGCCCCCAGACCACACCTGGAAGCCACCAGGGCAGAAGGAAACCAGCCTCTCTCCCATTTACGCCTCTGGAGACTGAGTAGAGCAATGGAAAAACCTGAAGAAATTCGTGGCTGAGAGGTAGTAAGAACAGTTTTTATGACTGCATTAACCAGAACTGGCTTTATGAATGCCCCAGGTCCATTTCTGTGCTGAGCCAGGCCAGGCTGAACCACCTTTGGCAATGGTTTATATTAATCTATTTGATGCTGCATTGAAAGGACTGACAATGGTCACTCAGACTGTAACTAACAAAGGAGTTGGAAAAATAGTTTTACTCAAGCCAATTATTTCTTCTCACTTTGCAGTTACTGAGGTGTAGAAGACAATATGGGACATGGATTTTAGAAAGGAATTACCAGGAGGTGAATATGTAAGAATTGACTGGTGCAAAGGCACTTATTGAGCGGCAGATGTGCATCAGTAAACCCACATTATTAACCTGAACAAAGCAAGAGAGAGATCTGCGAGCTCCCTGGTCGCTGCTCCTGGCTCACACCTCCCTGGCCAACACGATCAGAGCAGTGCAGAAAATTCCCTGGCCTGCACAGACCTCTAAATAACCGAGAGTTTTGATCTTAGGTCCTCCTGCACATCTATGCACTGTTTGTGACACAGAGAGTACTATTTCTCCAAATTAGCAGGTGATGCACAACATTCATATTGGATTAAGCACCGAAGTCAATGTGAGTTAAGAATTTCCAGCGTTTCATAGAGTGAGATACCCTGAACACGTTAAACAGGTATTAAAATCTCGTCTTTGAGTCTCGAGCATACATATATAAGCATACAAATAAAAAGTATACCCAGTAATTCGCTTGTAACTGCAGTTCAAATACCAGAGGGCAACTGTTGAATGAACAGATTAAAAGTGTGTATTTTTCTCTTTAGTCCCTTTCCTAAGAAAATTAAGGAAAACACCAGGAAAAAGCCCAGCAGCAGAGTTCCATTTACAATTCCCAGCCTTCCAACTGTGGTACTACAGACACATAACAAATCTCAAATTTGTTATTTGCTTAATAACAAATTATTTAAGTTTTAACATTTCAAATGTTGCCATCTCCCAACTGTAAGGCAATTATAAAAGGCAACTGAGAATATCTCTGCAAATGTGTTTTTAAACTTGTAAGCAGTTGCACCGACATAAAACTGATGCAGTGCCACTGAAATCAATTAAATTTGATGGGCACAAAGTTGCAGAAGAATCGTAGTATCGATGTCCAAAAATTAGCAAGAAGGTAACTCTTACCCAGCAAATATCCAGCATTACCTTAAACCTTCTTGATTTCCATTTTCAAAATTTTAAAAATACTCTGTGGCACGTGGCAAATGATCAGCTACAAATGCCTCATTCCCAAGAAACCAAACAGCTCAATTCCATAACTTCCTTGCTTTAAAATTAACAGTCAATGAAATTGAATCATGTGCTCTTAACTTCAACTGTAACGGAAAAGTTCCTGTAATATCCACATCAAATGAATGGATGCGGGTTGGAAGGATTTGCTGGTGATTTCAGAGTCACTTTCTGCAAGCTGAAATTGGGAAACCACCAATAGCACCAATTTTATTCTTTTATTTTCTGTCTGTAAAAGATTTCCGTCAATACTGGATCAAGAAAATAAGTTCATCCATAATTAACTCTAAATTAGTAGAAATATGGAAATGAATACACAAGATAACAAAAAACCATTTTCTTTTGAAAAGTGTCGGAATTTATTCACTTAATTCCTATTCAACAATCTCTGAAACAATACAAATCTGAACTTCTGGCCTGAAGATTTTGGCCTCAGTGCCGTACTTCACTTCTCAGAGAACTGAGAGCAGAAGGTGACAGCAAGAGTTCAACATCCTCTTCCACTCCTGTACTGTACATTACTGAGATATAAATAGGAAAACTAAATATTTTGCAGAGCAGTATGTAACAAGCAGAGATGGGTCCACCCTCTCTGACATACTCCAGTCCCTGACTTCCACAAATCTTCTCATCTAAGACACAAAATATGTAATGAGCCAATGTAGTAAGGGATGAAGATCAAAGGAATAGGCATCAGATTTTAGCAGAGATTATTTGCCTGCAGAATTCCCAAGAATGATCCTAGTGCTGAGCAGTACAATGTTTATTTGGAAATACAGGCAGTGTTACTTTAGTCATGAAGAAGAGCTGCTTCCTCAGCCTCTGCAACTTCTTCCACAGCAGCCCGAAACGACTGACACACAGGCAAATTCTAGGACACGTCAGAGAGTTGATATGTAATCTGTCCTGAAATAAGTGAAATGTATGAAATTCTCTGCAGAGTTTTCTACTAGTTTATCAGTCTAATCAGCCTAGTATCAGACTAATGTCACTTTTTCTAGCTCCATTAGGCCACACACCACACTGCCATTACCCAATTTGCCTCAGAGGTGATGGCAGAGTCAGCACAGCTTCTCCATCTGTCCTGCCAATGTGTGATCCAGCCCTTGGCAGTCAGCAGCTCCTCCCTCCCACTGCTAATGAGCAGGAACTGTACCTGTGGCAGGTGAATGCTGTGCCTTTCCTGCCAACAAGCACAGGACAAAAATCATGTCCAGACCAGAGCCCACCCAGCACAGAGTCTGTCCCCAGCCCAGTCTCTACCTGCATTTTTCAAGTTTATAGGAAATTGATTGAGAACAGAACATTTCTTTGGGGGCTGGCAAGCAGCTCAAAAGCAATCCTCCTTTTCCAAAGTGCTGCCTTTCCAACGTGGCTACTGCCCTCCCATTCCATCCCTCTCCACCCCACAGCCCTCGGCAGTATCACGGCAGATCTGCAAGACACGCCCAGGAGAAGAGTACACAGCAAACTGCCTCATGCTGAATATCTCTGACACTTCAGATCCTGACACTGCTCCAGTTTTCTGAGATCCTGATGTAGCTGAATCAGTTAGTAAAGCTTTTCAGGCACGGGAGAGGAGAACAAGGCAGTAAGAGGGTGCTCAAGGAAATTTTCAGGAAACGTAAGTAACATCACTGCGATGCGCTCTCCCAGCATGCTGTGATGTGTAGATCAGGCAAATTTTGAAACAGAGAACATCTTTGTATTTAGCCCCAAGAGAGCTCCTCGCCCATTAATTTCTTTGATCTGCTCTTGAAAGCTGTGTAAGCTTTCAGAATTTATGTCATCTTATTGGAAAGGTTTTCACTGCCTGATTGCATTGGGTGAAGAACACAGAAGTAAAAATGAAGATTAGCTTTCTACTGTGGGCTTGTTTTCTCTGAATGTTCCTTCTATGCCTTGATCATCTATCAACCTTACTCTCTAGCTTCCTAATTCTGATGTATTTGAAAAAAAATTGATTTATTATTCACTTTTTTTTCCGCTTCCCTGTCTTGCTCTTTTACATTTAGCCTGTTGGAGTCTACCAGCCATTGCATCTTTCCCTTTGAACACAGATTTGCTTCTTCGGGTAAAATAGCTCAGGGTATTTTCTTGCTTTTTACAGTCCCCTTATTCTGCTCTTTAACAATGACACTTTATTTCTGGGTTTGTTTTTCAAAACCTTTGGATAAGTAGGTTAATTCTGTTTTTCTGGTTCAGCATCCTTGGATAGTCCCCAGTCTGCCTACAAGATGTTTACCTTGGTTTCAAAACAGTTCCACATCCTTTTAAGTGTTAAGTGTCAGCATTTTAATCACTTTTTTGAATTCAGATAAGCCTGCCCCTCCTGTGTAGACTTCCACTCCTCCAGACAATTTAATCTTTAACGTTGATGAAATTGTCCCCCTCACCCTTGTGGGCTCTCTCCCACATTCCCAGCTGCACATGGACACTGAACCACTCCATCTCCTTACCTGCGTTTATTTCCGAAGGGAACCAGTGGCTGAGCACTGCAGAAAAGAGCAAAGTGCAGTACAAAAATCTCATTTCAACCCTCAAGTGGCCTGTGATTGGATGGGATAACCCCAGATTAACCACCACAGTGCAGAATTAGCCTAATTTGGGTGAGTTTGTCCAAGCTGTGACACCAAGGATCGTGACCTGCTTGGGCCAAGTTTTTGCTTACTTTGGAAGCAAATCTTAATCCTTTTTTCCCACCAAGCCACAACAGCCTCTGAAGATTTGTCTCAAAGGAATGCTAATGAGCTGCAGATCACCAAATATGACACTGCCAACATCTCTACCTACCAGTTTTATGGGAAAAAAGGAGATAAAACAGAGTAAAGAGCAGTTTCATGCTTATTAAGAACAAATCACACTCTGAACAGTTCATGCAACAACTAAATCAGCAGGGAACACAATGGCAAATGAGGGTAAAATTAAGCCCCACGTTAATAAATATAAAGCAATCTTTCATTTATTTCAAAATAACGGCTTTACCATCACCTTCATAGAATCAAATCATTATTAAAAATATTGCCCTGTATTTCTTTAAAACTCTAAAAATCTACAGTGCTACAGGATGGATCTAAAGAATGTATTTTCCCACCACTACACCTATGAATTTTATACATATTTAACAACCCTTTGTGCTGATTCAACTAATCCTAAACAAGAAGCAATCCCAAATTCATCCTGCTGCTTTGAACAGAGCTATTTTCACATTTGTTTCAAACGTTCTTTCCTTAAATAATCATTACAACCTCAAATGAAGAAAAAGATGGAAGAGAAGTTCAAGGTCTCGTTGATTTTCATTTAATGTGCTAGAAAGTCTCGCATGGTACATCTAACCCGTGAGCAGTAAATGGATTAAAATTGGAGTAAATTCTCCCAACCAAACCCAACATTTGGTAGATACTGAAATGGCATTTGTGAGGTAGCACTAGCAGAACAAAACTCTCACAAAGGAAAAAATGGGGAAAAATACATCAGGGTCTGTGCACACAAAGCAATTCAATATATTGTCCTCTCTATCTGCTTTATCACAGAAACAAGTAGTTGAATAGGCAGAACCGTTCTTTGCTACTCTTATCCTATTGTATTGTCTATTTTATTTATTTTTCTGTGATTTGAAGGTCTGAGATGGTGGACACAAGCAGCAGCAATGCCAGCAACACTTCCTGCCTAAGTTTTACCCCTGTCACACGAGAGAAAATTATTATAGGGGGTGCTCCAAATTTCTAGAGCATTATTAAACCATGCTGAATCTGTGCACAACCGTGCCTCTCCCTCCACCCTCTCATGATTTCCACAACATGGGTGGGTTTTTCTTGCTTTCAAGAAATTTACCTTATTTTTTCAAGCACCCTTACTCCCACTGCAGATGCTGCAGAGTCCCAGAAGACATGACTGGGAATCTGTGGGGTCCTCTCAGGACAAAGCTGGAGGCTGGACACCTGGGTAGTCATCAAAACCTCCCTACTTGCAGACAGATTCATTTCTCCCATTTCTGACTTTGTTTCACGGGTACTGTCTAGAATAATGCCAGTACTAAAGAAAGAATTCAAAATATTTGGAACTCAAAAGGACTTCTATGGTGCTCAAAGAAATTTCACTTCCTAAAATTTTCTTAGACAGTTCTCAAAAAGCATTAAAATAATACAAAGAAAGCTAAGGTAGAGGGTGTGCTAGAGCCAAAGGGCTCCTGCAGAGCTTGTGCTGGATGGTTTTCCAGGATTCTGCAATAAATACCAGAAAATAGGTACTTTGGTACAGAAATAGGGACTTTACACCCTAAATGAGAACAAAAGAGTAATCTTTGATCTATAAACCCGCTCGCCTTGACGACGAGTCTACTTCCTTGTTCGGAATGTTTTCTGGAAGAAAAGTCCTGTTCCCCCAGTAAATCAAATACTTTTGAGTCTGTTTTAGTTCAGAACACTTTTTGCCTATTTTTTTGATTCACATCTCAAGTAAACAGGCTTGTTTTCATGATGAGTGCTAGCAACAGTCCCCATCAACACAGCCTTTTATAGATTAGATACAGCCCTCTGCTGCCATTCAATATTATTTGTTCATTTTAAATAATGAATGTAGCTTACCAAATGTTGAACAACTTTAAAATGCTTTATTACTCTTAAGAGCTTTGCAATGCACTTAGGAAAAAAAAAAATCAGTGTTTAAAAACATGTATAAAAATGTGATGCTCCTTTCAGTATGTATTTCTGGTGAACAATTCCAATTTTTCTAGCAATAGAAGCCCATGTTTATCTAATTAATAATAACTCAAAAAGCCTAAACTTGTTTATATGATAATATGGGGCTATGTTATGCTGGAGTTAAGAAATGGGGTTAAGAAATGATGCCTCTTGCTCACTATAATGGTTTCCATTCGATATTCAGTCACATCTGCACGTATTTTATTTATTTATAGAAAGTATCAGCATGTAGTGGCATTGCAGACAAAATGCAGGTGCAGGAGGGTGAGATTAGATGGGTTTTGTGAAAGAGTCCTAAGGATGAAGCGATGCCTTAGGTTCTAACTTCTATACTTTTCAAATCCTGTACTGCCTGCTGTGTAACTGTGAAGTTTCCTGTAGCTGCTCGCTGCTGTTCTCTCAGGCCAGGCAGTCACAACAAAGCCTCTCCAAGNGTCCATCTTGGGGTCCATCCTGGCAGCAGCCTCTGGCTCCCCAGGGTGTACCTGTGAAGGCCTTTAATAAATATCCACCTTTATGCCCTTGCTCCTGTCTAGTCCTTGTTTCTAGGCAGCCTCTCAAGGCATCAGAAGCAAAGAAAAGTTATACATAAGCCCACTTAAGAGAATTCAACTGGTTCAGTGCAGGGCTTCTTGACAATCTGGTTTTCATTTATTGCTGGGTCTGCAGGGAAAAATTCTCAAGAACATTTCTGAGGCCTAAGCTCAAGTTAGCAAGGATTGGCAAACAAAGGAGCTGCCGCATTCTTCCTTAACTTTGGCAGTTCACTCTCACACACAGACCACGTTTTCGGCTGCCTGACCTCTCCCCAAGCTTGGGACTGTCATGTGAGGTGGTGTGTCATTCAAGGAGGTGATAAGCAACCACAGGGTTTAAACATTCCCAGCCTGGAACACTTGTGAAAGCACCAGTGCTTTAGAAAACCTTAAAGTTTCAATAGAATTTTTAATTCTAATAGAAAAACCTATTTGCGTTGCACTCAACAGTCAAATATTATTGCAATAGGTTTTTTTTTCCATATTCAGAGTGGCACTCTTCCTGAATTTTTCCACATCCAGGCTCTGCTGGAGTCCAGCTACTTCTGCCAGAAGGAACCAATGAGGCTTTTCTTTTCTTTATATCATACAAAAAGATCAACTATAAAATTCCTCCTGGACCTTTACCTTCTCCCTCTTTAGCTCTCCAGCTCCATATGGTTTTAATACCTCATGGTTTTCACAGCTAATGACAGAAACAAGGTTCAAATGTTTTTTACCCAAACGTGAAGGAAGCTAAGCAGTTTGTGAACAAAACGTTGAACCCTTTTTATAAGACATAACTAATATTCTTGAAGATTGCAAGTATTCGAGGCATAGGTATGCTGTAATATATCTACTCCTATCTGCTTCGAGTTAATAAAACTGAGAGAACCAGATGTCTTCGAGATTATTGCAGATTTTCACTGCCAGTAACAATTAAGCCACAGCAGGGAGCTCATGGGGTAGGAGAAAACTGTAAAATTAAATTTCAAGTGCCTACAAACTAATCATACATTTAAAGCATACTCCACGGATATAGTTTTGAAATCATTGTTCTGGCATATTATTGTTTTTTTCAAAGAAAATACAGATATCTGATGGAGAGAGTTTTAATTAAAAAAATCTTGGCAAGACACCAAGGCTTAGCCCTTCAAAAGAGTATTCTTTAAAAGCTCCATCTCAGGCCAAAAATGTCACCACAGAAGGAAAGAGACAAGCATGCAAAGCTCTTGACATTTTAGGGAGCATCTGAGAGCATATGGGCGAAGCTGGGGGGATTTTTAAAAAGCCCAAATTAAAAACGCCTTGTTTATGAGAGAGAAGCAGTCAGCAGTTTTCACATTCAGAGCCCGTTCAAATATTCCAAGTTTCGAGTGGTCTTTGCTTCGAAAAATAGATGCAAACTTTAGAGACGCAGTAACCTAATAACAGAGCACTCTTGGCTCCTAGAAAAGCCATCCAGGCGCTTTCCGGCGGGCACGGGCCTGCCCGGCGCCCGAGCAGAGGCTGGGGCTGAGAGCAGCGCTGTCTGTGGTCCTGAAATCACGTCTCCCAAGAGCTCGGGATCCCTGGCTCCGGCTGGCAGCTTCTACACGCGTCCCAAGAGAAAAACCTCGTCCCCAGACAGTTCTGTCTCTCATGTCGGATGCTGTTGAGAGACTGGTTTCTTCTATAATAATGGCCTTTCATCGACAGAATTGTGTTGCCTGTTAACATCACAGAAAAATAAAGCCATATGGAGAATCACAGAAGCATTCTATAAATCCAGCATTTAAAGGATCACACACTTACATCAGAAATCTCCAGGAATTCTTTTTAGAAAAAAGATAATTTAGCGAATTTAGTTATAGTCTATGGGTACAGGAATTGGAATAACTACATTTTACTTTAATGTTCCATTTTTGGATGCCATTGTGAAAGGGAAAATTGTCTTAGGAACAATTCTTAAATGGATTTAAAATAAAAGTTCACCAAACAAGCTTTGTTGACATTCCTAAAAGAATTCCTAAACTGCCCAAAAGAACTCCCCTAAGGACCACTATCACCAAATATATAAAGAGCAATAAGTAAGGTGATATTACTTGAGTTAAAACCCAATACCTCAACACACACCAGCACAGCCCTTCCCAAATGTTCTTTGGCATATTCCCCTGTTTCTACCTTAAGAACACATTGATTAACATAGCGGCTATTTTTATATTTCTGATTAAAGCAAAAACTTTTGGGCAGTTTCAAACAAATGAGGCTCTACCTGAGCAACAGCATTTGTTGCTGTGACAATGATTGCTTCTGCCATTTAAATGAATCGGGCTCAGTTGGTGCTTTCTATTAAACTGTTATAAAAAAAGAAATCTTTTTCCCATTTAACCTTTTGCTCTTAAGGCATAGTCAAATTTATTTCCTAGACAGATCTTTTAAGGAAATGAGATTTATGCATTGAAACTGCACGGCTTCAATGGCTCATAAAACCATCCACAATTTTCCCTTAAATGCAATGGAGATGCAAAAATCCCCAGCTATTGGAAGTGTTTATAAACTCCATAACCTGTTCAGGGATGCCTTTGTAGTCCCCACTGATGGCAGGGAAGGCTGCAGGATGAACTTGCTCTCCAAGAGCTGCAACATGAGTTTAGTTCTCACACACAAGTTCTGCCTATTAAGAAAAAAATTGTGGTTTTGAACTTTCTGACCCTAAAAACTTTCATCACCAGATGAGGGCTTAGGGAAAAATCACGTTTTCCACTTACCCAGCAACTGAAATACAGCCTTCATTACTAATTCCAGGTATTTCCTGGAAGCCACTATCCAAAAGCATTCTGGCTGGCTACCTGAGCAGCGCTCATGTTTTCAGTTCAGCTCTCAGACTGCAGATTTCTGTCCTCAATTAAATGTGAAACATCAGACATTTCCCTACAAACCTGCAGAGTGCAAAAGTGAACCAAATAAGCTCTCACTTTTGCTAAGTTCTCCAGATCAAAATGGTATATGGACCAGCAAGAACTTGGGCTGCATCCACCATGTGCTTTCTGCACAGCCAGAGGATTTTTGCCTCCGAAGCTCCTTATGCACCCTCATCAGTGCAGATGATGGTGTTTCAATGCTATTTCATAGGAAGGTTCACCCCTGCACCTTCGCAAACAGCCCAAGCTAGAACTCGAACAGGAGAGCAGCACTGACATTTGCTGTAATCTCATCACAAGGAAGAAAATAAATGCTTAATTGAATCAGGCTTCCAGGGATCTACTCAGCTCCAAATCTTCCCTGGAAAGAAAATGACAGTGTATTCCATAAACAGCTGGATGTACTCTTCACCAAAGGATTTCTTTACTATTTTTTTTTAACAATATACCTGCAGGACTAATTTTTCTTCAAATTTGTCTTTGAGGAGAGCAAAAAAATTGTCAGAGTGTACGAACAAAAATCCCTCCAGTTTTCCCTGAAAAGCCAGAGGAAGAAATACATGTTCTCATACGTGCACACAACACCAACACAAACATCAAATGGGAAAATCAAGCCAAAACATCAGAACTGATAAAGCAGCTCTTTAAATTTGCTTTAATTGCAGCGCATGCTGATTCACGGATGCTTCCTAGGGGAGAAGCACAGTTCACATTGGCCTCTCAGGATCTAAACATCTGAGCCTAAAAATTATGCTTCTGCTTGTAGCACCTGCTATCAAACTTCCTCTGCTGCAGACTGCAGCCATAACTCAAAGAAGGCAGGAAAGTGACATCCAGCATGGTCATTCTTCCCAAAAAAAAGTGTTGTCCCAAGCCAAAATGTCCTTGGAAATGGAATTTAATATCCATACTGAGATTTTCAAAGTGTTTATTCCTATCCACGGACAAGACTTCAGAGCAAGCAGTTCTAGCTCTGAGCATCATGAGGCCTGTAAGAATCACACGTTTTATAACATCCCCATATAAATTCTTTTATTGTAATAGAGGCTAAAACTGTATGAACACTTAGCTTCAGGAACCTCTGCCTTAATTCAAAGCTGCCTCCTGGAGCTATGAGTATTAATATTCAACTGATTAATAATGTTCACAAACTTCTGCTGACTTCTGATTGCCCAGGAGCACCCACGATGGCAGCTCTGCATCCACACGTTTGGGATAAGGCATAATCAGACTCAAATTAAGCAAATATGCCTCTGCCACAAACTGCACCCTGGGGTAAAGTTCTCCACAAACCCTAGTTTGTGTTCCTAAGTAGCCCAGCACAGCAATAGAGAAAGACTGAGGCATTAACTCCAAACACTTGAGAGCTTTACCCTTGCCAGCAGCAGTTCTAGATGCTAACCATTATTTAGTTAATAAATAAAACTTGGGGTCATCTATAAAAACACTACAAATGACAGAGTGCAAATATATTTAATTGGTTACATTTTCTTGGGAATTGATTAAACTCAAAGATATAATTTACTTTTTTTATTTAGTAACAAAAATATTTGTGCAGCAGCAGCAGCAGCAAGGAGTCAATGGCTTAACACAGAAAAATAAAAGTCCACTATATCTGAAGGAACATTTAATGCAGGGCTGCTCAGAATACAAATACAAAACCATATCCCTAGCAGCATTCTTTTAAGTCTAGACACTGCATTTTGCTCACTCTCTCTCACACAATTAACCTGAGAAAACATTAGTGGTTTTGTAAGCCTCCATGGTTTCTTTATGTACCAATCTATTTCTTACTATTGACAGTGTGCAAGGCCAATAATGCATGTTCAAAGGAATAAAAGCTATATTTAGAAGTCAAAAGGAACAAACTGACAAGGGGAAAATGTGCAGCTACAACAGAACTCCCAGGAACATGTGCGATACCGAACAACAGAGGTCACCCTTGCTGGAGTGGATGGTAAACAGGAGAGCAGTGATCAGAGAGCTCACAGGGGAGTGCAAGAAATGAGCCCACCAGTCCCAGAGAACATGCAGACTGAGCTGCAAGATATCCATTTTTCACTTTCCAACGTGTTTTACACAGTAATTTTTTAAAAATTAATTCCCTTATTTTAAGCTGGTCCCTACAGCACATTCTGATGCCCCATAGTACCACCTTTCTTTAGTTTTCTTTTCCCAGTTTTCAGGCGATTTCTTTAAACATCCTCTGTTTGATTTAATTTGATTTCTGCTCTATATTCTCTTTCTTTTCATATTAATATCACATCTCTGTGTTTACTCTTCTCCCAGATGCCTACATTATCTCCTTTATCATGGAATTTATCTTTTCATCCCTCAATCTACCGATTTTCTCTCTAGTCTAATTCCTTTTTGCTTTCTGTGATGCAGCCTGACCCTTTTATCAGCTATGCCATCACTTTTCTATCATTCTTCTCTCTCTAAAATGACTCCTGAGAGACTGCAGACCTGAAACAGAGATCCCCCGAAGATCATCATCATCTGGAAAAGAGAGATTACAGTTCTTGACATCAAAAAAAGACCCTGTTTCAAGGCTCTTCCCTCTTACAGAGCCAAAAATTTTACAGCACCATGAGAGTGCTCTGCCATTGCATTTGATATTCTTTTGGGGGATGTGAGGACTTGAAAACTCCTCTGTGACTTGAAAATCTAAGTAGCTAAATGATGAGAGGTGACTCATTACCCTCTCACAGGACACAAGAGAATCACAGGAGGCTGGAAGAATAAGGAACAACTAAAAGAAAGAATGCTTGTCTACCATCCTCAAACCCAGGCTGCATGGACATTTGAAAGCCTGCCAGTCAACTGGGCATGAAAAATTTTATAAATTACCTGAGAATGAAATTTCAGTGCACAGTCATGTGAAATGTGTTCCCAGCTACACCCGAAGCAAAATTCAATAACAATGAATTATAACACTCGGAAGTGTCTTTATAGAGAGCATATATTTGAGATTACTGTGAGTTATGCCTATATCCAAAGTACAAAGAGAACCTCTTTTGATGACCTATGGTACATATCAAATTATAAACTAGTGGATGTCAATGAATATTTTCAGAAAATACCTTCAATATCAATCACATCAGTGCTGCCATTCTGAAGAGATGTTATTTCTCAACACTGGGAACAAAATCACTCTTAATCTTTGCCATAGCTTCCACAACTCAGCTGTTAATCACTGTGTTGTGACAGACATCTCTCTGTATGAAAGGCTGAAGTATCAAAAGAAAGCAAAATAAAAACCATAGTTAAATGCATAGTTGAACAGAGATCTGCTTTGAAATATCCCCACTTGAGGTCTAAACCAACTGCACTTGTCAGTCAGCTTTTTTCCCTTATTTCATGGCACATAATAGCTAAGAATCCAATCCTTTCAGTTTCTCATCTGGCTGTTTACTGTATAATCTTTAAAATGTCACCCATACTAAACTAGGGGTACCAAGATGTCACTTGCTAAAGGACCTGAAATGCCATTTGGCTATTTTCAACTTCAAACAGAGCAAAGCAGATCCATCTTGGGCACTGTGACTCTTTCCAAAAAGCTAGAAACCATTATTAGGTTTTATAAAACCAGGAAACCTGAAAATAAAGTGAAATGTTCATCCTGCCACTGCCACCCAAATGTGCTGGGGATAATGTGGCTCTTCCAGTGCCCCCCAAAGCCAGAGCTTGCCAAGGAGCCTGCTCACCTCCCCCCAAAGAAAAGGACTTAGAAGTGTAACCTCAGGCCTTGTTTTACACCACAGAGTCTGGTAAGTCAGACAGAAAAAAGAGAATTCCTGAGAGATTCAATGCTGCTTACAGCTTCACAGTCAGACCACATTCAGTCTACCCCAAAAGCCACTGAAAGAATGGGAATTTTAATGATGCTCACACACACACACACACACACATCTACCTCTTCACAAAATTAAACAGCCTTAAATAAACGCCTCATTAAAACTGCTTTCTCTAATCCACTTATGAAGACAAACAGTTGCTAATGCTTCCTTTATTCTCTAAATATCATCCTTAGTTTCTTCATCCCTCAAAGACTGACCCAGGCCTTTCAGGTTATACCACAATGGAATAAGGCAAACCATCCACAGCATATTATGCTAACATCATAAAGTTGTCACTGTTAAATACTGCTGACATTACACTGCTAGTCATAAAAATATTAATTATTAAATGATAAAATCTATGGATTTAATTAGATATTAATAAATATTACTTTTAGCAGAAAGTGTTTCAGAAAAGGAGAATATGTCATGTTAATCTAACATAATGAGAAGTATTTTATGGTACGGGATCAACATCTTACCTAGAAAAAAGCCTTATTTCTAGACTTTTTGCAGTAATTTCTGTCTCCAGGATCCAAACCATGGCTCTGGTTTTGTCTCTCAGGCTGCAATGTGCTTTTAAATATCCTGTGAATTGAGAAAAGAGCTTTAACTGAGTATTCTTTCAAATAGATTAAAACAGTTTATAAGACAATTTTTGATCCTTGAATAATTACCCCCAGTACTCCCAAGAGGTCAAGTCTTGTATACTAACAAAAAAATTACATCTGTTTGCTAATATTGATTAAGACCATACATTGATTTTTGGGTTGATTAACCGACTAGCAACATGTTGGGTCAGACAATGAAGTCACATCATGTGGAGAAAAACACGTTCTACATGCTGCAGCTATTTTTCTGCAACAATTACTTCCAGGTGAGCAATTACAGTCCTCTGAGTTCCATCTATAGGTTTGTTAGGATTAAGACAAATTATCTGGTAGTATCCTGACACAATTTCTGCACTTTACAAACAATCCTGGCACGCTTGCAACCAAACATCATTTCTACCATGGACATCTGCATTACCACCTGTTTTGCAGCCACACCAAGGAAGTGGTTATTAACATTAAAAGCTTCCTTGAAGTTTCATGATTATAAGAGGAAAATCAGATTACGTTTTTCTCTCTACATTCAAACTCCTAAAGTGTGATGTTTTGAAGAGGCTTTTAACCTTCAGTTGGGGTTCATTGTTACTGCTGCCAGCTGGATTTTTCAATTCCCGCAAAATATTCTATTTACTGTATTTGTTATTGCATCCTCCAAACACACACGGCACGGTCCTGGCCCAGTGATCAGATACAACAGAGCTGAAAGGACTGCAAAAGCTCCCTGTACATCTTCCTAATCACTGCACTATCTCCTGAAAATGCAATAAAGATTCCCTTTGAGCTGCAGGAATAGGATCTGTAGCTACTGCAAAGGCTGAAGCTACTCTAGACAACAACCAAGTGACAAGAGGAAGAAGTTACACATGGTGCTGCAAGGTCTACAACACAAGATGAAGGAGAGAGGGAGTAAATATAACCTCTGAGTTAAATCATTGCATTATCTTCTGCAATACCTCCTAATGCCCATGCACACGATTCAAGAGGCAGTTTCTGGTTAGGAATTCCTTCAGGTGTGAATTGTTCCACTGCCAGGTGCTCCCTACCAGGTGACTGCAGCAAACTGAGAGTAGGTGTTCCAGCTGTGCAAGCAGCACAGCTCCTGGCAGACCTCCCTCCTGGAGGAATATCTCCAAATATAACATTGTGGTGACTATAATTGGTTGTTTGTAACAGAAGTCATTCCAGCTGCAGCATTCAAAAGTTACACACGCAAAAAGAAAAATCAAACAGCCACCATATTTCTTCTAGAGCAAATATGAAACTAGAAGAATTAAGGGTAGGGATACAGAAACCCACTGTATCTGGGATTCAAGGCAGGGAATGCGCCCAGGGAGGGACCTCGCTGAGATAGAGGAGGAGGACCCTCTGCCATTTGTCTAAGAACAGGGCAAATACCTGTAACACAGAGAAATATGAGCTGTGGCACAAACCCAGGGCTCCCAGAGACCCAGCTCCATGAAGTGGAGGGATGGGAAGCACACTTATGGTCCTTTTCACCTCTAAAGCACCAGCAACAGTTCTGCTGAGGAAGAGGCACATTCAGCTGGTTTTTATAAAGTAATGCACAGGGATTTCACAACCAGCAAGAGGCCGTTACATAACAATAAACTTAATCCCAAATGCTTTCTTTCTTTTTCTAGAATCACTGCACATGCATTCTATTTTCATCATGTATCTGAATAACCTTTAAGAAAAGTTGCACACCCCACATGCCATTCAGGGAGAATCTATGCAATCAGCATTT
Organism: Oreocharis arfaki; assembly: GCA_013398015.1. Lineage (NCBI taxonomy): Eukaryota > Metazoa > Chordata > Aves > Passeriformes > Paramythiidae > Oreocharis > Oreocharis arfaki. The sequence continues at coordinate 696,084 of VZRR01006553.1, read as the reverse complement.
CACCAGGGCTAATTTCTTTCTTCTTTTTGGAACAATCTCAGGTACCCATTAGACCTCTCTTTCTCTGAGATAGGAGCTGCTTCCCGAAGTTTATACATGAATGGTTTTCCTTGGCAGAAGTGACATGAAAGAACTAACCATTAAAACCTTAGTTATTTTACCTGTATTATTTCTTGCCTACAGCACTAAACTACTTATGCAGTACAGAACCATGATGCAGCTTAGAATGTTTTTTCCTGCTTTTGTATATCAACCTCCCAAAGAGAGAAGAATAACTTAACAACCCCCTAGAACATAAAAGTGTGGTCTTTATACAATCATAAATACAGAAAGGAATGCTTGCTACCCTTGGGGGTGCCAGGAGATTTCAAATGTACGGTATTTCTTTCACTTCATCTGAAGTATTTTATAGCATTATCTGTTTTCACAGTGCCTCTTAAAGGTATTTAAGTTTCAGCATGCTTTGCAACAGCCAAATGACGGCTTAGCAGAGGATTACCTGTTCTCCTCTCTGCTGGTTATTTCTCCTTCTCACACCAAGGAACATTACTGGCAGCACTGTGCAAGCATAAGGGGTTACTTTGCTCCACTGCAGCACCATGTAGCAGCCCCAGCTCTGGCAACCATGACCAGACATTCCTCCTGGGGATTCCCAGGGGCTGGGCACAGCAGCCTCACTCCCAGAGCCATTAGGATGAGGCAGTGGGCGAAGCAGAGGCTCTGCTGCCCAGCAAGGGAGAGGAGCGAGCAGCACAGCACGTTCCTTACCAGCAGCTCTCACCAAGCAGTGCCTCTGCATCACAGAGCAGCTTAATAAGGGGCCTATCTCGCACAGCACAGCTGCTCATGACAGCCCTCCCGGACTCATCTGACACAGAAATTAAAACAGTGCAGTGCAGAATAATGCAAAAAGCCATATGCCTCTTTCTATCCCTGAAAAAAGGGCATGATCATTTCCAAAAAGCCCTTTTCCAAATCTGCCTGGCTGCTGGATGGATGATCACTCACAAGTAACTTCTGGATGCTCACAGGTAGTGCAAAAGCATTAGAGAGAGCTGCAGAGTTCTGCACGAATCCCATAATTAAGGAAGCTAATGATCTGAGATGATGATCCATGGCAGAACTGGTTTGAGTTTATTTTGAACTGGCTTTAGAATTCTCAAAGAAATGTTTTGCATTAGTGGATAAAAGGCCCTGGTAAGTAATTTGTGCTTGCTGATAGATGTTAAATGCCTCTCAGAAAGCATATAAGCAGTCCCTGAAATGCTACAGATTATTACAGCCAGTATTTCTTCCAGTTAACATATCCAACCAACAGCAAAAATCAGAGAATAATTTTAAGGTTGAAAGGGACCTTTGGGCCTTATCTGATCAAATCCCTTACTTTAAAGCAAACAAAGGTTTGTAAATCAGGACCCTGGAGCAGTATTTTCAGTCCAAGCATATCTCTTGCAGCACTAGAAACAATGATGTGCACAAATCTCAAACACGGGTTTAAAGGCATAAGATTTTCAAAACCAAAACTGGGTTCATTTTATGTGGCATTAGTCACAGCAGCTTTTGCCCTTAAAAATGCTGCAAAAATAGGATATGGAGAACAATTGACATTTTGCTCATACAGACTGTATCACTTGGCACTTCTAAAAGTCTTGAATACCCTGATTTGAGATGCCCCAGCTGTACCTCACAGCAGCAAGGGCTCAGCTTCCCCCTGGGCTTCCCTTTTGCTCAGGCACCTCGGGGGGTGACATTTCCAACAGCTCCTCCTCCCTGGATGAGCGAGTGTCGCACGCCACAGGCACCGCGCCTCAGCGCCGGGGCTCTGACCTGGAAAGAGGGCAGGGGCTGGTGAGACGAGCTGTGTCTGCCCCGAGTTAAACACCAGCACAGCCACACTGCACTCGCAGCACACCCAGCAAAAATATCTGTTCTTTCGGAGCATTTATTTTCGAACAGCATTTCCACACTAAACAAACACTCCTGATGGAAACTGTGTCAACGGTACTGTTGAAAAATGTTAGACCAGACACCCGGATCACATTTTCAAACTCCTTTATGTTCTTTTTTTTACAAAAAAAAGAAGCTGTCAGGATATATTTGCCATCTGTTTATTACCTCTCTGTTAATTTTTACTTATTATTTGGCTTAGTTTTAAATTTTTATTGACACCTATTCTTGGTGGAAACATTGTTCTTTGAATAGTTACAACCATGAGGTAGTATAAAATGATGTTTTCTCTAACATCTCCCTTTCCCATCCGGATGCTCATAAGCAGGCTTTACTTCCATTGGAATATTCATGGGGTATAAATAATAAAAAAAGCATGAAAGCTGCTGGAGTGCAGGTAGAAAATTTACTCTTCTTGCTAGTTCTTAACTTTCACCTAACTTCCTTACAACTGGTACAATAACTTGAAGCAAAATCTGTCCTTTGAGAGAAACTTCTAAGCATTTAACAGTGTACTCCATCTTTTAAACCCACACACTGCCACAGGATATTAATGTAACCGTCCCATCTCTGATAATGTACACTGCTGCCTATTAAGGGCAGGAGCTGGGGAAGCTAAAGAAATGTTTTTCAAAATTAAGCAAAGGAAAGGTTTTTTTGTGCTTAAGCAGATGGTATGCACAGAAAAATTTAAAACAAACTTATTTCCAGTCTCTCCCAGGACAGTTCTCTCTCCACCAAACATAGCCTGTTTTCCAAAACATTGTTCTCATTTACCTCTCATTAACTGAGTAGTTTTCCACAGGGTCTTGAATTTCCTTTGAGCCCCTACAGATATCGTGCACTTAGCAGACAAAGTCTTGAGCTAAAAAACCCAAAACCATAACAATAAAAAATGAATATTTATGTTCTAAAAGTTATGGCTCATTATTACACAGTATTTCCCCCCAAACTGTTGAGGTTTATTTTAGTAACTAATCAGCAGACATACATTGCCTGATAAACCATTACTACTCCATCTGCATAATTAATAGTATATACAGCATTCTTGAAAAAGTACTACCCAAGGTGCATTTACCAACATTTTGTGAATCATTTATGTACTAACCCTTTCAGCTGCACTGTAGGCTTGCTATTTATAGAAGCAGGAATTGAAACAACACAGCTTTGTTTGGAGGTTGATGGCTACGGCTCCTTTGCTAGCCACAGAATTTTCAAAGTAGCTACCAAGCACTTCAAGGAAGATTTGAAAGAATTGGAATAGTCCCAAACTCTCCTTTATAAACTTATTGTGCTTCATGGAACTTCGATGGACCGTTTTCAAAATCCCGAAGCCTATCTTTCAGAAGTAGCTGTTAGCAAGCTAGTAAAGTTATTTCTGTTGTGGTTATTCTTTCTGGGAGATTTCAGAAGTTGAGTGTACATCTATTTCACAAAACTTCTTTTGCAAGACTGCTGGTGAATGTTTTTGCCATGTTTGACTCTTCCCTGGCAGAGGCAGCACAACAGGACGTGCTATTTAGTAAGTCAGCCATCTTGAACATCTTTGCCTTTCAGAGCACAGAACATTAAGCTAAACTAAGCATGCACTGAAAAAGGCATCAGGGTTTCACCAAGAGCGTTTTACAAGATGCACCCAACACTTTACATTATTTGTCCTTCCTTCAACTCATATGTTTTGACATTGGATTGCTACAATGGAATCAGTCACCCACATCTATTTTTAAGCTATGCAGGTTTAGAATCAAGTGATACTTCCATTACTATAAATCAGACTCTTTTAAACACAGCAATGAGCAAGTGTATTATTAATTCATCCTAATAAAACAAATCTGCTTTCAAAGCAGTGACCCCAATTAATTGGGTAAATAGAAGAGAATGGTAAAAAAAAACCCAACCAACCAACCAAAAACCCAAAACCACAAGAAAGATTTGAAATGGGTTTGTCATTTCTTCCAAATGCTTTGGACCAGCCACGAGGCCTTTTCTGACTCAGCTCAGCTGATTAAAGTCCCCAAGGCATTGAGTTTAACAGAATAAAGTGCACACTTAGCATGATTCTGACAGTTCTCCTATGCCTTAAAGCACTCCACAGTGCCCCAAGTTCAGGGTAATATTCAGCTGGAAAGTACTGTCAGCTGTCCTGCTTTGTGCCATCCAAGAAAGAAAGGCATCAAACCCCAACTATCCTTGTTAGAAGAGTTTTGGACTCTGTTTAAGTTTTAGAGCTAAAAACATTTCAGACCAGTCTGTAAGTTTTAGAGCTAAAACATTTCAGAGCAGTTTTTAGAATGAAAGAGCCACAAACCCATCACTTATCATGGAGGTGTTTGGGTTGTCGAGTCCAACATCCCTTCAAAGAGCAGGGATGTCTTCAACTAGACCAGGCCACTCACAGCCCCATCCAACCTGGCCTTGAATGTTTCCAGAGACGGGGCATCTCCTTGTTGTACAAAATTTCTTCTTTATATCCAGTCTGAATTTACCTCCTTCAGTTTCAAACCATCACCCTTCGTCCCACCACAACATGCAATACTAAAATGTCTGTGCCCACCTTCCAGCCACCCCTCAGGTACTGAAAGGCCACAAAAAGGTATCCCCAGAGCCTTTTCTAGGCTGAAGAACCCCAAACTCTCTCAGCCTTGGCACATGACCTGCCCTCCACACTGCCCTGTGGGCCTGGCTCAATCCCACTCCTCAGCCCCAAACTGGATACTGCACTCCAAGCCTGGCACGCCCTGAACAGAGGGGAAGGGTGGGAAGGGTGCCAGCTCCACTCTTGTTAACACAGCCCAGGTCACAGCTGAGCAGCAGGAAGAAACTAGAACATATATTAGGATCCTACATTTGTACTACATTACAAACACACATTGTTGCTGAACCTTCAAAAATGCATTATTTGAAATAAAGCTACAGTTTGTAATTAATATGAACATTACATTAACAAAAACATGTAGAAGGCAATGAAAAAAATCCAACAGACAAAAGACTGAGCAGCTTTTTCCTCTTGGGCGTAGTCTTTAATAACAGAATCAGTCAATCACTCTTCGAAATTCTGTTATCAGGACAAACAGAAAATGTCTCCAGGAAATTTAGGATGATGAAAAACAAAGAAAAGAGCATTTCCAAAGCATTCATATCTTCATCCAGCATTTAACAGATGCCCTTATAAGCCTTGAGATGCAAGGACTGCAACAAGGTGCTCTGTGCATTATTTTCTCACCCCCCCTGTTGAAATCCCTGCCTGTGTTAATATAGGTAACAGATTTTATGTTCTTACTGTGAATCAAAGAGGTTTAAAATACAATGGTAGTTTTTGCAATATTTATCCAACCTAATGGGAACTCAAACACACCTCAGAGGAAGTTTTACTACCTTAAGACAGAAGCAGTGCAGAATGTGGTTAACACCACTTAGTATTTGCTGACCATTAAAACATTCCCCCCGCCACCACAAACTGATATTTTAGGGGCATGTGGGCCCAGTGTTTCCACCATTTCCAGTACCAAAAGTGGGCAGCACACAAGCCAAGTAAAGATGTACAGAAAATATGAATTACTAAATTATTCCTAGTCAGATTATAAAGTATTGCTCACCTGCAGGAACCTTTTGATGGTCCAGCAGGTCATCTTTGGACTCTAAAGACAGCCAATGAAGATTCCTGTGCAAGTCAGCCTCAAACACAAGTATTTCCCAAATCTTTCTTGCACATGCAAGAGAAAATAGTGAGGGGTAAGAAGAAAGAGAAGCTGACAATGTAGAATAGAAGAAAAAAAACCAGCGGATTTTCTTTCCTAACAAGACTCCATTACATAAGTCTAATTATATTTACTCAGAAATGATGTAGGTATTTAGAGAGATAATAATATTACAAAGGCAGTACATTGCAAAAAGCGTTTCCATAGCTATTTCAGTGTTCCTTCAAAAGATGAATTATTAACATTAACATTTTTGAAGGCAGGGATGTGGAATCACGCATTCACCACCGACAAGACAGAGATGCTGCACACATTTGCAAGGAGCAGTCTCAAAATGGTGGCAAAAAAGCACCAGCACCTCTTGTTTGCTGTTGTGAAGAGTTATGCATGATCCTATCAAGGAGGAACAACACAGAATTTTATTTCTTTCTAGCCCAGGTCGTTCAAATTTGCAATGGGAAATACTGTCACGAGTTACCTACAAGTGGGCTGTACAGAACTTCCCTTGCCAAAACTATCCAGCAGATATGGAAATAATTTTGAAAAGCATCTGGCTGCAAGTTACCAGGTTTTGCTCACGGATGCCACTTTATGCAAATTATCCCATAAACACGTCAGCATGTTTCAAAATAAGACACAGCAATGGACAAACTGTTCTAACTCTACCAGCTGTGGCAGATGGCAGGATGCAGAATGTCTGGAGCCTGCCAGATCCATGGCTTCATCTGGAGAGGACAGCCTTGGGAGGCGTGGCACGAAGGATGCCAATGAGCACTATTTCCCTGCCCCCACCTATCCTTTTCTGTTTGTACCTTACACATCCAAATCCAGCAGGGTTAAGAGTCAAAAAGATTAAGGATATTTAGACCTAGCCAGGCAGCCCAGCTCAGGACAGGTAAATGCCTCAGCACAGAGTTATAACACATATTTTCATCAGATGCTCTCCAACAGAGACGAACAGCATCTTTAAGGAAAAAAAATACAAAAACAAAGGTGGATTTTCTTGTCTAAGATAACTTGCTTCTGGAAATCTGCTGTTTGGAAGCCTCTTGATCCTCAGATGACCAGGCTACTAGACACTGTGGCTCTGGGGTTTTTTTTCTCCATAAATCTATCAAATTTACTTTCAGAATTTTTAGTTTTGTTCCCTATTGCGTCCTGCAAAAGTAAATCTCACAGCTTAATTAACTATTTTAGAGGAAAACCGAAACAAAACATCCTCAAGAGCTCCAAATTTTTGTTGCAACAGTATTGCCCAGGAATTTCATATCAAAGCCCCCAGAAAAGCAGCATTGCCAAACAAGAAAAAGTATTACACATTAACATAGAACATCTCAAATTGGAAGGGTCCTATAAGGATCATCAAGCCCAACTCCCTGTTGCTCTCAGGACTACACAAAACTAAACCACAAGACTAAGAGCAGTCCAGACACTGAATTCTGACAAGCCTGGTTATGTTCCACATTTACATTGCACATCTCTATAGAACTACTCCATCAGAGCCTTGTGCAGAAGACAAAATCTCTGGATATTAACTCCAGAGATAAAAGGTTTGTAGCTAGGGCCCAAAATTAATGCTCTCTTTCAATTTTAACAGTATTTGTTACCCACATGCACTCAGATTATGCATATTTCTAAAACACATACCAGAAGTGTCCAGCTCAGTGCACTGATGTATTAAAAAAAACCCTGTCGCACTTAGAACCTTTTAAGGACCCTTGCAATGCTTCTCATTCTGTGATTTAATATGTTGCAGTACAGAATAAGAATGATAGAATTAAGAGCAACATAAAGAAACAAAAAATTTCAGTCAGCATGGAGTAGTTGTCTCCCAGCAGAGTTTTTCAACTTGCATCCCACACAGCTGGTGCCAACAGCTCAAGAGGGAGTTAGGCAAGACAAAATTTTTCCAAGGACTTTGTGTACTTTGAAGTCAACACAGCTATCATATGCTATTTCTTAATTCCTGCTTTCTGAATGTCTGGGAGCAGCCACTTCTGTTTGATTCAGAAATTGCCTTAAAGAAAGAGAGGGGAAAAAAGAAGAACAAAGAGACTAATTTCATTGTAATGGAGAGCAGCACTTTAATCTGATGACTTTCAACTTTTACTACCTACTTACTGCACACTGCACCCAGCTGTCTGCATGGGGAGGTTTGATCTTGATATACACCACATCTTAAAGTAACAAATTTTTTAAAATTCAGTAAAATAACCAGGAAATTGTCCAAGTATTTTAGATATTTCTCCTGACTCTTCAGCAAATGCTCTAATATTTGATTGCTTTTCATATTTTTGTTTGCCTAATGGTGGTTTATGCACATATAAGAGCACTACTGAAGGTCTCCTATCGTGTTCCAGGAATGCACTGCTCAGATTTGGTCTGAGTAAAACCCAAATAACATTTCTCATCTAAAGATTCCTGGCTAGTCATGATAAATTATAGAAAGCCATCAGCAAACTTACTCCAGGAGATTGGTGTTAAATAGCAAAAATAACTGCACTTGTTGCCACATCTGTTTTCACACGGCAAGGCAAAAGAAGAAGCTGGATGCTATGTTAATGCACTGGCTGTTTCCCAACATCCACTTGAACACATCTGTTGTATCTTCCCCCTGCAAAAATACTTGTACAAGTAGAATCAGCACTTCCACTGCTTCTTGCTTAGCAACTTAATCTAGCACTTTTATTACCCAAAAATGGATTCTAGCAAACAGCCCCAATATCCTAATGCAGCCAACATTCTTAAACCTCTTTTTAAACCAACAAGAAAGACCAATCCAATATTTCTGAGAAATAGAATATTTTCTAAGTTTTTGCAAAACCAAGACTGGGCAATAGGATATGCAACAGTTAGTAAATTATCTTCTCCTGGCACTACAGTGGCAAAAACAAATAAACTGGAATAATTATTAAATTAGTTGTTTTCTTTGGAAAAGCACCCCAAGAAAGTCCTGATTTTCCCAGTGATCTAACAAGACACTATTTGGACACAGACATTGTTTTAAAAAAACAAAAGTTTCAGAACTGACCGGTTGATTTAGAATTTATCAGACTGTAGAGCACCAAGTGATGCAAACTAAGTAACAGGAGATGACTGAAATAATAGAAATATATTTCTTTCAGACACTATTAAAACTTCATACATATCCCTTAGGGCCATAACAATATGTGCATAAAAATGCACATATGCTCAGGAGACCTTTAATCTATGAATAGTTTATCAAAGTCACCAAGTTTAAACAGAGTAAAAACCTTTCCACAGAACGAAGGTTTCCCAATCTGCATTTCCTACACACTTATATCTACTACATAGGAAACATGAGAAGTTCTGCATCAAATTTTACATTCTAATTAATTTCAACTGTATTCACCTGGAGCATTTTGGAAAGCAAGCTCACTTGCAGTCTCCTGGAAAAGCTTTTTAGAGATATGCAAAATCTCTCAAAACCTAAGAGTTAGGCTAATCCAATAAAACACCCCAAGCATCCCAATTAAACAAACAAACAAACAGTTTTATATTGAAAATTCCACCTTGCTGATAAGAAGCTTCATGAAAACTTGACTCATGTAAATAATTCACAGCATCATGCAGGAAATAGTTTAAAAGTTCCAGGATTTTTATAAACTCCAAAGAAAACTACGCATTAGTATTAGAACAAAATGTTTGCTTTTATTTTCCAGCTTCTTTTCCTGGTTCCCTCTGGGTGGGATAAAAATATTCCAAGCCAAGCTGCAGTTAGCTACTAATATAACTGTGCATACCAAAGAAAAACAGATTCATTAAAATACAGCTAGCTGTCGAGATCCCCCACAAAGCAAAGATCTATCACAAGTCATGAAGTGCTGACTCCAAAATGAAAGCAGAGCTGCATTATGCAAACTTTGTCTTCAGCTAAAACTCAAACTCTCATCTCAACACTCTTCTAACAGGTAACATTTTAAATTCTATTATTAATGCTGCTTTCTTTATGCTGTTGAATACTCACACCAGAACCATGGACACAAACTGTAAGTTGCTAAAAAACTTAGATGCGTAAAGATAGAGTTTTATCTGGAAATGAAGGAACATCACATCACCTACAGCCAGTAAAGACTTTATTAGGCCATCTCAGCTCCACTTAGTGCACCCATTCAGCTTTCAGGATTATTCCCAATAGGTTAAAATCTTGTCAGTATTAGTGAGAAAAATTAAATTAGTCTTTACCAAACCACTTCGATAGAAGTTATTCCAGGGCTCATTAGATCAATCCTGAACCATTAAAATGCTTTAGTACTGACTGGGAAAGAGTGAGACAATTCACAATTGATTTCTGTGGAAGCTAAATTAAATTACATGGAGTTATATGTCTAGTTCAAAAAGGGCAACAACAAGTCAATGCTGTGTGCTTTTTAAAGAAAAAAATTCTCTGATCTCCACTTCCTACAACAGTCTTTTCCAGTTTCCATAGATAAAAACCCAACTGATACAGGCATCTAGGTGCCTTATAGTAGTTTGTAGAGTTTTTTTTATTTATTTTGGCAAGTATTTAGTGAAAAATTTTGGGCTTTTGATCTTCCTTTCCAGAGAGGCCTAAAAAGGTAAGACTCCACCTTGGGCCTTGTAAATTCTGCATGTAAGACTTCATTTATGGCAATTTCAACTTTATTTGGGCCATGCACAATTTACATACAGTCTTTTGCTTATTATTGCTTTTTCATTGTAAGCATCCATGGCATTTTCCATCAGCCGTGCAATTGGCTGCCTTCAGATTTGTTACTTTTGAAAATATCTCCTTGACACCTCCTCAGAGTTGTGCACCAAAATATGATCTGACATTCTACAAGCACCATATTACCTGCCCCCACTGGGGATTCTCAGAGCTCCAACCTTGGCCCTGTGCTCTGCAACATCTTGAATGACTTGGACACAGGACTTCAAGAGATACTAAGTTTGGAGCTGATGAAAAGCTGGGAGGAGCTGTTGACTCCCTTGAAGGCAGAGGGGCCCTGCAGAGAGAGCTGGATAAATTAGAGGCCTGGGCAATCACCAGCTGTGTGAAGTTCAACAAGGTTAAGTGCTGGATTCCGCACCTGGGATGGGCAATCCTGGATGTACAGACTGGGGAATGACAGGTTGGAAAGCAGCCCTGGGGAAAGCGACCTGGAGTTCCTGGTCCACAAGAAGCTGGATATGGGTCAGCAGTGCCCTGGAGCCAGGAGGGACAACCCTCTCCTGGGGGACATCAGGCACAGCATCGCCTGCTGGGCAAGGGAGGGGATTGTCCTGCTCTGCTCTGGGCTGGGGCGACCTCACCTCGAGTGCTGGGGTAGGTTTGGGTGCCACAATCCAAAAAAAGCTATTAAGCCACTAGAGAGTGTCCATAGGAAGCCATAAAGATGGTGAAAGGGCCTTGAGGGGAACCCACATCAGGAGTAGCTGAGGGCATTGGGTCTGCTCAGCTTGGAGGAGACTGAGGTCAGACCTCATTGCAGTTACAGCTTCCTTGTGAGGGGAAGAGGAGGGGCAGGCACTGATCTCTTCTCTGTGGTGAGACCACTGACAGGATCCAAGGGAAAGACATGAAGTTGTGTCAGGGGAGGTTTAGGTTGGATATCCAGAAAAGGTTCTTCACCCAGAGGGTGGTCAGGCCCTGAACAGGCTCCCTAGGGCAGTGGTCACAGCACCAGCCTGACAGAGTGCAGGAAGTGTTTGGACAATGCTCTCAGGCACACGGTGTGACTCTTGGGGTGTTCTGTGCAGGGCCAGGAGCTGCACTTTGGCGATACTTGTGGGTCTTTTCCAACTCAGAATATTCTGTGATAGTAAAAATTAGGGAATGTTTTTGACAGCCATATCTTTCTACATTTAGTGCTACACAATTTGTTACCCCTTATTATATTACCAGTCAGGAAGAAGAAGCAGTAGTAACTTTTTCATATAAATGATAAAAGACCACCCCTGTGCACAATTCAGTCATCGTGCCCATTCCTGTCACTTTGAAACTCGCTAATGGTTAACCACAGAAAAATACTGCAGAACATTAAGTGCTAATAGAAACTCATGTCCATTTCTCCATGGATAAATTTATCTGAACACACAAAAATCCCTTAACAAGCTTTCCATTGCACAAAAAGGCACAAAGTAGTTATTTCATATTTTTGTTTCAGATTACAAAAAGCTTCCCTTCAGGAGCACCAATGTAGCACTGAAAGCTGGGCTCCAGCCACTGTTTATCAGGACAAATGAAAGTAACCAAAAATCAGGTCCTGAGCTGGAAAGTCAGAGAAAGAACATTTGTGTAAACTATCCCAACGCCAAAACAACTCATTGCCATCTAACGTGGGCCACGCAACTTGCCCGAACACCCAAACTCACTGTCAGGTCCACTAATTTTTTTCTGTCAAATCATTTCTAGCTGTACAGTGACCTGCTCCAAGTAGAGCCCCGCAGCGCAAAATCTGAACTTCCAAAATTCAGTGGACATAGTCACAAGATCTTTGATGATGAAGTGCTTTAGGTTGGCATGGGGACAAGAGAAAGTCTGCGGACCAGGAAAAATCGGGAAAAGAGAATCAGAATGCATCTGGGAGCAGTGTGTCTCCAACTCTGTCATCACCAACAGCCTCCAAGAGCCCAGTAAAAACAAGGGCATACAAGAAGAGTGGAAAGGAAACACACATTTTATCAGCAAGGCAATTCTTCCTAATTTTTAGTAGCTCGGAAATTTAACAGAATAGAGCAGGCTTGGAGACTGCATTTTCCACAAGAGACAATGTGGGTTGCATGTTACAGTAATTACAGAACTGTTATTAGTACTGGAGAAATAACCTGCCAGCTGGACAGCCTCAGCCCACAATAAAGCGCGATGTGTGAAATAGTCGGCTCTAGAGGCACACGGGACAGCACAAACATAGCTGCTGTTCGAGAAGGGTGCAACACACTGCTGGCAATTAAACTGGCTGTTGCTATAGAAAACATTTAGCAATTCATTTGAAGAAAAAAAAAGAAAATATATCCTTTCCCACAGAGATGCACAGGTTCTGTGCGAGTTCGTTCACCAGGAGGATTTTCAGACTGTTTTAGCAGGTGATTCCTCTGAGCAGATTAATTTGATACTAGATTTTTGGTCACCTGGAATTTTCTCAAGTCAAAATCCATACCCAATACACTGCTCTTCTCATTCCTGAAAATAGATTTCTTCTAGTTCTCGTAAGAGTCAAGTACAGAAGCAAACCTTGTAGTTTCCCCTCTAGAAGCAAAGCAGAGTTTAGAGGAAATTAGGAGTTAAGAAGCTCAGGCTTTTGCTGTAACCTATGTGACACCCCAGAAGTGTCATCTGGAGAGGAATGAAAGATGCATCACAAGATGAAAAAACGAATTTTTGGCATGGCAGGAGCAATTTTATGCTTCAGAGTACGTGTATTACACTGTATGTATATGTACATACTATACTGAGGAAAGTTCCTATTACACTCTCATCTTTCTAATGCCTGAAACCAAGTCATGAGGTCAGCAGTTGTGATACAGATCAAATCCAACTAGGCTCCGTGCAGGCTGTCATCTTTCCCTGCATTAAACACTGCAATGTGCAAGAAATAGTCTAGCAAATAAAGATGCTTAGAGATTAAATCTCCTAAGACCACATCCCCTAAGGCCACATCTGTCTAGCTGCTGATTTTTACCACAACTCTGTTAAGTAAAAAATCACTTGTCACACTATCTATCTTTTAAAGCAAATATACTTCTTCTATTTTATCTGCTAAAAGTATTTCTGACCAACAGTTAGTGGCCTCCTAGCACCTTCCCATGTTCCTTCTCCTTGCAGTGCAGCATTAGTGTCTCCACAATAACAACTGCTTCAGTGACATGGATTATAAATGAGCTTTTTACCAATAGACGTCTAAGTTTCATAGAAAGAACATATTCCACAAAGATTTTATTTAAAGCATTTGCATAGAAATAACCTTGCACTGAAGAGAAGAGTGGACAAAAGACAGAGATAATCCACAAACCATCAGGAGTAAGAGGTGAAGGGAACACCTTGCAATGCTTTGATTTCTAATTAGAATGCAAGATGCTTGAAGCAAATCGTAGATCTGAGATGGTCAATTAAGAGTGCTGTTATTGTTCTTCCACTGTGAGACCTCCTCAACCTTGCAAAAGACAGAAAATCATTACAAAATGGTTAATGCTTCAGTGTCTAGGTAGCTATCCTTTGGAGAAGAAAAAGCTTATTTATATCAAAATACAGATACAACTAGAGTAATTTTATCTTCTGGTTTCCAAGGAGACAGGTGACCTCTACATACTTCTCCTAACAAGTGTATCAAAGTCATATCATAGCAAGTAGAGCCATGAAAGCCATGAGAAAGTAGCTCAATGCAGAGCCAATCTGCTGCTCAAACCTGAAGTTTAACAGCTTGGGTGGTTTGCCAACACAGCTTCGCTATTGGTGTCGCTTCCCAAGCTTCCTTTTAACAGAGGATTCTGTAATAAATATTGCCAATCTTTACTTCGAGGGAAGATAACAGGAAAGGCTCCAATATGGAAGCACAGACAGTGTATTACAACCAACAAAAGGGGCAATAATCTAACTATAGCACTCATGGGGCAAACCTTCCTGAGATCCAAAATCCATCCTTTCACAGCCCATCAGCAGCTCTTTGAAGCAAACATCTATGTTGTATCAGCAATTCTCTATTTTAGTATTCTGGAATCTCAGGAGGATTCTGCTTTCTTCCTCAGCCAAGCTCAGGAAACCTACTGGAGCCCATAGCATGTCTAATCACATTTTCAATGCCTTCCTAATCTACAAAAAGCAGATTTGTTTTGGCAAAGTGCACAGTTAAAGAGATTTGCTGTCTTTGCCCACATCCCTGTTGAGTATCACTCACATGTTCACAACATAATAGGGAAACACTGAACCAGCTTTTTCTGGGAGAAACCGCTTCAAGTCTCTCCAGTTAAAGTTCACCATCCACTCCCAGGTACCTGCACACATTTTGACTTCCTTGTGTCTCTCACCCTCATTTTCCTGCTGTTGTTCCTCCATGTATTCACTGCAGGCAGAATGCTGTAAAGCTGACATGGAGATGGCGAGCTGCAGGACTCCGGGGTGCTGCTGTGAGCAAAGAGCACGCCTGGGGTAACTTATGACTAATTTCAGCCTGTTTTGATCTATCTCAGCTGATAGCAATAAAAGGAAGTAAAAAAAAAAATCTTCATAATATATGAAAGCCCTAGACACCAGTTCTACGTTGTAATTGTGCAGTAGATGAACAGGTTCTTTGTGGCATTTCCAAGATCAGCTTTAGAGCCCTGTTCTACTTGTGTGGTAGGGCTGTGGTAGGGCTTTGGAGATTCACAATTGTTGATGACAAATTCCATCATCCTAAACATCTACCTGAGTACAGACTAAGCAAAAATTCAGGAAAAGAGGCAAGGAAAAGTTTTGATTCAGGAGAAAGAAAAAAAAAAAAAAGAAGGTGAAAGAGACTGTTATTTTAGACCTGACTAATGAAGCCTTTGAGAATATAAATGTGTGAAGGTGTTTTGAATGAGATCATGAGAGACAGCACCAGTGACTCTGCAGAAAATAAGAAGTGAGAAAAGCTGAACAGGAACCAGACAGCTCCAGGTCAAACTCACAGGTGCATCAGATGTAGCGCAACGCTAACAAACACCGGAGAAAAACATCAGCATGTGATGCCAGAACTGGGGGTTGCAGTGTGAAGTGGGTTTGTGGAAAGATACAACTAGCAATAAGAAACACAAAAAACTAGACCTAGACAAATACAAGTCCAGGATTTCTCCAAAAAGGCAAATTGCAAATGCAAAACTCCCCAAACACTTTCAATACCTGTTTTGCTTAATCTTCAAAGAACACTACGAGATCAGATACTGAGCACAGCTGGTGATAAGAGAAAACAAAATAAGGAAAACGGTTTAAAATAAAACCAGCAAAATCCCAACACCACACAAAATTCCCACATACACAATGATAAGGATATCTTGCTGGAAAATAGATCTTGTTATTTTACTCCCCTTGATCTTGCAGTTGAAAAAACACACAGAAGAGAAAGTAACACAAGGAAACCCACATGGCAGGGGCCTGCTGAATGCTCAGATGCAGGGCTTTCATCCACTACCAACTCAACAGCAGAATTGTGGCTCAGGTTTTCTACTCACTGCTATTTGGGACAAGTTTTACAGGCAACCAACTGTAATCCAGGCTTCTTTCTACTACAGAATTCTACATTTTCACATCCTTTTGTTACCATATACACACTGCTGTATCATATTCTACCTCTTGACCAGTCAAGCATGTCTTACACTCTAATTTGGTTTGTAATTCTCTCCTTTCCAGCTGTTCGCATAAAGAACGGTCTTTCGCTTTGTAGAGAACAAATAGAGTCAATACTCACAGAAATTTATTTTTAGAGAAAAAGTGCTGAAGTTACCACTTTTATGCTTCCCTGTCTCAGAGGTTCTCAGAGAAATTCATGTTGCTCATTCATAGAGCATCTCCCTGCTACTGCGAGCTCTCTCATTACACGGATAGAAAAGAAAAGGAACCAGAAATCAAGTTTTGAGCATTCACAGTCCTGTGCTCGCTCTTCATTCTCCTTGCAAGCACAGCCTCACCTAATTACAATGCCCTCAGCACTGCCAGCTGTGTGGTACAGGGTGACACAGGTGTGCAGCATCATCTCAGAGACAAGATGAGAAACACAGGCCTCTCACACTGGTAGCTCTGTGACAGGGTATTTTCCAGAATTCCTGGGCTGATAAGCACTTGATTATACAGAAGGTTACATAAATAGACAGATAGATGAAGGTGGATAAGAAAAGATGTGACAGAGAGTGACAAGCACATTTTGGGGTACAAGTCTTACAGCACAGTCAGCAGAAAGCCCAAGGCAAAGTGGTATTTTATTAAAGTAAATCATACAGCATGGAGAAAGGCTAAGCAGGGTTATCAAACCTTCTCCTTTCAATACAAATAATAAAAAAAAAAGGCTGCTGCCTACAATTTAAAGAAAGGTCTGGCTCTTATGAAACTTAGCCATGGAATTCTCACTAAAACTGCTGCTTTTACAAAAGGTCTTCTCTCTCCCACTGGCAAACGACAAAGCATCAGACTGTGTTCAAAAGTCCTCGAACTAAAAGCGAAGTAACAGACTCAAAACCACAAGTATGTCATAGAGCTATAAATCAAAAAGCTGCAGTACAATTTGGCTGAGTGCTTTTTTAGTTTTTTTTACCATAATCAAAGCTCTTCAGGCCTGTGCCCTTTGTGATTTATCAATAAACACGTGAGTTATATTTGCAGCTGCTTGTCAATCTTAATTCGAGGGAAGTAAAGGACCTTCTTTACCTGCCACAATGTAAATTTATCATGGAATTGGCTATTTTATCTCCAATTTATCATAGGAGAGCACAGGATCCCTGCAGCAGAAAGTCCTCCATTGACTCACAGCTGCTGGGTGTAAGCACTTAGCTTTACATCACTGAACATCATTGTCTTCAACCACCAGCTTGCTGATCTCTCAAGGCAGCAGGATGCTGGCAAGACCTCAGCACTCAGAACATCTGTAGCACTCCAGGAATCTTAGGTATTGCCAGTCTTCTTTTACTCTTCTCCTCATCCCTTTTAGAAAAGAGTTAAAAAGCTGACAATAACCACGTGCATGCAGCTAGCCTCGATATAACGCATTTCCTGAAATCTCCTGATAAAACAAATATAAACCAACAGTAGGTCATTCAAGTCTGATAAGATCTTGTTCAGCCTGAAAACTCAAGATCTTAAAATTGATTCTTAAAATTCAAGACCTGAAATTTGATTTTCCATGACTGATGTTGCATTAACAAACCGTGTCTATAGATAAATTCTAATCTGGGTTTTCTGCTCCCCATCTACTCTGAGAACATCAACCATCTTCCAACGTACCAACTTCCAAACTTCCAACATAAATTCTTCTATTTACAGATTGGTATTGCATTAAATTGCATTAAAGTGATTCCTTTGCAAAATTGATAAACTTAGTTTTTGCAAGAGAGAATATCTTTTATAAATATCCTTCATCATCAAAAGGGCTAAATATTTTTTAAATTCTACCATTCAAATGGTTGAAGAAACACACTTGGGCAGCTGCCTGGAAACATCCCTTCTTGAGAAGTTTTTGAATGCATCAGTGAAAATGTGCTTGGACTGAATTTAATCTATCTGGAAAATCATGTGTAGAGCTTTTTTGCTAAGCTCATGGTGAGGCAGGCCTTACCACACACATCCATGCTGGCTCACTTGGATGGAAGCCAGGCTTTCCAAGAGATCCGCTGCCATGGAGAGACCATAGCAGGTTGACACATTTTTCAAGAGAGCACAGCACACAAAGTACTCCCTGTGCTTCTTCTAAAGAGAGGCTCTCCTTGGAAAAATCCAGCCCAAAGGGAAGGGTGGGGGTGGGTGGAGAGCTTGAGCTCTTTTCCTTACGCTCTGAAAATGTAATGTAATTGCACAGGGAAAGGCTACACACAAACACTGTTAGCGCTATTAGTGAATAGGACAGCTTTCTGTGAAAGAATGGCCATCTCTGAGAGTGAAAATGTGTGTATGCATACTGAGTTGCTTATGCAAATGCATTTTTCCAACAGGCTTTCCAATCAAAATTTTAGTTATGATTTGTCCTGCTTAGGTATAAACTGGATCTCTCTACCAAAGTGAACACAGCATAGAAATTAACAGTAATATATTTCTAGGCTAGAGGTGCCAAGCAGAAGGTTGGAAGTCCAGAAAACAGAATAAAGAACTAAATTCAGTAATCAATACACAACTGCCTGAAGTCTGGGAAGAAGAGCAGGTGGACTAAATAGTACTAAGGATCACCATAGGAAGGCCTATAAAACCTAGAATTGTTGTTGGATTAGACCTCTTTTTTGGACAAAAATTATTTGCCTGGCTATCTAGAGAATCAGGTTGGTATCACTTGGCTAGGTTTATTACTTGGAATAAGGCTTAGACTGTGAACAGGGATCAGGAAAGCAAGGGCTAATGACCTGAGATGATGCTTGATTCTAGCAATGATAAACGAGAAAAAAGCTCTCTTTATATGGAAAATCAGGGCATGTTTATTCTGGACTCATTGCTCCAGATGGACATTTTACGGAAGATGCAAATATTCAAAAATGTAACTCAAATTCCAGTTTAAACCTGCGTAAGAGATACATCTTTCTTCCATCTGATACATTTATGGTGTAAGCACAAGTTAATGATTTATGATTTAAATGGGAAGTGCAAGTCACATGGCCAGGGACAGCATGCATTTGGGCCTCTCCCAAACCCTGCAGAATGGACTGTGCCTTCCCGTCCTGTCCGTAGCACTCACTTCATCCCTGCGAGCCCTTCACCGTTCAGCCCTACTTTCAGTCTGGCAGATGCTCCTGAAATGAGACTTGGAGAAAGCAGGGCTAAATGAGCTGTCACTCCAATTCAGGCAAGTACTCACCAGCCCTACAACTGCACTTGGATGCAGCTTTGAGGAGAGCAGGAAAGCAGGAGGGAGATGAGTGCTGCAGGCTGAGAGCCTTCCGGGTGACCTGGGGACCATGCACAGAGGTGTAAACACGCTGCCACTGGCAGGAGGGTACAGCAAGTCCCACTGCAAGGCTGAAAGATGGAATTTAGGTTAAGGATAGATCTTGGGAAAGAAGAGCATATGCAGCTGAGTGATAGACCTTGACATGCTCACACAGCTAAAATAAGAGCTTGAAGTAACAGGAAGAAATATAACGTCACTCCCCCCAAAGCTGGTATGAGACTCATGGATACAGCTTAGGCTGTGGCTGGTCAGGGAAAGAGGAACTCTGGAGGTGAAGCTAGCCATGGATTGTCAAAGATGGAAAATCAAGACATGTGAATGAAACCATAGAGGAATTACTACTCCTGCTACAGCAGGTACAGAGCCTCTGGCAATAATCCAGAGGAGAGGTTGGGCTGGTTTAAAGTTAGGAATGCAGAGCTAGAAAGCTGAAATCGATGGTGATTGTTTAAAACCTCACACGGAAGAAATGAAGACTGGAGTGGGGGAGAGGGAATTAATCTATCACTCTGTTTAAGACAGATACTAATTTATGGTAGCAAAAAGGCTGGATTTAGGAATGAGAGCCCCCAGAAGGCTGCTACTGCTCCTTGAGTGCTGAGCACAGCTAATTCAGTTAGCATTTATCCAGCAGCATAAGCTCTGTCTTCCCAAAAATCAAGTACAGCAGGACAGGTCTAAAGACCTGACAGAAACATCTGCCATAGAAAACTAAGCTTTAGACTCAAGTAATGCTCCACACAAATATCACACAAAATCAGTGCTTTCTAAAAGAGCAAGTAATCATCAGCAGCATCCAATGAAGTGCTCTTCTTTTTACCAGCTAACAGAGGTCTTAATACATCATAAGTAGTGCAGATGGTAGAAAAACATTGGCTTCAGATTTCAAGTACTACCTCTCTGGAACTTATAAGCATCTCTTGAAAGGCAGACCTTGTGAGGCTGAAGTAGTTTTGGGCTTGGACTAAGATGAAAGAAGGGATCTTCTTGCCTTGGAAGGGAAAACCCCTCCATTCTCTCCCACAACAGTGTCAAACCATTTTCCTTTTGGCATTAAGAGCTGCAGATGGTTATACAATATATAAGAGTTGCCTGTAATCTTAGGGTTCTGTGAACTCATGAAGATGGTTGATGAATGCTTTTGTTCAGTTAGAGACTGAAGAGTAAGTTAGCTTCAGTTTGGCTAAAATCAGGTTTGTTATGGTTACAGCCCTCATAATTTAGTAAGATTAACAGTAAGAAAATACACTGTAATAGCCAGCTGTTCTCTGAAAATGCAGACTTTCTTGTGCTTCGTAATGAGAAAGAAAAAATCATGGCATTTGTAGCACGTTACATTTCAGAAAGAAAATTTCTATGATTATTAGTGGGGAAAAAATAGGAGTTACAGAATTTCCTTAAAAAGAAGGCTGCCAGAGCCCATTAGATTTCCAAACAGAAGCAGACACACAGATGACAATCCCATTCTACAGTTTCACCCATTAATCTGACACCACAGGAAGATATTACAGTATTATGATGTTTTAGTCCTTTCTCTTGGCATTTGCAGTTCTTCTGATGATCCACCCACCTTCTCTTCCCCAAGCCCCTAAGTACCAGTTTTCACATGGGTTTATAACCCAGCCTACCGTAGCGTAGTTAAATACATCTCACTGTTTTTAGTTTTGTAACAGTTTCTTTCATAGTTTCAACGCTCTTATACTCACAGTGCTTCCTCTGTATTTCTCTGCACACCGTCTGTTCTTAGTGATTTTATTCAGAGCCGATGCTCAGCATCTTTCAGAACATAATCTTATTTTATAGACATAGGCTCTAATGCTTCCTTAGGGCTTGTCTGGTTATTGCTGTGTTCTGTGGCTGGGATGAACACACGGCGCTCACAGCCACTGATGTGGCACCACTGGGTCTCTCCTGCAGCAGCTGCAGTCAGCAGCGAGAAGGGATGACAATAAGCAGAGGAGAAGCAGCTTGTCACCCCCTTCATCCACAGAACATCTGCTGAATCTGCTGGACCGTACATGAATGGGAATTAGCCCTTCAGCAGCTCCCGAAAGGAGACTACAAGTTTTACAGTTTAATCATACCTCCAATTATCTTTGCTGTGTCCAGAGTAGAACAGTATTACCCCAGATAGCCCAGTCTCTTGAGTTCAGGTTGTTCTGAGTTTAGGAACCTCTCCCAACTTTTGCAAATACAACCTTTTTCAAAACAGCCAGCGTGCTATTTTTCCTAACCTCTATTCTTTAAGCTGTTTGCACCACTCTGGGAGAGATCAGAGGTGGCTTTGAGGGAATAAACTTCAATGTTAATGGCAGGATTGTGCAGATTTGAGATGGAGAAGCACATTTTTGGAGACAAGAACTACATTGCATAATCTTGCTATCAAGTATTCTTTCTGGTAAGTCTGCGACATCATCTGGCAGGGAGATAAGAAGTCCATACATTATTCCAAGAAAGCGAGATATATTGTCACTGTTATGCTCACAACATAACTATAAGAAAACTATTTTATGACTGTCCATAGTCAAACATAAAATGCATGAGTAGAGTCTGGAAATCTTACAAAGTGCAATCAATGAAAGACAAAATACTGAAAACCACCCATTTCTTACAGCCATATAAAGGTATTATGAGCTATACAAACAGTACTAGAAACTATAAAAGTAGAGTGTAGAAAGATATTTGAAACTGTATCGTTTGCAACCCTGCACCCTTTAAAATTTCTTTTTCTATGGCAACAAATGTTATCACACTCCAGGGCTTCAGTTTAAAACAAAGAAAAAAACCCTGCAAACTGCACAGTATTTATTTTGTTGCCTTAGATCTACAAGGTAGATGAGAAAGCCACAAATTCCACAAGGAAATTATAGTGTAAGTTAACATGGAGAGCTGAGAGGAACAGTAAGCATGATGTATGCTGAAACAAATCCTCACTAGTATCCGCTGGAGTAAAGCAAGGTGGGTTGAAAGAGGCCTCCCTGTTACGTTTTATTTCTTCCCCTGACAAAAAATAATGAAGGTGATCCTCTCCACACTTACGGAATTATAAAGAATTGGTCTGGCTGATGTCTTAGAATATTTAATCCCTTTACATCAGCAAAGGGATTCACTCACAGAGAAAGCATGCAGCAGAGTGAATGCTGTTATCTTATTCTTTAAAAACACGGTTGGCACAGAAATTGTCCATTTTACTCAGGAGGATGCAATTACATTTCAGCTTTCATGTAAAGCTGCTTCATGAAATTGAAAAGCCTGCGCATGAACAGAAACAGAACAGCAGGGAAGAAACAAAGACTGCGCCTGGCTATGGATCATTTCTCCTTCTCCACATGGTTTGAGGGAAAAATAGCTGGCTGCACTGGGTGAAGACAATCTGCAGTAAGCAGGCTCGTACCAGCTCTGCTGACCTCATGGCAGCAAGGAGTCCAGGAATGAAGAGTTCAGACTCCTGGGGAAAGCAGATAATCCAACCCTTACACGTCTGTAAGTGAAGACTTTATGAGCTACACAAGAGAAAAGAAAAACAACCACAGAAAAAAACCAACAAAAAATACAGAGAAATGGGAAGTCATCTTAGGTCTCAAGGGAGGAAGAAGAATCTTGCTAGTCAACCCAAATCCAGATGCTGGGACTAAAATAGAGAAGTCCCACTCACCACTTGCTCTGCCAAAGCCTTCGAGAGACAGCAACACAAATTGCCAGAAATGCTTTAACTGAACAGGTTTCTGTAAGGAAATGCCAGTGTGTTCATCTGGTTTAGGAATGTTAATAGGAAAAATAAACTTTCCGAGAGAGTGAAGGAGAAAAGAATTTCAAGGTGAAGTCTTTGTTCCTTCCCCCCAGCCAGCTATGGCAATGGGAGGAAACCCATGTAGAAGGAGGTATCAGGCACTTGCTTCAGGGTGCTCTCTTCCCAAGATGAAAATGTCCTTGGTTAAATGAAGACAGTTCCACTTTTATCACCAAAACGAAAAAACTCCAAAACATTCTGAAAAAAGCATGTTTTCTGCCCATGCTAGGATGGGCAGCTACCATGAAACTACTCCAAACTCCAAATAATCCTAAGAACATTTCTCATTCATCTCTGGTTGCATGATAATGAACAAAAGGAAAGTTTAAATTCAGATACAAACTATAAATATAACTTCCAGGTCAGAAACGGTCAGCTTAAGAAATTACTCTGATTATGTAAGGCTGCAATAAGTTAATTAACATTTATTAATCAATGTTAGTTTCAATGTGAAAAGCAGCACATTGAGTCAGAAGAGACTGTTTCTACATTCACAAAAATATGGCTTATATTTTGAGTGTAAATCCTGATCTGCTAATTATCAAGGTCTTTAGTGTGTAGTTTTAGATACTTTGATCAAAGGTTAAAAAACTCCTGTGAGAGACAGATGAGCACTTGCAAAAAACACGGTGATCACATTTTATTATAATTTCTCCTTGTTTTCTGAGTATCAAGTTGTCGGACAGAACAAAAAGTTCAAAGACCTTTTTGATGAATATCTTAAAAATCTCTAGCTGCTATCAAGAACAAGATTAAACTTCCGTGCCCTTGATATTTGGCATGTCTGCCAAGGAAGAGCAAAGTTATTACCAATAACATCTTTGTTATGTAACATAGAGAAATTTAAGTCACCATTGACAGTTCAGTGAGGAGAACTACCAATAAAAAAATTATATCATACATCCCTTAGTTTGCTCACATCTGTACTTCGGCAAAGTATACACTGAGAAGTAGACATACCTGTCTGGTTTAATAATTTTGTATTTTTGGAGTAAAAATGAAAAAAAGAGGAAGTGTGATAAGTCCACTGTGTGATTCAGAAGAAAGAACTGTAAGAGTTTAATCTCCTAATCCTTTGGTTCTATGCAACGCCGCAGTGCTGAAGTGAATCCACAATTTACAACAGAAACCTAAGAGCTAGAGGACAAGATGAGATCCATCTTGAGCTAAAATCCCCAGACCCCACACAGACAAACAAATCTCAGAACCGACTGCTGCAATGTACTGAAATACACCAAATTGAGGCACCCTCTGGTGACTTTTTCCACACTGTACAACAGCCTTTACTCCCAAAGTTTTGGGAGTAAAGGCTGTTGTACAGTGTCGAGAAAGTCACCACAGTCTTCACAAGGAATTTGGTGGGAGTTGCACCAGATATTGAATGACCTGAGATGGGCTGCTTTTGAAACAATTGAGACAACCTTTTATGTTTTCTCTAAACTTAATACACATTCAGCAGCAACTGCAGAGGTATGCTTATTTACTCAAGAAAAATATTTTAAATCAAAAGAAATTTTTGCTAAGCTAAACTACTTCTAAGACATCAATGTAAAATGCTTTTCCATGATTCTCATTTCAGACAAAAATGCATTGCTCACTTAAATTCTTTTCTTATCTGGTTAGATCACCTTCTATTGCATAGAAAACTGAATTTACTTTCCTATATGTTGTGTTGATTATATTTTGCCCCATTTTTCTATGCAATCATACTCAATTCTTATTTGAAGAGGCCAGAAAACCTGGCCAGAAAACAAACAATTTTTTCCACCATCATAACATCATTCTCTTTCTTTAGCAAGGCTTATGAAACCTATTTATTTTAGCATTTTCTCATAGGCAATGCTTACAATCATTGTTTTCTAAGATTATTTTTTTCTCTTTTTTGGAGACTCTTCAACTCATCTCTATCTGAAATTGCAGTATCCAAAACTTGCGTTAGAGGAAGCGTCAGCAATTTCAAATCAGGATAATTATGTCCTTTGTCTTCCATGCAATATTCCTCACCATAAACTGCAGAGTCACATTTGTCTCTTTTTGCAAGAGCTTCACAGTGTCAACTCACTCTGTTTGTTTTTCCCCATGAGCCTAAGTTTGTGTTCCAAACCCTGCCCTGGCCAGCACAAGTACCGGGTGGATAACGCATTCTTCACCTTCTACTTGTTAATATGGGGGAAAGAGGCCAGTGACTTTCACACACAGTCCATGGAGCCAGCAAGATTTAAACTAGCTCATTACTGACCAAGGAGATTGCTGGCATCAAACTACTCCAAGTGTCACTGCAGACAGCCCAAGGGAATACTGGGACCAGCAACACTCTTTACATTTCCCCTCTTTCCTCCAGACTGAAAGGTGGGCTCCATCAGCCACCTGGAATACCACTTAGAATCCTCTCCTGAAGACAGGCACTGTTCCAGGAGGGTTAAAATCACAAACCATAGCAGCCAAAACAGCAGGATCTGAGTGTAACAGCACCTCGCTTAGATCACATTCGAAAAGGTGAGGCCAGGAGTCATTGCAGCACAGAAAATACTTTTTCCCACAGGTTCTGGCTCACAGAACAACTTAACTTATAGGTGGCCTGTGCCCTCTGCCTTGCTAAAGCAACCTTAACTCCTCTGGCTGAAGAGATATTACTGTGTTGAAAAGAACTGAAAAGTCTCAGTACCCAAAGAAGAATGAACATGGCTCTGAAAGCCAACAGCAGCTGATATAGGCTGGGGAACATTTCTGTCACAGCTTCAATATTTAACCAGTAAAGTATGGAACATGAATCTCAATTTCCTATGTGGTGTTTTGGCGTGGACTTTAGTTCCTGGAGCAATTAATGCCAAGAGAAGCCCTTCTCACACAGCAAACTAGGTGCTTACCTAGTTTCTTAGCAAGCAACTCATATGTTTTCCAGAGAGTAATCATTTGTGAGAATTTATTTTTAACATAAATTCTGCTGTAATATGAAAGTTCAACTGCTACTGATTGTCAGCTTTCCCTAGATTTAGGCAACAATGTATTTTGGGAGTATGACTCAGGAAAACATTCACATGACCAAGTAAAGCAGGTGGCCAGGACCTACCACATAGCATCAGCTTCATCAGAACATCCTCAGAGAAGGAAAAATAGCTCCTAGCTCTTTGGGGAGATGATCACAGGGTGGAAGAAAAAACTGTTCTAAGGTATAGGTTATAATTATTGCAACAAATAAAGAAACGGCAGAGTCTTTTGCCTCAGCATCACAAAGAGATACATTTTAAAAAACCACTATTCTTCTGATGAAAGTGTTTATATTGTGTTGTCAGTAAGCCTTGAAAAAACTCATTTACACAAGGGACCTCAGTCATAAGTTTAAATTATGCCTCTGCCAAAGAAACAGCTTACCTGGTTCTCCCTTAAAAAATATCTCACACAGCAGCACAGCTCATTTATTCCCCCAATGTTTCAACTGCAATAGGTGAGAGAAGTTGTTCGTTAGTCTGTTGGGTAGAGAGATGTCCAAAATCCCATAAAATTCTCCCTGTCTTGTGCAGATTTATGCCCAGCACTGGGTGTTGTGGCTGCACAGGAGCAGGAGGCAGGCAGACATTGCACTGAGGTACCACAAGTTACAGTGCAGCCAAAGCATCGTGTTCTGCTGGGGTCCCTTCATCTCCCTCCCGTGGATAAGAGGGATTTGTTATCCCTGCCATTCCTTGCCCCATAACAAGGCTGTGCCCAAGTCAGCTGTTATAAAAGCTGGGGAGATTCAAGGTAAGCTTTTCATCTTTTGCCAGAGATTCGAGAAAAGGATTCTACCTCAGGATCCTCAAACCAGCACTCCAGGAGCACTCCACAGGCAGTCCTGCTTCCCGCTGATTCCTGGGAAGCATCTACCTTTAGAGACGTGGCTTGTTCCCTTTAACTATAACCAGCAGTATTCTGGTACTTGGAACAGTTTGCATGCACATACTTCAGCTCTGACTTGAATTGCTGCTTGTGGGAAAAGGGACTGCATACCCAACCTTTGCCTTGAGCCTGGAACAGATACCATTTGTACATTTCCTACCTCAAAAATACCTAGCAAAAAGCATATTCTTGATGCAGCTAACTGTTTTTTAACCAAAACTGCCTTCTGGATGGACTCTAGCTTATTTGATTATATGTTAATAAGAACTAAAGACAGATCTAAAAGGAATAAAAATTTTCATCCATCCACAATGAGACTTGTGGGTTTATCTTACTTGGAAGCAGATCCCATCTCATCTGTGACTTAATTTAAAAAGCTTTCTAGATTTATCTATCTTTCAAAGAAGCCTGTGACTACAGAAACACTAGTGATATCCGTGAGTTACAAAGCATTAATTTACCTTTAATTAAAAACAAGGTTTTTTCTTGGGTATTCAGGATTTGGTTTGGGTTTAGTTTGGTTTGGGTTTAGTTGGTTTGGGTTTTTTTCCTTTTTTAGGTTAAGGTTCTTTTATCTTTCAAAGTTCAAGGATAAGGGACCATATCCTCCTCACCAAAAGCTCCTTCCTTAGCATTCTCTTACAAACTCATCACAAAACCACCAAACATTTTTATTCCTTCTTTTGCTTAGGAAATGTTAGCACGTAGCTGTAAGCAGCTGAGTGGAAATACATTAGCAGAGCATTCCTGCAGTCCACATTATGACTGAGCTCAGATATTTACTCATATAAACTATACCACTCAGTGAGATTGTCAATAAGAGTTAATTATATAAAGGTTCCACTAGACAGTATGATAACAATTTTCAGGCTAATCTTCTTTTTTTTTTTTTTTTTTTTTTTGTCGGTTTTTTTTTTTTTTTAACTATGAAAAAATCTTTTGGGGTAAAAAT
>VZRR01006553.1:620318-662367 GCA_013398015.1 Oreocharis arfaki | reverse complement strand
GTGCCGCGGGGAGAGGCCTGCCGACGCGGCGGGGGCTGCCCGGGAGCGGGCGGCCGCGGAGGGAAGGAGGTGGCGGGGGATGCTCCGGGGACGCGGACCTGGGGGGGGCTTTGCCCGGCTCGCCTGGGGGAGGACGCCGGTCCGGGCTCGGTGCTGCCAGGCTCGGTTTTAGCGCCCGGCGCTGGGGGAGATGCGGAGCCCGAGCCCGCAGCGCTCCCCGAGCCCGCGCCGGGTGCGGCAGCGCGGGGGACGGGCGGGCAACTTCGCGCGGCCGCTGCCCTCCCAGAGCGGGCCGGAGCCGCCCTGCCCGGCTCCGCCGCGGCTCTGCTGCAGTGCCGGGGGCCCGGGGCTGCTCTGCTGCTCCCCTCGTCCTCCCAGCGCTCGGGGTGAAGCGCAGAGGCGCGGGGTGCTCGTAGCTCGGTTTAACTGGAACATGATTAAACCCAAGTCCCCAGTTCTGTATGTGACAAGCTAGAAAGACAATCCCTCGCATTTCTGTAGCAGATGTGGGGGCTGTAGGTTTGACGAGGTGTACACCGGGTGGTTTTCTGTGTGTATGTCAGGATTATGGTTTCCGCTTCGTGGCATAACATTCTTAAAAACTTTAACTTAAGGAACATTTCTCATAAGGAAGCTGAGCTCCAGATGCACTAAAACGTTAAAAGATTGAGTATATGTCTCTGGACGTGAGGGAAAGGCAAATTGCAGTCCAAAGTAGGAGCATATACTATTTATTTTTACATCATCAAGTTGAGTTTGCTCAGTATGAGGAGAAATTTAGAGAGTTAAAAGAGAAGTTGATAAACGTTTGCAGTACTGGGAAGGCTTGCTGTTAAATCAGCCGGTCATCACAGCACAGCATTCATCACTTTGTTATTCTCTGAAATAAATCAGTCCGTTTAGCATAGGGCAGTCTCATGACACCCTATTCTTAAATATTTTTCTGTTATTTGGTGAGCCTGAAGTAACACTCAGAGTGCAACTTCCTGACAAATCCTTGGATATGCTGAAGGCCTGGAGAAAACAAGTAAAACTAAGTAAAAAAAAATACTCAATGGGGGGAAAAAGACCGGCTATCACAATAAATGAATAAGGAATTTTCCATCATTCAGTTCGCTTGGATGCAAAGCTATTTGCAGCCATTCTGGCTTTTCACTACTTAAAATATTCAAATTGGAGTGATTCATGCTATGTTTGATAAGGATTCTTTAAAAGTAGGCAAATTTAATTGTTTGGTTCATATAGACAGATTTAATTACTTTGTTCATATAAGCAGTAATTTTTGTGACAGACACCTGTGATTTTATGTAATTTTCATTTACTAAAGGATCAGTCACATATTTGTATATCAGGTCATGATTCCAAAGCTGTCTGCTTGAATCAATGCTCACTTTGGATATGAAACTACTTGAGATGCATGTGGAGACTCTAACCTCCGTTACTTGGATAACAGCTTTTCAGATTTCTTTCAGAAGCTACCTGCTTTTTTTTTTCATCAGCCTCAGGCAAAAAGAGTACCTGGCATCTGTTTGGGAGTGATTTTAAAACATGGTGTGCTCAGTAAAAATTTATCACCTCTACCTAAAGATGAAAAAAAAAGAAAATTAAAATGTGTGTTTATTCCTACCTACTTTGCTTGAACTGTTATTATAAAACAGCCTTCCGGTATTGTTGCGAACCTGCTCGATTACACAGAGCAGCAGCCCCTAACCTTTGCCAGCCAATGTGCAACAACAGTGAGCAATTATGCTGCAGGCAGCATCTTCCCATTGGCCTCAATCTCAACATTTTTATTTTTTGCAGCTGCAGCCAGTCTCAGAGGGTCTAGCAGGCAACATGTTACCCATAAGCCCTGACTTGGAAAATACTTCTGTGAGGTGGTAATGTCAGGAATTGGTTAATTTACCTGGTCTCATATTTCTTTGATTAAAATATAGATATTATCCCAGTAAGCTGGCTGGTAAACTGTCCACGTGGTTTGTTTAGCTGGTCCTTAGTTGTGGTGCTGTGGGCTGTCAGAAGACAGTGCACATGACTTCCAGAATGAAGCAATGTGATTTGTAGTCAAAGGGCAGTAAGTACACTGACCAAACTCAGCTCATGTAGTCAGTTTCATTGACTTAACAAGGGCAAAATGGTCTTACAGAGCCCTGACAGCTGATCCATTCCTTTTCCAGCCACTAGTGGCCTAAACGTAGGGGTGTGAAGAGAAGTGGTGCTGAAGGACAGCATCTCCTTATCAGAACCGGGCAGAAGATGAAGCTGTCCTTGTTCCAGCTTCCTGCCTCCCGAGGTGTGAAAGTGACGGGCTTTAGTCAAACTGAGTAGCTTGCTCTTAGGCCACCCAAAAGTAAAAATGTCTGCAACATCAGAGTGAAGAAAAGTGCATGACTAGGTCCATCACTAGGTATTATACAGGAATCAGTGCATGGGGCAATGCTTCTAAAAGTGTTTCTTGAATAAAGTTGCCACTTGCCTAAACCCAGCGACATGGTGGATACAGACAATTCTGCGGCACGTTTGGTTGAAGCCATTCGTGGATGTTGGCTCTGTCCTCCGTCAGGAGCTGTTAGAAAAACCAGCTCCTAATTGAGGGAGAGAGGGAGCTGAGGGGATGGTGAGCCGGATGCCAGTGTTTGTCTCCAAGCTCAGCCTTCCGGCGCCCCTCAGTCCCAGTACTGGGCAGGCAGATCCCTGGAGATCCACTCCTCTTCTGCCTGACATCTGATGCACTTGGCTCTGTGGCTCCCTGCCGTCTGAGTGTTTGCTGTGGGACTCAGGCCAGGAGGGACTGGATGCTTGTGGTGTGTGCCACATCTTTATTTTTCATGCAGTTTTCCCCTGTTGTGGGGAGTGCTGCACGTGCTTCAAGCGTGCGTTTAAGGGCTAATGAGATCTGGGTTTAATGTGCTGGTCCACTGGATTTAAAGGGTGACACGAGTGAGTCAGATTTTAAAGCTTTGCAGGAAACTGCAAATGCAAATTAGGCATTTAATGAAAAATCTTCAATTAGTTCAATAAGAGGTATATGTCAGAGCAACCTTGAAAATCCCAATAGGCATCCTTAAGCATTTAGATACCTTAATAAGCTGGCTCATTTTCTGTTCCATTGTAAAATGTCAATAATATTTCTGTATCATAGAAGGGCTTTATGAGGGTAAATTGCAAAGTCTGAACACATCAAGTATGTAATACATTCATAAAGGAGAGTCAGATGGACCTCTCAGAGGTTTTCAGCTGAAAACCGTGTTTTTCGTATGGGCATTTGAAAACAATCACTCAAGATCATGGAATATCACCCCATGACACCAGAAAAGCAAATATTGTGGAGGAGGAATGGACATTGCTTGAGCAGAATTCCTTCAATGTGTGAAAAAAAAAATCCAGAAAACCAAAACAGCATCAACAAAATCATGAAAGCAGAAAATCTTAATGCCAAGACTGACCATTAAAAGAGGAATTAAGACAAAAAAGCTGCTTATGAAGATAAGGGTTATAAAAAAAAGTCCAGGCCATTTATCATAGTGAGTTTTCATTAATTTTGTAGGAGAAAATTGAATAGAAATAAAAAGTAAAGTTTTCTGTTGCTTTGGATTGCACATCTTCAGGATGAGCCAGCAAGGTCTTAAAATATTCTTAATTAAGTTGTTTAAAATTGACTAATAGATGCTAAAACAGAATACATGATGAATATTGTGGGCATGGTGATGGCCTTTTGGCATAAAGTGTTCTACAGGTCATGAGTACGAGATCAATATTGCACAGTGACAGAAAGCCAGATTTTAGTACTTGATGGAGGTAAAGATAGTTGACAGCCAAGAATCTAAAAAATTTGGGAGATGAAATGGGATGGCTATTGGAGACAAAATATATGAGAAGCTGCAGTTATGGTCTTGCAGTGGAATTTGAGGCTCTTATGAATCAGTACTTTATATTTTGATGTCTACTTTCAACTTCACAACAGAGAAAAGCACAAAGAAACAAAAAGCCAGAGAGGCATAAACGTGGCCTCCCAGCCCAGTGGTGGAATGTGAGAGCCAAGGTTTTCTGTGGAGAGTGCTGTTCCAATAGACTGGTCATTCCCTAGAAAGCTAACACTTGCAATTAAATCGTGTCTCAGAAAGTTTCCCTTCAATTCAGAACTGAGTTTAAAAACAAAACCTGTCTTCGGAAGGTAGCTTGATTCCTTAAAAAGGTATTTTAAACTTTTTGTACCTCAAATTACTTCATTCCCACCTCATCCCCCAAATCTTCCAGGAGCATATCAAGCTGAAGATTTTCATCAAGGTGCTAAGTATGTCTGGATTTATCTAGATAAATGCAAAAAGCATTTACAAGTTGTAAAGACACGAAAAACGTTTGAGTGGGTGAAATAACTTCCAGTATGTTTTTTGTTTTTATTGTACTCTCTGTGAGCCATTGCTTCCCATATTTTAATTTTCTTTTCCTGATAGTATTCAGTGTGTCCTGCTCGTGCAAGACTTTGTAGGATAGAGGACAAGTGTGAATCATATTCCCTCTCTTGTGGTCAAATGAAGGAACGCGTGTCAGACCCAAGTTCCTTTGGGTTTCGAGAACCAAAGTGCTCTTTCAAGAGTTTAAAAAAATACACTGATGTTATGTATTTTAGACTAAAAATAGGTGTTCTTTTTCTCTTTTGAAAGTCATGAACAAGTTTGAAGAAGGTAAAAACAATTACTTCCTGTTGCTTGAATTCTAAAATGCTCTGCTAGTATAATTCCCTCTAAACAAAGAGGCTCTCAGAGATTTTTCTGTCATACTGGAGGAGTTTAATATGTTTTTTTTCCTTGGAAATATGTTTTAAGCAGATAGCTAAACTTTGAAACAAATTGTAGAAAAGAGCATAATTATTTCAGAGTAAAGAGAGTAAAGAGACTACCTGTGTGCTTAATAATGGCTTGAAACTATAATTAAGATAAATCAATTTAAATAAAACTAGAGATTTTAATTCAAAAACCTCATATAACCGCATATAACTTTTTCCTAGAATGCATTTTTGTTCTTTTACGGGTAACCTGAAGATGTTTAGGTGTTTCACTCATGATTTACTCTGCAGAACCAGAGGAAAGGAAGACTACAAAGATCTTCCTTACGATAAAACCGAGCTTTGATCAGGCTGGAACACAGTCATGTTAAATACTCTTCAGATATGAAAGAGCCCTGCACTGCAGAAATCAGCTTCTGTTTTTCAGAGGTGCAAAGCAACTGCGGTGTAGCAGCACTTTAACTTGAGAAGCCAGACATGGGTAGGTTTTCTGTAGTCCCTGTGACCAAACCTCGCTCCGCTGCTGTCCCGTGGCCGCTCCTGGACACTGTGGGGACGAGAAAGGTTTCAGTCTATGAGAAAAAGGCAGGAGGAAGGTGCCTTCTTGGCCTCTGCATCCTGATTCAGTACAGGTGTGGAAAGTAGGAGCTTACTGGTGTTTCCATTTCCATTTTGGTTTTAGTCCTCACTTATATGGAGATTTTACCAAATGTTTGTTGTTTACAGCCTGCCCTCATACACTGGAACTATAGCAATGTGTAACACTGTGTTAAACAGACTGATGCCAACTACACCCCTTTGTATTTAACAGAAGAAATGTATTTACTCATACACAGTAGATATATATATATTTAGAATACTTATTTCCTGAATCCATTGCAAGCCCATTTGTGAAGTAACACTACAAGTTAGAATAACCTGCTAACTGAATCTGAAATCAGTTACCTCTACAGCCGTCACAGAGTTCATGCGAGTCTTTTCCAAGTGTGCAGCAAGCATTAAGGAAAATGGGTTATTTTCAACTGCGAGTAACACAAATATCTATCATTGAAAACAACCTGAAGAGTGATGACCTTGGAAAATTAGGATGCCGAATAGCATACAGTCTATCTTACACCTGAATTCCCATCTTAAGTGCCAGTTTTGCTGATGAAGAGCAGTAGGCTGAATTTAGCCCTTGTACATACAAACTGGTTTTGCCACTACATCTTGGTCACTGCATTTGTCATGGCTGTTATTTCAATGGGATTTGCACATGCCTCATAGATGGGGGGAGAGGGGAAAGAATTTTCTAGTTGTGCTTTCCTAAGAACTGTCCATAATCTTTGTGCAGGCCACAGTTTACATTTGGCACACAAAGCTCTGATTGCTTAAGTAGAGGTGTTACTGTAACAGATGATTGTGTTATGAATTCCTGAAAAAACCATGAACTTGTGTTACAGTAATGATGTTATTTGAATTTTATTGTGGTAGAATACTGAATTGTTATGTGTTTGTGTGATCCACGCATTTAGTGACCCAACTACAAATGTTCAGCCACATGTTCCCCCAGATAGTTTTCTGGAAAATTCCTTTCTAAACTAATTTGTGTGAGTTTAATTACACTGACAATTCAGAGACCTAGAAATGTAAGTCCAAAATTATTGCTGTCATAACAGCAGATCTTCTTAAACTCAGTCTCGAGGCTGTGCAGCTCTGTACCAACTTTGGTGTGTAATATGTAGAGGCTGAGCATAAACTGCAATTTATGTATTTTTTGTTTAAAACCACATTTCTAGGGTTTAGCTCTTCCCCTGCTGAAAATAATGATCATTGTTGATGTAGTGCAAAGCTGTACTTAAGAACATTGCACTGTACATCTTTTGCTATATTTTGTCATTCATTTAAGCTTTTCTGTGGCTTTATTTAGACCAAAGAGATAAAGAGAGATTATTTTGACGTAAAGCTTTATGTCCCTTTCATATTGCTAACAAAATTTTAGTTCAAGGGATGAGAATTCAGAAAAATTAATTACAGATGAAAGGAATGCCGTCAGTTGCAACTCACAAAACCTGCAGTTTCCTAAAGTTCATCATTTTACAAGATCAATCTTTTTTGCATGCATATTGTACTGTTAAGTAGAAAGTGCTCGATCTATTTGTTCGGAGAGTGCAGAAGGAAAGTGTTACCTACTGCAGGTGGTGGTTTGCACATTTGTTACAACTGCTGTTGTGGTCACACTGGGTATTGTGTGGTTTAAGCTGCTCAAGACATTCAGCTGCCTCTCTTTTCTTGGATTTGGGCATTCATTAGCTGAGAGAGATCAGATTGGCTTCCTTTGGCAGACGTGTACACTGCAGGATTTGATCCTGTATACCTCCCAAGGTTAGCTGGAATTCAGAAATACAGCAGGTGCAGTCGAAACTGGCATGTGTGTCTGTATGTTTTAAGCCAATTTACAGCTGATGTGTGTCTACCTAAGATAAATGTTGGAAGAGTCTATAATCTGTCAGAAAAACCTTTCAGATTATTGCTGTAAATCCACCAACTTACCAAAAAAAAAAAAAAAAAAAAAGTCAGGTACTAATGATTTTGGAGTTAGAACTTTCAGAGGGCGTTTAAAATAAGAAGAATGAGGATTTGAAATAGGATAATTCCTGCCAGGATACTTTCTCACTTTCTTTTTTTTCCTGTAGAGTTTCACGTGCGTACAAAAAGAAAGCCTTGCTGACTTCCCTTGGAAATATGTTTCTTCAGTTTGTTACATTTCTGTCAGGGAATTTGTTTAGAGTATCCTAATTCTATCTCATGATCTATGAAACTCCCTGAATATTTCCTTTCCCCCTGTGATGGACCTTTCCTGTGTATATACAAAACACTAAATCAAAAAAAATGAAAATTTCTTCTGGTAAACCAGTCTTCATCATTCCCACCCAGGTTACTTTGTGCCTGGTTTCTCCATCCCTTTCCTAAATTATGTGTGTATATACACCAGTGCTCCAGGTGTTTGCCCATTGGGGCATTCCCACTCCATTTCTCAAGCAGCATCTCATTTTATTTACTGCCCCATTTCTAATATCTTTAATTCATCTCTGTTTTAGTTCTCTGACTTCAACTGTAGTTCGTTTTCTTCTCACATGTAGTGTGATTTCACAATGCCCTAAGAATTTCGGTAGCTGTGTAATCAATCAGTACATAAGGTTTGACCCATCTTACACTGTTGTTGTCTCACTGGGCATCTCTCTGCAGCTCCATAAAATTCCTTTAGAGTTCCCTTTTAAAACTGTCTGCTTCTTCTGTTGTTTGCAAGAGGTTCACAGCTATGGAGTTCATGGTTTCACCAATACATATTAAGACATTCCAAAAGCTGTTTCTCATATCTATCCAATTTTATAAATAATTATAACTTGTAATTCTGTACAAATTATCTGACTATTATAGAAAGGAATGTACAATGCTAATTAGAAAATGATCAATGAGCCCAACAGTCTTATGATCTTCTGTTTCCATTTGCAGCAGATGTTTCACCCATTTAAAAGAGGAGTTTGTTTTGTTTCCCCTAGAGAAGTGGAATGGATAAAATTAATGCCTAGTTATTCTAGGTCTTTTTGGGAAGCCTACCCTAAACAGGCTGATCTCAAGTATTCATTATGCTAAGTTGTCTCTCCACAGCATAAAGGAAGAGAGTGTTTCCTGAGCCTGGCTGCAGGGAAATGCAGCAGGGATTGAGTTGTTCTTGCCGAGTGCTATCCTATTCCCTGTAGTAGGGCTGATGTAAGATGTGTGTAGCAGTGGCATTAGGGCAGTTCTTACCTGCTGTAAAGAGATTTTAGGTCCATTAGCAACTAAATACCAGAGAAAACAGATCTGGTATTGCTTCAAAAATATGTAAAGCTCTAAACAGAAAATGCCCTTACTGGTACGATTCTGGTTTTTTAAGCTCTACCA
Source organism: Oreocharis arfaki (assembly GCA_013398015.1). NCBI lineage: Eukaryota > Metazoa > Chordata > Aves > Passeriformes > Paramythiidae > Oreocharis > Oreocharis arfaki. The sequence goes on along the minus strand of VZRR01006553.1, from coordinate 653,654 downwards.
ATTTACTTGGGGTAATACAAGACACAAATCTAAACCAGTTGCTCAAATTCTATTTGCTTCTATGATTGTGCTCTCTCCTGCAATAAATAGATCATGCCATCCAGAAAGGTTCTTATTTCTCCAGATGCCACTAAGGCATCCATGATAACAAAAGTCTAGTGTTTTCATTTAAAGTTAAAAAATATTAAAGATGACTGATGGGTTAGAAGAAAAATGGAAATGAGAAATTAGGCTTGGCTGGTAAACAGAAAGGTGAGGGGGCTGACCTACTTTTGTCCATTTGCTTTGTTTGTTCTAAGTTCATAGGTGTTTCACAAATAAAGAGGGGTGAAACCTCGAGGTGCAGCAGGCACGAGCGTGGCACCTGTCACTTGTGCTGCTCAGGAGATGGACATGAGGAGCAGAACAGGCAGCCAAGCCTCTGAAGAGAGAGATATTGCTCGTATTCCTAAGGCACCAAAGAGCACCAAGCAGACTTGCTGTCACTTGGAAATTAGAGTTAGCAGAGGTGAAGCCTGGGGTTTTGAGGACCTGCCTATGGGGACATAATGGACAGGAAAGGCTGTGGATATCCTGTGTCATACTTCTGTTGTAAGAATTTCTGTTTCTGTTTTATATTACACTAAAACTTGCCCTTTTTTTGTCCTGATTTTAGAAGCCTTTTGAGCTTTGTGGAGTTTGCTGTAGGAAAAAAAAGAAAAGATAAAGCAGATCTGTCCATATTCTTTGTCTTTGTCTTGGGGTCTTATCATTAGTTTGTTTGTTGACTGGTGGGGTTTTTTTGTGGGTTCAGTAGTTTTCTAAGGCAGCCTGAGAATTCATTATTTGATGCTGACAGTCGGGCTGTGGCTAATCAGGAAAGAGGAAGCTTGGCCATTGTGGCTTCCCCTAATGAGGAAAACCTGTCACCTTGACTCTTCCCTGTGCAGCAGCATCACTGTCACTGCCAGCTTCTCTTAGCTGCAGAAGGTGGGACATTTTTATGTCTGCTCTCATTCTCAAGTTAATGTCTTGTTCCTGCCTACCTTATTCGTTCTGTACCTGTCTCTTGTTCTGTTGTCATTGTGTTATAAAGAGTGAATTGACTAGTCAAGATGATTTCTTTCCTGCTGCTGCTGGGAGCCAGTGATGATAAAATAGCTAAAAGCAGTTCCCAAAATAGCAGTGCACAGGTATAGGTTTGCCAGAACGATTTGATAGTGATTACTCTATCGGTCCTTCTGTAGTGTTACAAGTCAGACCCAGCACTGTGAACAAAAACTGCTCTTTCTTCCTTTGATGTATTTTTCTTCCTTCTTTTCTCTTTTTCTTGGGAGCTGGAAACCAGAACAGACCTTAATAGCAACAGAACCAGCAGCATCTTCAACCACTTCAACTTTTCTTTCCTTGCCAGATTAGGGGGAAGCAGTTTTTCACCTTCAGGAACATCCAAAATTCAGTCTCGGGATTCACTTCTTATCCTAAAGGCTCAGTACGCTGAGAGAAGGAACAGTAATTTTGTTAAAATGGAAGGCTTGGGATTTGACATTTTCGGTTGTTTGGCAGTTTTACCTCCCTTTTTTCTGTACCCCTCTCTATGAGGAAGATTTCCAGTGGTAGTTGTTGCCATGGCACTGAGCAGGACGACGTGTCTACTCCAGTCTTAAAACTGGATGTTTATGGCAGTATTGTGGAAAATTATCCGTTCTGATGAGTTGGGCTTGTTTATGCAGAATTAACACAGCACCACTCCTCTTCTTCCAAAGTGGAGAGAGGCTCTTCAGGTCATTCCCTGTGTGTCAAGGCAAATGTGAGCTTCAGCAGTGCTGGAAAAGCCTTAGAATTAGCTCTGTCCTTCCACTCCCTCGTTAGCTGTTCAAATGAACAACCGCTTCACGCCCTGCCGAGCAGCTGATTGGCCTTGGAGGGAAGAAGCATCTGAAGCAGTATTAATGTTTCATTCAAAATCATGAGAGCCAGGGAGGAGGGGAATTAGGGAATTCAAAACCCCAAATCAGCCTTTTATTTCGCCAGGTCCTGTTCTCTTGAGCAGCATCCCTTATTTTCTCCCACAGTGGATTTCCTCTCAGGGTGGTCTTGCTGACTTTGTGAGCTGTTTTTGCCAAGGGTAAATTTAACAGCTCTCTTCCCTTTTCTTTCTCCATTGTCTGCTTCTTCTCCTCAGCCCTGTTGACAGTATCTGCTATGACATACGCTGTACAGGAGATGGAGGGACAAAGAAGCTGTGTAGTCCCTCCATCCTCTGCTCTTTTCCTTTCTCAAGTCTTCACTGCTATATCAAGGCCATTGAAAATCTCTCTTTATTTTCTTACCAAGCAATGCAGATCAGAAAGCTGAAAAATTAATGCCTTAAAATGCTGTCTCAAAGATATGTGAGCCAAATGGATGTGATAAAGCCATCAGTAAAGGAGTGTAGTGGAATGCACAACAGCAGGAACAGCCAGCTGCATCTGGGAAATATGTAAGTCCTTGGACTCCAGCAGTATCAGACTTCCCAAGCTGTAAAAGAGGAGCAATTCTTTCTTTTCTGTGGCAGCCCCAGCAGTTTGAAACATGGCTGGCCACTAATAATTGCAATCATAGGATCACTGACGTTAAAAGAAACATCACCTCTAAGTGGGTATTCACGTAAGATCTTGCATTCATTGTACATAGCATAGCACGTGCTGGGATTGTTAAATTTGGAAATGTTACTAATAAATAAGAAATAGTTTTATTAGGACAGGAATAGAAAAAAAGTTAGATACAGAAGTGTTGCATAACCAGCCTTGATGGACAGGGAAGCTCCCCTTTTACAGCATTTCAAGAAGTACTGTTCCCAGTAAATGACAGCAAATAGATCCTAAATCCCTAGGTCATCCTGAGGTAAATATGGATATTTTTGTTTTTAAAAACCCAAATGTTGCTTATTCTTTTACCTGTTAGCCTGGGGAAAAAAAGTAAGGGGAAAAAGCAAGCTTTGACAGAGTATTTCCTGACTCAGCGATTGAATGAAAGGAACGATGCTGACGCACTTGGTTCAAGGTAATGGAAGGACTTCACCCCGGCTCAGGGGGACTATGAACAACAAAACAGCACAGGAGATGCCTGCCTGTAAATCCTGCCAATCAAATATTATTCAACAATATGTTAACACAAATGTGTTTGACTCAGGGTATTGTTTAGAGGCAGGAGTCATGGTTTAGTTGGCTGGAATAGATTACTAGTTGGGGACTGTGAAAACTAAGGCTGTTTTTTTTTAATTTTGCCAGGCACTTGAGATATGATCTTGTTGAAATCTGTCAGTGCTGTTTTTCCCCGCCCTTTCAGCTGCTTTTTCAGTACTGATATGCAGTAAAAATTCCATCAAATGCCCTGTCTGTAATAAGCAGAGAAAGCAGGGCATGTCTCAAGCGTGATGTCAGTGAAGCATTGAGCAGAAAACTGCCTAAAAAGCAGTCAAGAGAAAACGGTGGGCCCGAGGATTTAGGTGGAAAGTGGCCTGCCTGAATATGGCTCACTCTATTTTCATAGCTAGCACAAAACAAGAGCATGGGCTTTGGCTCTATTGAGGCTTCTCAGCACTTTACTCTTATAAATAATAAACAGAATACATTTTCCTCCTGTGTAGGTTAGCAAATAGGAATGTGCCTTTGTTATCAGCAAGGAAGCTGTAATTGAGAGGCAGTGATTTTGTGGAATACGCATTCAAATGGGACTAAATAAAAGCATAAGGAGGATTTCAAAACTTCTATTTCTGTGCTGGGCTTCATATGTTTAGCTATGGAATTTATTCATGATACCTTTTTGCAAGCTTGGATTTGCATTCTCAGACTCAAATCATGCCACACACTCCAGCCTGTATCTGACACAGCAACAGCTCCAACAGGGTAACTTTAGGTAATCTTCTGCATATCCCAGCATTTTGCATTTACTGCCCCATTTTCAGCATAAGAGTTTTGAGTGTTTGCCTTCATGGCCTGGCTTGGATTGCAAATGCACATCTTGTTGTGACACTATTTCAGACTGAAACTGAAAGGAATATGCTTGTGGTAATCACTGTTCACATTATTGTAGCAGAAATGCAAGATAAATATATTTTTCTTGGAGAGGGACACGTTCTTAATGTGCCCCATTTCCACTTTGTGTCCCCCTCACATTTGCAATTAAACAGTGTATTTTCACTGGCTCAGTTTATTTGTTCTGAAGGATATATATTTGTTCATTTCAGTAAACCTTAATGTATGTTGTGCTCATGTTTAGGAAACTTACAGAATTAATCACCCACCCCTTACATGAAAGTTGTCTAGAGAAATTAACAGTGGGTAACTCTACTCAACAGCCCGCTAACAGCACAACTTTCACAATTCTGGAAGTTTGGAACATGCAGTTTTTGGAAGTGCTTCGTGCTTATCCCTTCTTTTTTCTTTTTGTCAGTTTTTCTCTCAATGAATGTAATCTCATGCTTACAAATATCTTCTGTGTTCTTAACGTTTATGCTTTAGTCATTCAAAAAATTATTCCTTTTTTTCCTACAATCATCTGAGTCAACCCAATGGTGGGAATTGTTTTAAGGACATAGGATCACAGGGGCTCCCTGAGAAAAGGATGTATACAAGCACCTAACTCTAAAGAAATGATTTAAAGTAATGTCCATTTTTTAGGTATATTTTTTCCTAATATAATCAAGCTATCAGACTGTTTTTTTTTTTTATTCTTTCAACCTCATTTTCTTTATTTCTTTTGAGGGGCCATGTGGAACCAAGATATGAAGTAGATGTTGGTGGGTCCTTATTTACCTGTGTTGGATGACAAAGAAAAAAGTACCAAGTTCTCAAAGAATTATCCTAAAATCATTCTGCTGAAGTGGCTGAAAAATTAGCAAATCTCATCAGTGCATTCCAGTTCACCACAAAAGTGGGATGTAGCTGTCTCTGGAGAAATAGGAAGTCCCCGCTACTGGTTTTAGAGACCAGAAGATGAAAAAACTATGGGTATAAATTTACCATCGATTGCATTTGTTTTTCCCTTAGAAGTAGCAGAATTTTTTAAGTGCTTCAAAGCCAAGGAATTCCCCAGATTTGAGAGCAATCCATCTGAGCAAGTCTTGGGCGAGGAGAGAAGATGTGAAAGCTCAGTGTTTCCATGCTGCTTTCTTAAGGATCCTGCAGCAGTGGGGTTCTGGTTTCTAGGAACAAGGGGCTGACACCAACATGTCCTTTACACTCCTTGTAATTCTGGGAGGGAGGTAAGGAGAGCAGTGCTTCTGCCCTTGGAACAGGCCCAAGGAAGAGCAGCTTTGAGTCTGCAAGCAGAAGGTTGCAGAAGGTTGAGAAGGTCCCTCCTGTACATCCCATTTGTTTGTGTGCATCCACCTGGAGAGCCTGGTGCGTGCATCGTGTGGAAAGTGTATCACTGATTGTAATTGAACTCGTCTTAAAAAATCTGTGCCCTACACCCTGATTATAATTTCTCTCTCTGGTAAGGTTGTTTATATTCTCTTTCTTGTTTATTGCCTGAGTGAACCAGCACATTTGAAATTCTGTTTTAGAAGAAGTAGGATACTGTGCAACTGGTGGTATTTCACTGCAGAATAACCCCCAGAGGGATTTGTAATCCCCTGGTACTATCATCTAATAGTGAGCCAAATTGAATAATAAGCTCAGTGCTATGAATTCAGCCTCATACTCAGCCTCATTCTGCTTTGGTTAGCACTGCCTAGTAATTAATTATTACTCTATATTTACGCTATCAATGACATCCAGAGGCTGGCCTAAACACGCTGGAGCCACTGGCAGCAGCAGCAGCAATATATGTACATGCAGATATTTCGTTCTCTCTCTATAAATATGTGCTGTAGACTGTGTTTTAAAGGAGTTGTTACTGCATCTTCCCTCTATCTAAATGCCAGCAGACAGTACATGCTGGACATCAGTCAAAGACGCACCATGACACACAGTTTACTATTAACGTTTGCAGGGTTTGGGATGTTGTAATTGATTTTGGCACTGAAAGTGCAGTCTGGTAAATTGCTTGTCACCTTTGTTTCATCCCCAGTCTCATTGAGAATCTCGTATGCAATTAGCTGTAATTGCTACACTGTATTTATTCTAAAGCGCACAGCACATTACTGGTTTGTTGTTTGGTTCTCAAAAATGGGGAGTTAATTGCTTACAAAAACACAACTCAAAATAAGGAGACCTTTGTGGTGAGGGACTTTTCTTCAGAGTAGAAAAATGTGGAGACTTTAACATCGTTCATGTTCCAAACTCATAGCCCTCTTGTACTTGAAATGTCCCTGACTCCAGGGACAGTAACTTGTGCATAAAGGCACAACAAGTCAATCTCCATTACCAGCTTGTGTGGCACAGCGAGAGGAGCTGGATTTGCTGCACACCAGTGAGGTTAAAGACCAAAGTTAACAAGTTCTTGTGCTGTCTCTAAGACAGAGCGATTCCTTCTGCATGTGGAACTGGGCAGGAATTCTTTGAAGGAATGTATTTGCTCCACATCCTCTAGGTCACAAGGTGGAAACAGCACTGAATGGCTCACATGAATTCCTCTGCCAGTTTATCCTGGCAATATTTTCTATCTAAACAGCCAAAGCTCCAGAATTAGCATGGACTGTCTAGAAACCTCAATAAAACAAAGAGCTTTGCCAAGAAACAGTCTAGGACAGCAAAAAAAAAAAGGTGAAGCCCTTCTCAGAGATCAAGAGCAGGAATCTGAAAAATTTTCCTTCCCCGGAATGAAGAGCTGCATTGTCTCTTGTCCAGGGGGTGGATGTTGGAGGGCAGGTCTGGTTCTCGAGTTTAGACTGAGAGCACCTGCTCTTTTCATGTGGTGGTTGATTGTTCAAAGAAGACCTAATTATAAATTTCCTTGCTGTCTTTGCTAAAGCAGAGGATATTCTTTAGTTCCTCATGTTGAGAAACTAGATGTTCTCATTTTTTCTGGAGAAAATAATTTCAGGAGATAAGATACATATCGAGCTAAATTAACTTAATTAAAGAAAATGCAAATCCAGTAGAATACATTTTCTAGTAGAGAGTGTAGATTCTACTTGCTGCGAGCACAAAATTTCTCCAAGAGTCTGGATATGACAAATAGTGGCAATAACTGTATGTCTAAAACATTAAAAATATCTTCAGAATGCTGGATGAAAAGAGGAATTTTTTATTCTTTTTTTAACTCTTTCAAATGAAAAAAACAAGCCTAAATACCATGGACTGATTTCCAGGATATTCAAACTAGTTTAGATCTTACTTTTAATCCAGTTAATTATTTTGCTATTCTCCATTCAATTAATTATCAGATTAAGGTTCTTATGTAATATGTAAAATGGTCTTTTGATAATAAAAGATTATAGAAGAAACGCTGCAGAGTTTGCTTTAGAAGAAAGCACAGCCAGATTGAAATCTGCAGAATTCCAACTTGAAAGAGGCTATTAAGTTTGATAGCAATTGCATGTTCCATTACAATTAAATATTCCAAAAGAAGATGGGTTGCATCACTTGGGGCATGGAAGACAACTACAAAACTTTACTGTAGGAACCATTTAAGATTGTACATAAATACCATTCCTTGGATTTTCTCTTAGATCTTCCAGAATAGCTACATTTATCAAAACTTCTACTTCGGTTTTGTATTACGGATGTTGGTTATAATTGCTTTGGAACTTTGTAGTTGCTCAGGAAGGACATTAACCAGAGAAAGGGCAACAAGATGATTAGAGAGATGGAGCATCTCTCCTACAAGGAAAAGCTGAGAAAATTTTGTTTGTTCAGCCTGGAAAAGAGAAGGTGACCTAACTGTGGCCTTCCAGTACCTGAAGGGAGCCCGCAAGGAAGAGGGTGAGAGGCTTTTTACAAGGGCATGTAGTGACAGGACAAGGGGAAATGGCTTCAAACTGAAAGAAAGTCGGTTTAGATTCGATATTAGGAAAAATTTCTTTGCTGTGAGGGTGGTAAGGCCCAGAGAAGTTGTGAGTGATTCATCCCTGGAAGTCTCCCAGGCCAGGTTGGATGGAGCTCTGAGCAACCTGGTCTGTTGGAAAGTGTCCCTGCCCTTGGCAGGTGGTTTGGAAGTAGATATTTTTAAGGTCTTTTCCAACCTAAACCGTTCTATGATTCATGGTATTTCAGTCTTCCTGGAGTCTGCTCTGGGAAAAAAAATATTCTTGTGTTTTACAACCTAAGAAGTGATGCTCAGCACAATGCTTTGATGCTGCAGTGTTGGTGACGTGGCTTTTCAGCTCCCTGTACCACTTTCCCTCTGCAAAATCTGTTCATCCTGTCAGCCCTTCACGTGCTGGCCGTGTGCCTGCCGCCTCCAAGAAAGCAGGTGCGTTTGGAGAGATGACAGCTTTCTCAGGACTCAGTTATTTAATTAACTCCTTTATAACTGGGTTGTTTGAAAAAGCCATCCCATCTGTCTAGTGGTCAAAAACCCTGCTTGTGTGCTAAGTGATGCTTGTCAAACTCCCTGCGTCCCCTCTCTTTAACTGCATCGTGCTTCTCTAGAAGCAGCTGGAAAGTTGCTAGACTCACAATGAGAAGTGAGAACATCCAGGTTCCATTTTTAACTTTTCGAACTGTTTTACCAAGTCTTCCCTTGAGGAGTGTGCTGCATCTTGGTTTCTGCTCCTGTTTCTAAGAAGGCATTTAAGTAACTTTGACATTTATAAAGGGAAAAGCTACTTAGTGATAAACAGTTTAATAACTGAGATAATTCAACAGCTTTGTTCTACTTGGTATTGTGAATAGAAAAAAACCCAAGCCTTCAAATATTCACTAGGATTTCTGAACACATTTCTGCACTGTTTACATTCCATTAACATTCTTCAGATCCAGATTTATTCACAGTGATTTTAACTGTGTATGTCTAGACAAATTTTAACGCTTTTTTGCAGCTTTCATGAGTAAATCTTGATTTTGAAAAGAAAAAACTATATTTTTGAAAAAGAAAATTTTATTTTCTTAATTTTCTTAACCTATAAACATTGGCAGATTCATTGATTATTTAAATAAGGACAGAAGGCTGTCACTTATGTCTCAGATATATAGCAGAGGTCACCAAACTTATATGTAAGACTGAAAAAAATAATAGCTTGCAAATTGCTCTTTAAAACATGATCAGTTACATCTTTCCAATTAAAAATCTGAATTTTCATATCTTTTCCTATTCATATGATATTTGAGAGCACTGGAGAAAAGTATTTTTAATGGGCCTTCATGCCATAATCCAGGAGGTCGAGAGGCATATTGTAAGTGCATGGACAGCAGCCCTACAGACAACATCATTTATTAACCTTATGTCAGTGGTCAGTATGTATGTATTTAATATATACTTCAGGATCTTAGCTTCCCACCCATGCTGATGTATCTTAGACTTGGGATGGTCATGTGTGAGCGTGTATATCAGAAGGGAGGGATGGAGTGAGGGAGAAGAACAGAAAGCAAAGGAGAAACCTCTGAACACACCAACCAATGTAAATGGGTGTGGATCCATCTGCAGTGTTGGAAAAAAGGAGTGTATGAAGTGCACCTGTTCATTGTCGTTGAGGGAAACAGATTAAAATCTTCAGGACAGTTTGAAAATATTAACTGTTAATATTTTAGTTGCTGGACATTTTTAGATGCATCAAAGTAACTCACGTCTTCAAAGTGGTTGATACTCGTAAATAGGGTTCGACATGCAGCCATTGCTATAAATGTCTTTTTGTATGAGCTTCTGATCCTTTCTCTGGCCTTGGTCTCTGGTGTTCACAAGTTTCTTGAGTTGTGGCTCACTGTGATTTGAAATAGCTGAAATAGAAACACCTCTTGCTTTTCCTAGGTGCAAAATGCACCACAAGCCCCCCTGCAGCTTTTGAAACCTCCAGACAGATGCAAGGCTAATGTGTTTGGTGAAGTTACTATCATCCTGAAAACCCTGAAATGCTGAAGCATTACTATCTTGACCTTTATGTCAAGATGAATGAAAAATAAATTAACTTCTGAGGCAGCAGGCTGTTCTGCAGGACTGCATTTGTTGGAAAATGTCTGGTTTTACATAGAGGTGGAAGGGCAAAAAAAGGCTGTTTTTCATAAAAGCTGAAATATCTTAATCTTGACGGTTGCCAGAATTTCTAGCCTTAATGAACTCACTATTGATACTGTTCTGAGGCATTTCTATGTCATTATTCTATGGCTACAAAGCTATGGGTGTTGTTGACAGGAAGGTACAAGAGGGATTGGCAAATGTGGAAGTTGACAGCACATAGGGTTATATGGAGTTTCATCTTCGTCCCTTGTCCCCCACCTGTCTCCTTCTAAAGATTTGTTTTACTTATGAATCCAGCAGGTTCTCAACAACTCCTGACCTTTTCACAGTAAGTGATTTGTTGAGTGTGCCCCTTTGGCTGTGTGGCAGGGCCACATTTCTCCAGGTATAGGTGCCCAATTTGACTCAGGGAATTTAAGGGCATATTAATACATTAATCTTCCCGAGTCACTGACAGCAGTTTTGCATCCCATCCATGAACTTTGACATTTATGTTGGAGAGCAGCAATCCCACCGTTGCTTCACTGAAGTGCATGGCTCAGATTTATTATCATCTTGATGTTTTTTCCTCTTTTTAATCTATTATAGCTCAGTCAAAGTGCTTAAATCAGCAGCTGTAGAGAGTAAAGCCCTGAATTCATCCCTCAGCAAGCTACAGTACAGCACAGTACCTCCAGTTTGCTGTTCCCTGAGACAGCTGCACATTTGGATGCCTCCTGCCCACTGTGGAGTGAGACATACAAGAAGAAAAACCCCTCAAGCTGTCCAGTTTCAACTTTACGTTCACAACTAAGTACAACATGAAATTATTCAGTTCATAAGAAATTGTTCAGTTCATAGCAGTTGTTGCTATTTGTTCTTTCTGCAGATTTCTTTTAATAAAATGTATTGCATATATGTTCAATTAAATGCAAGAAAACAGAAATCCAGATATATTCAAATCCTACTCAAAGCATACATTCTTTAGTATATGCTTTGCAAAAATAAGCAAGCTGGAGTTCTTTTCTGTATTCAGATTTGCCAGAATTAGGAAGGCTTCCAAGAGCATCTCAGCTTTAAAATAATCCTTGTCTAGGAATGAAAAAGCAGAAGAGCAGTCTGAATGATAATTTTATCAAATCTGTTTCTCAGTTCTGTTCTTTAGCTGCTACATTCCTAAGATGTTTCACTTTATATTTCTCTTGATTTTCTCTGTTTTCATATCTGTTCTACAGTTTTCTCTTAGACAGTGTTGTCGCCAGACAAGACATTTGGACTTGATCTTAAAGATCTTTTCCAAGCCAAATGATTCTATGATTTTATGATTTCCAGAATTACCCACTCATAAGTCTGTGGAAGTCTTGAGCTATTTCTTTTGCTCTCTAGTAATGGAAAAAATTGCATGAATGGAAAAAAAAAAATATTACTTTTTTTTTCTGACAGTGAATTCATAGTAGACATGATTTGATTGTAAATTATTAATTCATTATCTTTCTTGGTAGTAAATATCCCTGTCAGCACGATGTCAGCAAGGCTTCTATCACATCCTAATACATATGGATCAGCCCAAAAAGCTTCCTTTTAGAAAGTGAGAACCCTAAGTTCACAAAGAACAACAGGCACAGAATACATTTGCTGTGGCTGAAATACTTTTTAAAAGAAGTCAGTGTGAGCATTGCAGTGCATCTGGCTCCTCATCTGAGAAAGATAAATGCTTTCAAGGCTGTTTTTATTTCCCTTTGTGCCAGCAACTCCTTACTAAAAGAAAAATCAGGCTATTTAATGAATTAAGATGTTAGTGATTTGTGACAGTAATAAGCAATAAATTTCCTCTTTATCCGTATCAGTCTATGAAGGCAACTTTCTTGAAGTTCCTTGTGAGAGGTTTCAAATTTGTGACAACCTTTTTATGATCTGCCAGAATAGAGAAAGCAAATGAATTCTGTCTCTTCCTTAAATGTAAAGCAAGTATTGTAAATATTGAACCACTCTGACTTGCCAAACTCCCATAATGTAGGCTTAGAGTAGTTGATTCTGAAAAGGAAGCTAATGAAATAATTGACCTCGTTTCCATTCCAAGCAATCTGACTTTAAAGAGAAGCTTGCACTTCTACTCTATGTAAATTGTCCAGAAAAGTAACCCTGTCTTCTTATTTCTTACAGATTTATTTTTAAAAACCTCAAAAAACAGATATACCCCAACAAATTAAGAAAGGTTCAAAAATAGATGTTTTTTGTTATGTTATTCAAAATCAGAAAGGCTAAGGGTTTCCACTAGGCTTAATAAGATTATAGAGAAGGAGAGACCATTGATATGTGAAATTCAATGCTTCCAGCAGGAAAAAGATTGGAAGTTTGAAAGAAAAATATAGATTTTGAGTAGAACTATATGAGCAACTCAGCTCTTATGAATCATTTGGCTATGTCTGTGAAAGTATCTTTTAATCGTATTTATCACATTCTAGATTTGTGTGTATGTATTTAGTCTTTAGGTATTAATGTGAAATTTAAATTTGCTAAAGCTCAAACAGCCCTTTATACTCTTCAGTGCTCTGTCCACATCTCCTGTGGTCCTTTGGAGTAATTTAATTTCACAAATTTTCCCACCAAAAGAAAGTCATTCAGTGAGAGATTTGGGTAAATTACCTTTTTTTAAAATTGTTTTACCCCTGAAAAGATTATGCCCTAAAGGGGATCTAAATTAAAAGAAATCAGTATTGCTACCTCTTTATTATTTTTATTAGCATAACAAATGATATCACTGATGGTGATTAACATAACCAGATTATTATGGTTATTAACATAACCAGGTGAGACCCCTGCAGCAGTGCTGGATCCAGCTCTGGGGTCCCAGCACAGGAAGGACATGGAGCTGTTGGAGCCAGTCCAGAGAGAGGCCACCAAGATGATCAGAGAGATGGAGAACCTCACCTGTGAGGAAAGGCTGAGAGAATCGTGATTGTTCAGGCTGGAAAAGAGAAAGTGACCTGATTGTGGCCTGCCAGTGCCTAAAGGAGCCTGCAAGAGGAGGGACTTTTTACAGCAGCCTGGAGTGACGTGGCAGAATGGCTTCACACTGAGAGTATGTTTAGATTGGGTATTGGGAAGAAATTCCTTACTGTGAGGATGGTGAGGCCCTGGCAGAAGTTGTCCAGAGAAGCTGTGGCTGCCCCTGGATCCCTGGCAGTGTCCGAGGCCGGGCTGGATGGGCCTCTGAGCAATCTGGGATGGTGGAAGGTGTCCCTGCCTGTGACAGAGGGGGTGCAACTGGATGATCTTTAAGGTCCCTCCCAACCCAAACCGTTCTATGGTTTTATGACCTCGAACTGTTGTTTTGAGCACTTTGGTACAATATTACTGCACAGTTTTATACAAATGGGAAATGAAATGCTGCTCTGTCATTTCCTTTAGTACTCTGAAACTCTTTACTGTAATTGCAACTTACTGGGCTTTCAAGGACTATAATGGAACTTGGAGCTTATTGGTGTGGTTCAAATAAGCTGTTTGCTCTTCCATAACCTGGGGACTTCCTGCTGCTGGCTATATACTGCAGAAATAAATGGTAATTTCTCTTCATTATTATTCATAGGGTCATAATACTCAAGATTAATGTGTGCTCTGATGGCTTAGTCATTAAAATATTCAAAAATCATGATGGTTTCATAGTTTTTAACACACACAATTTGTCCAAAAAAATTTCTACTAGAAAATTTCTCCTAGGTTATTCTTTATTCGTTCTCCATTATTCGTTTTGCTATTAAATTAGCTTTCATTCTGCTAATGAGGGAAAACACACAGTATTTGCCAAAAGTGACTATAGTCATTTTCTATGACTAGATGAGAAGTTAAATTCTTCAACTACTGCATGAACTCCTATTTTGCCTACTGTAAAAAAAGCCAGGATAAACACTTGCAAAACATTAATTAACAACTCTGTTCACTTCGTGAAGGATCCTGCAAGAAAAAGAAGAGTCGAAGTGTATCATATTAATTGTTTTCTTGGAATAAATAAATCTGATTCTGGGATTTAACACATCCAGAGAAGAAGCAGAAAAAGTGGGTGGGTGGAAATAGGCGTTATGGCTTTGGCTACAGTCACAGGAACTTTACTCCTACAAAACACAGCTGCTCACTGTGAAGGACCTCACAGGCCTGATGGCCATTGGAATTTGCAGTATCAGTTTTTCTCATACCCCAAAATTTCTTTCCCACTCGTCTTATCACCAGCTTTCCCTTTCAGCTAACAAGACACAAGCATGCCTCAAATGCCAAGTGGCTTTTAGAAGATTTCATTTTACTTTGCTCCAGCTACTTTTCCTGTCCTGCAAATGTATCACTCTCAGTGATTCTTCCTAACAGGATAAAATAGAGCCATTAAAGCCCATCTCCATACACAGAGTACTTGAAAATCTGGCACGGTATCTTTAGAACTGCTGTCCTCTCTTCTGTTACGTTATTATTTATGGGGGGTTTTTTCCCCCCAGTTTTTAGTATTTTACACTCAGTATTAGAAAACCGAAAGTATCCAGTAATTTTGCACATTTCATCAGTTCTATGAAGTGAGTATTGCAAGAGAATTTGGTAATAACCAAAAAGAACCAAGAATGCGGCATGGGAACCTGGGTAAATCTTATAACAGCCGAGTACAGGCAGACATGAAAAATTCTTTTTTCTAGTGCACTTTGTGTCCATGTCACTTGTGAAGCAGAAGCTTTAGTTTGTTTCCACGAGAGCAAGAGCATCATTCTCTGTCAGTAGATGCTACTGCAGGATGTCAGGGAAAAATGCAAGCCCTTGAACATACGACTCCTCTCAACTCTGTCTTTAAAAATCACTGCTCATTCAGCCAGCTGTCTGATTAGTAAAGGCTTTTTTGTCACTTACAAACTGTAGCAGAATATTATGTGTCAGCTAAGTTGTCAAAGAAATTCACATTAATGCAGACGAAGTATGTTAGAGATTCGGTGTGCAAACAGTAATAAATTCTTCTTAGAACAAATTCACATACAATTTTTATTGTAATTAATCAGCTATCTAAGTATGAAGTGACCTAACCTGAATCACAAACAAGATATTCTGCTTACATAACTTTTCTTCTTAATAAGCAAAGCTTTCTTTTTACAAAACAAAAAAAGGGGTAATTTACTATGTTTTGAGTACTTTTTTCTTGTTATTTAATGTCCATGAACAATTTGCTTGAAGTTTTGTTGGGTTTTCTTTTTTGCTTAAAGCTTTAGTATTGTGATCTTATCAATAAACTACTATGTCAATCTTATGTCAGTTTTGAATTGCATCACAGCAATTGCTATGAGAAAAATATTCTGTGCAAACTCTTACTGCTTTTGCACTTTTTGTTGTGAGTATTTTGTATGGCCTTTTAATAATTCTGATTTCATATTGAAATTGTGCTGTGGAATTTATGTAGATTTAAACTAATTGACAAGTACCTTGGTGAAGTCCTAGGATTACATTTCATTGATCTGGTTAATTTATGAGACTTAGTTAATATTAAGTGATACCTGGAAAAAAACATGAAACAAATTTGTAACCGAAGCAAAGCAGATGAAGGGAAAGCACACACGGATAAACTGGAATTTGTAACACTATTCAGGAATAAAAAGACATGCAAGCCACTCAGAGGATTAGAACAGTGTCTTAATCAACACAAGAGCTTTACATACCCTAAAGCCTACCTAGAAGATGTAGAACACACAGCCAGGGAGTAAAAAAAATCCCTAAAAGCTAATAACAGCCTCAAATACCTGGGAGACACCGCTACAAATACATTTTCCGAGCATGGAGAATGTTACTACCTTGTGAAGCCCTGACACTGATCTCATTTAGGCCTGTTTTGTTTCTCCACGCTCATAAATTTCAGGGTCAGATGGAGAAGAGTTGGAGCATGTGTGTGTTATAAAATTAATATAATCCGACATTCATTCCCTTGGTTTTCAGCTGCCTTCCTTTAAAGAATTGCATTGGAAATTTCTAAACACAGTATTAAGGATAATTAACAGCATTTCAGAGAAGAATACATTAGCTGAGAATTATTCCTCTGCCCCAGGAGTCTTTGCAAAGGGACACCTTCCATCCTGAACAAGTGCCAGTTATGTTAATTAAGGAAAACTTGTGACACACTGAGGAAACTGCAGTGCAATAGCAGGTTAAAACTGCTTCAGATACTTGAGCCTAAGAACATTTCTCCTCTGGAAAAATTAGACTTCTAGGTTAAAAAAAAAATCCAGTTGCTTCTACAGTGCCATTACGGAGCTGAATGATGGCCAGCCCTCCACGGATGTACTTGCACGAAAGAAATACAATTTAGATTGTCAGAAGCACAGCTAGGATTTAAGCAATAGGCACTGATATTTTCATTGTTTTTCAGGAAACTGGATTTATAACACTTCACATTCCTTGAAATCTCCCCCTAAACAACAAAAAAGTAATGAAAGGAGGAAATTTTTTTCCTCAGGAAATGACAGTGAAATTTCCACTGAATGTAGACAGAATCATATTCACAAAGATTGACTGATCCAATATATCCTAAAATCTATAATTATTCAGAAAAAATAATTTTATTGTTTTATTTGAATGCCTTTTGAAATTTGTTGGGTATAAATAGGGGATGACTGCTTCTGTTGGACTAAAAAATATCTGTGTTGGAAGATTTTGAATTGCTAAGATTTGTTTCACTACTTGCTAGCCAAACCTCACCCAACAGATCAGCTGTACATTACAATTATGTTGGAATATCTGAATAGTCATTTTAATAGAAACAGGCGAGTAAATCGGTACAGAGAAGAAAGCTTGTTTACTTCAATAAAAATGTGTAAAAGAACTCTACCAGTTAGGATTTCTAGTAAAACCCTTTCAGCATCAAGTTAAACCAAATTTCAGCCAGTTTGTTGGGAAAGGAGTTCATCTGGTAGAATACCAGTCACATCCAGGCAAACAACAACTTCATTGTCTGAATAATTATATTATTGGTCAGCAGTTCCTTTGATTAAAGATCTTCTTTGTGCCTGGATGATGAGAAATTCCCAGTTCAGCTGTTTTTTCTTTTTCATATGTTGGCTCTTATTTGAATCTTTTTGAGTCAGACGAATCCAGATAGTATAATTTGTGCTTTTTGACTCCATAACTCCAATTGCATGTCTAGACACATAAATTGATCTGTGTTAGCTATTGACCTTACCCATTGTTGGCTAGTTTAGGTATTTTATTTTGTATAAAATTTAGCAATCCAAATGATAAACACGAGAAGGAAAGAAAATACTTCAATCCTTGTTTCACATGTGAACAGACAAAGCCACCACTGTTACTTCAGTATTTTTCTTGTCTCATTTTTTTGTGAGGGTTTTTAACATCAGAGGTTTAGAGGGTAAGGAACAACCATTTATTCCAGAAAAAACAAATCACAGGCCTGCAGTGTGGTACTGTCAGAATTTGGATGAAATCATTATACATTTATCTTTGATCTTACAGGCTCCCATACTGAACAACAATCATGCAATGTGTATGTAAAAATTCAACATTATTCAAATTCTTTTAGAACAATCTATGATTTCATTCAAAGTCAATATAAAAGTTTATGTTCAGTGGATCTATACTAAAAAACTTTGGAATATAAATAGAAGCATAATTTTATTTCCTTTTTTACTAGATAATCTAAAAAGTGCGGTTATATCTTACAGCGTCACTGAAATTCTGGTTATTGTGATCTAAAAAATGTTACCCACTTGGTAACATTTGGTATTTTGTTCCTACCAAGGTTAGATTATGCTATTAGCCTACTTGGTGGCACTCAAACATTGGAATAGGTTGCCCACAGAGGCTGGGGAGGTCACCGTCTTTGGAGAGATTTCATCTGGGCTTATTCTGGGCATCCTATGTGAGGTGACCTTGCTTGGGCAGAGTGTTGAACTAAATGATCTGGAGGGTCCCTTCCCCAAGGGTTCTGTGGTTCTGTTTAATAGGAGAATCTGAAGACAAGATAATTTATATTCCTGTCATACAATCTCTTGACATAAAAAGCGGGATTTTTCTTTTCGGTGTCACAGATCTACTTCAAAATATAAGTAAAAAAAGTTTAAAAGATTTGGTATTCAGCAATGACCAAACTGAGTATTTTTGATAAAAGGACTGAGAGTTTTTTTTATCTCACTGATTGTAATAAAATCTGTCACAGACAGAAAGGCCACGTTCATCTCTCCAGTCTGCGGTAACAGCTGATGGTGTGATCCATAGATAGAAAACTCCATTTCATTTTCTATTTCCACGTAATTTTTAACCTTGTGATTGCTACCAAAAAAAAAAAAAACCTAGGAAAAATTATGCTGGTAATCATAGTAGATAAAGAAGGTGAAAGTCAGTAGAGTACAAGGGATTGAAACATGGAAACCTGGTCAAAAATTGATTATTACATCAGATTCAGTTTTGAAGACATACCGGTATCCAAATTAAATTATGGAAAGCAAGCCATGCATTGATAGTCAAAAATAATTTGCAAAGATAGGAATGAGTCTAAAATTAGATGGAATGGAATTAAAATAGTGTATATAATGTATATCTAAAAGGCGGGGCCACGATATTCAGAGAGCCTGTGTCCATGGCCTTTCTGGAAACCAGAGCTGAGTTCCTCGTTGTTTGAACTGCATGGAAATAAGGGCAGTGCCTCCTGAGTCCTCTGACAATGAAGTCACAACAGTCTCAACAGACAAAGAATTAGAGGAAGCTGCCAAGTCTCAAGAATGTTTAATCTGGGGCCACCCTGAAGGGCTGTCCTCTTGTTTTCTGTCTGTCAGAAGGCCTCCTTTGCTGGTGTGGAACACGTTGTCCAGCATCCACATGCTCTAATACTGTCCAGATATTCTGATGTGCTGGAATTGGGGAGCTCAGCTCTTAGTGCAGCCGTGATAACAAAGGAAGAATTATGACATTTTGACTTGGATTCATATCACCCCCTGAAGATGCTTGGCTGGCATGATGGCATTCACAGAGGGAATTTAGAAGCAGCTGGATTTCTGAGAAACACTCTTCTGTGCTGCAGATCTCATTTCTGCGAAGACAAAAAAGTAAAGACTTACCCTGCTCTCATTACAAAGCAGAGGAAATCACTGGCATCAGATGAGTACTGCTACCACAGGAGAATACAGATAAACAGGCTTAGAAAAACTGAGACATCTGGAAAGATGGAGCAAAAATTGTACAGAAAATACAGTACGTAACAGTGCAAGTGGCTAATGGAAAAGCAGCTCCAGGATGCAGCCAAAAATCTCTTCATGTGGGACTGTGCTCGCCTCAGCTATTCACAATGGATCTGCAGTGTTGAAAATTGCCAGCCAGGCATGCAGGATGTGAAAATTACTGTCTGATGAAAGGGAACAGCTTAGAGCACTACCCTTTAGTCCTGCTGTCTTCCACAAGTCACAGGCAGGTACGTGATGTAAGGCAGGTACGTCTTTTCCACCTACAGAAACAAAACTTTCATACAAAAACTTCTTCCTGGCACAAAGGAGTCAAGAAGAAGTAGAACCAGGATGATGGATAAACAGTCCACTCTCATGCTGTGACCTGCACTGTTCACTACCCAGCTTCTCTGGAAGCAAGCTGTGGGATAATAGTGTTACATTATCAAATTCAGAGGTATGTTAATAAAGCCCCCCAAACTCTCCAAATGAAAAACAGCTCACATTGCCCTCATGGTTTTTTTCCTCATGGTGTCTGTTGTCTACAAAACTTCCTCATCAAAAGTCATCTTCAAGGTAGGGTAGGGGACTGCTGGTGTACTTTCCAAATTGTTCCTCACCTTCATATTCACACACCCTTATCACTGGGCAGTCTTCTGTTCTCACCTTGTAATCTTCTGGCTGGTTCTGACAACTCCAAATTTCTCATTTCTTTCAGTGCTGGATAATTTACTTGAATCAGTTCTTTGAAAAAAATGGCCTTTTTGCAGACCTCTGATGTATTTCTTGCTTCTTCTCCAGGGAATCCAAGACAAATTGCTTTATTCTGAAGGTCTTCTTTCAATATTGCATCCTTGATCCTCAGCTTTTTAATCAAGAAGAGTTTGTGCTCTGCCTCCACTGCCAGATTTGTTTACCAATAAATATTCAAAAATTATCAAGAACTACCATTCTACTTTCTCTCAAATTCCCTTTTATGCATGGGAGGAATTTTTTTAATTAATTTCAGGTCTGAAACTCTTTGCTTTAATTCCAAGCAGCTGCTGTGCTGTCCCCACTGTTAATGAGCTTTGTCTTCATATGATTTGGGGAAGGGCAGAAAGGGCCGTGCTGGCTAAAATTGTTTGAAATTGGTTTTCAGCATGCAAAATAAACTGGACAGCTCCTGTGTGAAATGGATTGCAGTGTCACTCCCCCCACTGTGGAAATTTAATCTGTCTGGCTGGTGAGAATGAGACTCACAGCAGGGGCAGAAGGTATTGACTTTTCCACTTTTAAAAAAAAATGTTATTTTTATTTTCGAATGGACTGGGGCTGTTTCGTCTGAATTGTCATTCTTAGATAATTGTCTTAGTAGAAGCAGTACGTTTCAACCTCCTGCCATCCTTTGAAAATTTAGGCTAGCTGTTTGCTTAGAGAGATGCAGCCTGACACTCTGAACCTACACACAGTGTGAAAAATTGCTTTGATCAGCTTGTGTTTATAATTTAAGGCAGTAAAATAGAATTCTCCCTAATTGTGTTTAAGGCATGATGTATTGTGTAATCCACAGAGCGATTAATTTCAAAAACACTGTAACCACAAAAACAGCTGTTCCACTGAGTCATTTTCCCAACGTGCAGCTTAAAGCAAAACAGAGAAAACCCACTCCCAGTTGTAACTTATTTGTGTGGATGGAGTAGGATAATGCTGGAAGTGTGGGGCAAAACAGCAGAAAACTCATCTCCACATTTCTTGTTATACCAGAAATTTGGAAAAGGAAAAGAAGGAGCCTTTGGAGTTAAAAAAACCCAGAAAAATCTCCATTTTGAAGAGATGTTGCTATCCTAATTAAATGATGAAAAGCAAGCCATGCATTGATAGTCAAAAATAATTTGCAAAGATAGGAATGAGTCTAAAATTAGATGGAATGGAATTAAAATAATAAACCCAGATACATCAGTGAAACACCTAAAAAAATTAATGTCATGGATGTGCTTGTGTGCATATTTTCATGGTGTTTAAGTCTAATACAGGCTCTGGAAGAGAAGCTGGTAAGAACTGGTAAAGCAGGCAGAGGAAACTACACTACATGAAATGAAAAAAAAAAAGATAAAATGTACTGCAGGCACAGCTCTTTCATCAGTAGGAAGTTAAGTGAGCAAATGAAACAACCCTTTTCGTATTTAGGATGACCTGTCATCCCACCCAATTTTTGGAGGGAAATTATAAGCTAGGTTCAAGTCTTACACTGAATTCCTAAGCCAGGTTCTGTCAAGGTAACCTTATACTGAATTTCAAACTTTTTTTTTTCCCTTGGGGGAAAAAAAAATTAGAACTTTAATAAGCTTGTATTTTATGACTATTGCAGGGACCAGAATGTAATTTTTGTGGCTCTGCAATCCAGAGATGCTTGCCTCCCATATCGATGCTCTGGAGACGCCGAGCTCCAAAGAGCGCAGAGGTGTGACATGGATGTGTTTCTCTCCTTTGCAGATATCTCCATAAGCTTGCTCTCCTTAGTTGTCACGGCCTGTGGTCTCGCCCTGTTTGGTGTGTCCCTGTTCGTGTCCTGGAAGCTGTGCTGGATCCCCTGGCGGGAGCGGGGTTTGCCCTTCGGGAACAAGGACAGCAAGCAGGAGCCGCTGCACTACGCGGACACGGAGCCCAATGACCGTGACTACAGCGAGGATTACCTGGGCCAGCCTGCCGCCTATCCCGAGGCCTCCATGAAGATCAGCCACACCTCCCCTGATCTTCCGTTAGACACCCAGGAGGGAACCAAGGAGAACTGCGTGCCCAATGTGCGAATGCAGCGGCAGGTCACTGAGCCGACCTCCTCTGCCCGGTCAGTAACTCTGGTTTCTCTCTGTTGTTAAGGAATGCAGGTACAGTCCAAAAAGCACAGCTTGATTATACAGCACACTGATCTAAAAAAAGTATCATTTTCTTGCCATGTGTCTTTAAAAGAAAAAGATACAAAAGTTACTCATTGAGGCGCACAAACCTTGTAGGTTGAAGGGACAATCCTATTCCACTTGTCTCTCAACTGCTGTCTCATTGGTGCTTTTCCCTCAGGAGCTGGATAACTCAGAGCCCTGTGTCCCTTAAAAGCACCAGAACAGCCTAGATTCCACTTGTAAAGCATATTCATTTGCACTTAGCACTGGTGCTGAACACTCAGTAATATCTCCTCAAAGATTTTTAGAACAACCAAAGAAGAAAAGTAGGGCATGCTAATGAAACACTTGCAAGAGTTAGGAATAGGATTAAAAATTGTAGATTTTAGCCACAATCATGACTGTGGGGGGAAAAGTGACTGAACAAGAGACTGTGAAGTCTCCAAGGGAAATGGAGAACCAGTACATGAGGGAAGAGGAAAGGGGGAGGGTGAGTGTGTGTGCAGGGGCAGGTGATAGGATTGTGTTTCATACAGCAAGAATAAGGAGCAGCATGTGAAGAGCCAGTAAATATCTGAGTCAAAGCAGATGCATTTCAGTTGGAGAAGGTACAGCACTAGCACAGTGGCTCTTTGCTAGCCTCTTCTTTTTATTCCTCCACAGGATATTCTGCACCTCTCACTGCCATGAGGGCCTTAAAGGTTGAATTTTTTTTTTTTGGTGACATGATAATATTTTTTCCTGGAAATGACTAAGGTACAGCCGTAAGATTATGTGTTTATTATGCAACAAGAGAAAAAAAATGAGGATAGCACATAAGAGGCTGTTCCTGCTTTAAGCATGGGTAAACAGATATTTACCAGGAATGAATGAACAATTATAGCAGAGGAACTATTGCTGATTAGATTCAATATAAATAGCTTTGGATTAATCCTCTGCTGGCATTTTCCACGTGCTCTTTCTGTGTTCAACCTGAGCTCCTGGTACTCCAATACTCTTGAGTGATTGCTGCATATGAATAGGACAATAAAATGGAACTCATAGAAGATTAGGATTAAACCTAATCCAACTTTCACTTTCACATCCCCCTACCTCAACAGGGATTGCAAATTTGATTTTTGTTACCATCCATGAAGGAGAAATTTCAGTCACAGTAAGTGTGAATTAATAAATTTCACTGGATCAAAGCTAAAAGCAACTTCTTATCCTCAACTAATGCAAGTAAAGGAGCTTTTCAGCCAAAGTGCTACAGAGTTTATAACATCAGGTATGAGAGAAAAAAGGAAAACGGTTGTTGGGGTGGTCAGCAAACCTTTTCTCAGATGAGCTTGAGGCATGGGAACAGAAGATGATGTGGCATTAACAGTGTGGTGCTGAAGGTCAGCTCTCACAACTGTTGGGTCTCACTGTTTATCCCTTTGTTAAAAATCTGACCCCGCTGTGCGTGGCAGAGATACGTCACCTGCGAACAGGATCTTCAGTGTGTGTGCACACACCCTTACCCCCCCTCAGCACAGCCTGTTTCAATTCTTTCCTTTCACTTTAAGGCACAACTCGATCCGGAGACAGCTCAACCTGTCCAACCCTGACTTCAACATCCAGCAGGTCCAGAAGCAGGAGCAGCTGACGGGCATTGGCCGCATTAAGCCAGAGCTGTACAAGCAGAGGTCACTGGACACGGATGATGGCCGGAGGAGTAACAGCAAGGCCTGTGGAAAACTCAACTTTATCCTCAAGTATGACTGTGATTTAGAGCAGCTGATAGTGAAGATTCACAAGGCCATCAACCTGCCAGCAAAGGACTTCTCTGGAACTTCAGATCCGTACGTGAAGATATATCTGCTTCCCGACAGGAAAACAAAACACCAGACTAAAGTGCACAGAAAGACCCTCAATCCAGTATTTGATGAAGTTTTTTTATTTACTGTCCCATACAATGATCTCAACACAAGGAAACTCCATTTCTCTGTGTATGACTTTGACAGATTCTCCAGGCACGACTTGATTGGCCAAGTGGTAGTGGATAATTTTTTAGATTTGGCAGATTTTCCCAGGGAATGTAATATTTGGAAGGATATTGAGTATGTCACCAATGTAAGTATTATAATTTTTCTTTTTATTTGTTTCTGACTTTATTTCCCTAACCTGATTATAACTGAAATTGTCTGTTGAATTTGTGAAGGAAAATACTCTATTCTCTCTCTTTCTCGAGCTTTGACCTTAATCCAGAGAAACTGACAGTACATTTTCAGTCCTCATTTCTTGTTCTTTGGATATATTGATGAATGTTTTATGTAGGGGATAATGGGTTTATTCATTGCCCTGCTGATAGGGTAGAAATGCTGGAGAATGTTTTAATCTTACTGAATCTGAAATTTACTTAAGGAAATACTACTTTTCTTATTTTGCCTGCCTTCCTGTTTTGCATGATTTTTTATGTAACTTACAGCACACTAATCAGCCAGAACTGCAGATTCAACATTTCCTATGTAGCTATCTTCAGAAGACTATTCTCTTAAAGTCAGAAAACCCCACAGCTATAATCCAGCCAAACAGAGTTCAGACAATGCTGTTCCATGAAAGCAGTGAAACACAACTGAACTGGTTTAACTCTTTGTTTGGCATCACTGTGTTCCTGGGGAAATGGGGAGTTTAGAATGGGGTATTTTAGATGTCTGTATTTCTGTTATCCCGAAGTCTCTGTTATCAAATTCTGTGCAGGAATCTAAACAGTGATTAGGTATAAAATCATGGAAATTACTTCCACAAAAGAAGGAGCTTTCTACTCAGAGCAGAAGCTGACCTCCTTGTAAATGCCATTACAGATGAATCCCACGCATCCTCTGGAGGACAGACTTTCAGAAAATGATACATTACAGAAATCCACAGAGGTGAAGGCACCGGTGCCAAGTGTCAGTAAATATTTCATTTGCTGTGTCAAACCATACTCCAGTGGAGTGCACATTTTAGAGTAAAATAAACCAGACATCATTAGCAGTAAGATCAAAGGGTAAGTTTGTTAGACTTCGGTTCAGGAAAGCACTGAAGCATCTGCTTAGCTGAGAATAAGAAACCATTGAAAAGTAAAGGATGTTGAGACAAGTAACTTGCCTGAACTCAGATCCTCGCCTCACCTGTGTGGTCTGGTTGCATGCCCATATTACAGACCAAATTAATTAAATCCTTTTTTTTGCTTCGTTGAAAATTCTTTAAGAAAATTTATATTTTTCTGGTTTTAAGGTGAATTCTCTGCACAGTCCTGTCCCACACAAGGATGGAAGTGCAGCAGCAGCAGGTCAAGCAGTTCCTCTCTCAGGATGCAGGCAGGGGCATGGACACTTGGTCTTGAGGAGGATAAACCTGGCTTTTGCAGGAGAAGTTACTGCTTTTCAGCTCTAAGGGAAGAGTAAGGATGTGACAGAGCAGCTGACAGTCATTCCAAGTGAAAGGCTGCTTTCATACAGCATTAAGTGTCCCAAGATCAGCTTCATTTCTTACAGTCAGCTGAAAGTTGAATGTGCACGCACACTGGGGCTACTTCAATATGAACGGGTCCTTTTTCCCTGCTTTAACTTAGGCAGAAGATTGGCCCTGGTATTTCCTTTTGAATCACTCCTTCCAAATTTCAAAAGTGATGCAGCGTATCATTTGTATTCAGATTTTCTGTAATATCTGAAATTAAATTCAGGACTGAAACATGAGTCATTTATTAATTCCTCCTGATACCAATTCTCCCGTGAAGTGTAACCCTGTTTATCCAAACAGAACACACGACCTGCCATCTAGACTTGTCACTGGCTTTCCAGCTAACAGAGGCCTTTTCAAAGCAAGTGACTCATGGTACATAGGAGACACATCCAATTTTGGGTAATGTGAGTTCTGAGATAAGAGTAGCAGATAAATGAAAGTGTGGAGTACTCAGCTTACCAATTAACATTTCCAAAATTTCAAAGGTTAGAATTCATTCCATGAGGTTCTGAGAAATACTCCATGCATCATTTAAGAAACCAAGTTTCAGCCCGTTTTCTCGTCTGTGTAGCTGAGATATCTCTCAGCCTGACAGCAGAAGCTGGATCCTGATCCAGGGCTACCCAGTGATGCTGCTGCAGTGAATACTCCTGTGGCTGCACTCCAGGCCAGCAGGCAGCATTAGTGAAACTCAGAAATAAATTTTGGCAAAGTTTTGAGCTCCATTGGGCAGTTTATGGTTCGAAACCGAAACTGCATCAGCTGTAACAGGTTTTCAGTAATTTATCTGTGAATGCTGTCTTGTTTCAAATAATAATTGGAGAACAGAAAAATGCTGGGCAAAGTTACTGAAGGGAATTCACTTTATGTAGGTCAACAAAAAGTGCACAGAGGAAGGATAAACCTAGGAAATGAATGAGAAAAAGGGAAGCTCCACACAGACTACACATGACAAGTTTGTCATACTTCTGAAGAGAGCAATTCATTTTAATTCCTTGTGCATCTTATTACACTGCCTAACCACTGAGCCCAAAGGCCTTTATTTTACATTCTCCATTTTATTATGTTCTAATCCAATTTGACACAGCAATATAAAAGAATGTATCAAATCCTTCTCTGCTCAGCAAAATGTCCTACTTCAAGTGAGCACTGCAGATTATGCCTGAAATGTCAGCTTTACTGCAAACAGTGCCATTAAACTGACCCATTACGCCGTGTGCTTTCTTCTGTTTTCTAATAATGCTGAAAGATTTTTTTGTCCTAAACCAGCAGTTTTCATTCTTTGGACTATAATGTGTTACCATCCCAGAGTTTGAAATTATTTCGTAACACAGACATGTGTCAGCATAAAAATTTTTTACATGCTTAAAAGCAGTCTGGCACCAAACACGAATCTCCAGTATAAAAATGACTGTTCTTCTAATCCCAGGTCCTCTGAGCATAAAATCTCCCTCCTGTAGCACTGGCTCTTTTTCCAAGCAGAGAAAAAGCAGCAGTGGGCTGTATAATGGTAGAAATAATTAAGTGGATCAGCTTTAGCATGAGCATGAAATGAACTAGATAAGCTTTTTTTTAATATATATATGTACTAGTCAGATTACACTGGTTTCTGGCTTATCAAGAAAAAAAGATGCTTTTTATTTTTAGCCTGAGTTGCTGTTGTTGGCATGTTTTGTTTAGTAGCATCTAAAACATAATCAGGGTTTGGGGTGGGGTTTTTTGGCTGTATTTGTGCACGGGCTGATGGCGTGTTTCATGAGAGAAAAAAGTGTTTGATATTTCCTTGGTTGCCATCTTCAAACTCAAACGTGATCAAGTAAAACCACATGGCTTTGTCACGAGGTGAAATGAGAAACCACGGAAGAAGAAGGTGTCAGATATGAAACAGGAAGGTGTCAGATATGAAACAGGAAGGTGTCAGATGGTCCATTTCAAATGAAGGAAAATCTCTTTCAGAAGGTGCCAAGTGTCCCTTTGCATAACTTGCTGTGCCCCTAGACAGGAGAATCCTTTGTTGAGAATTGCTTGTTAAACATCAGTACGCCGATGCAGGGCACAGAGAGGATTTCTGCCAGCTGGAAATCCAGCTCTGGTTCATCCTGGCTCTTTGGATTCTCAAAGTGCTCAGCCACTGGCACTTGATAAGCAGG
The DNA here is from genome assembly GCA_013398015.1 of Oreocharis arfaki. Classification (NCBI taxonomy): domain Eukaryota; kingdom Metazoa; phylum Chordata; class Aves; order Passeriformes; family Paramythiidae; genus Oreocharis; species Oreocharis arfaki. Next base: position 625,967 of record VZRR01006553.1, on the reverse strand, counting down.
TGAACTTTCTAGAGAGGACAAGTATTTAAAAAGTGGCCTCAGCTTAGAAAGGTATTTTAGAAGGCAATTTATGGCTTTGGTCTTATAGTATATAGAGTTTCTGCCACCAATGCTATCTTTTCAGTTGTCAAATATGGTTATGTTTAATATCTAGGCATGGAACAACAAAAACTGCTCTTTTTTCTGAATGTTTAAGCTCATATATACACTTTTAAAAAAATCCTATTCCTAACACCCAATTGGCACCTTTCTCTCATCTCAAAACAACCAATATATCAAGGTACAAAAGGAGATGGAAATGCAGAAGGGAAATATTTCCGAATTTGAGAGAGATTACAGAAACAAGACCCTGGGTAATACACATAGAATTTGAGAAGTAACATGCCACAGACTTTAAGGAATATGTTTACTAAAACCCAAAAGAGAGTTATAGATAGTTCAAAGCTATGAAGAGACATGAGCTGTGTATCAACTTGTTCACTTTGACATCCAGAAAGAGCCAGCATACGCCAGAAATTTCAAAGCCAAGGAACTGATTTCATCTATTTTTAAGGATTTTCAAGCTCTTTTAGGGTCTGGGTCAAAGATACAGCAGCGTATCAGATAATGCTGAATTCCTTTTGCACAGATCCAGAAAATAAAAGCATATTGAAAAAAATTGTGAATTTAAGATGCGTGTTTAAATGCATGTTAGTATTTTGACAGGGAGAGAGTTAAAAAGTGAGGTGGTTACAAGTATTTGAAATTCTGCATTCTTAAAGTGCTAATTGTTCACCGCTGTTGTTCTTGAGTCTGCCTGAGCAAGAAAGATTTGGGAATTTGTATTTTTAGGCATTTTTGTTGTATAACTGAGATTCAATTGGAATCATAACATCACCAGAAGGAAGTTTCAAGTTCCCTGTTTCAGAGATGTTAATGCCAACCACAGTATGTGTGGAAGAGAGATGAAAAGAGGCTGAATTTTTCAGTCGGTTGTTCATGGAAAGCATAAGAAAAATATAAAATACTGAAATCTGACCCAACTGAAGAAAACTTCCTCAAAGGTTGCATTGCTCAGGTCCATTCCTCCTAAGAGCTGTGAGCAGTTCGGTGTCTGCTAAATGCACATGAATAGGTGCAGGTCATGAGGCTTAGGGCTTAAGCCCTCTAAAATGAAGGAAAATAAACATCCTTCTTTGAAAGAAATAAGTAAATACTGCCCCTAGCTCACCTGCAGGGGAAGGGGCTCGGACAACAAGGATGTGACTTGCTCGAGACATGGCACTGCTGGTGGCACAAATGAGAGCAGGTCCAGGATCTGCAGATTCCTGGCACCAGCCTTAATCCACTCCTCTTGCTCTGCTTATCTCCTTCGACAGTGTGCAGACTCTGGAGCTGGCAGGGAGTCAGCTAAGTCCACCTACTCCAGTTCTAAAAACTGTTTAGCTTGTCAAGATGTTTTAGCTAGTATTTCTGAAATCCCTTTTCTGGCAACTTGCAAGGTTTAGAGAAGTGATGGCATTGAGCAAGAGCTCAGAAAAGCCTTTAAAATATTTACAATGGTTAACAAAATTTTTTGAGTTGACAGTTCGAGGAGGAACAGAAACAAACCAAGTCTCTGGCTCTGTGTATGAATTCAAATCCATCAATGTTGAGTGCCATATCTACTTTTTTTGTGTCAGTATAAAGGGAAACAAAAGTTTGTTTTGTTTTTGTTTGGTTTTTTTTTAATACAGAAAACCTATCTTGTATTAACCTGGTGTTCTGTTTCTTTAAAGCGAGTAGGCTTTGGCACCAGGGAAGCAGCCAGTTATGGATGTGGAGAGGTACCGATTTAATTGATTTGCAAATTCAAGTCTCTTTAGAAGAGACAGGTTTGCAAACCCAGGAGTCTTCGTTGTTTTAAAACATGGCAAAAGCTTAGGAGCAACAACAACTATTTCTTGGCTATTTTAAGGCAATAAACACAAGGGGTAAGAGTCACTTTGTTTAATGAATTTGTTTAAAAATTAAAAAAAAAACAAACAAAAAAACCCACAATCAAACCCAGAAGTACTCAAAAAAACCCAAAACCAGAAAGCATAATTGCCTTTGCGAGGCAGATCAGTGGATATTCATCTTCTCCTGAGTCACAAGGTCACCCTTTGTTGCATGTTTTTTTCTATCTATTCTTAATCAACTCTACGGAAAGAAAAGGAAAGTGCATGTGTAATGAATCATTTCATAGCCAAAAGATGCTGGAAAGTCACAGATCTTGAATCTTTCTGATTCCTAAGGGTCACCACAATAAGGATGAAATAGAAATTAATTAGGCTTCAGCGTCAGCACAACAGGTACAGTACTCAGTCTGCAGTGCAAAACAGCAGCAGCCAGTGTTTTTCTTTTTAAACATCTTTTTAACCACCTATTTAAATGCATTAATTTTCAACACTGGACTTTTCCTTTTGTGTTCTGGGTTTTTTTTTTTTTTTGTTTCTAAATTTAATGCTTGTAATAATTACTTCTTAGGAGAAGATTTGTCAGGAATGCCATACATTTACTTGATATGAGGCCAGCAGTCAGCATGGCTGAACAAAGCACAGACACGGTTATGTGCAATCACACGGGGTAGAGATAAAATATTAACAAGTTTTCAAGAAGTTAAAGGCAGCATACCCCTAATTCTGCTTGAGAACTGGGTAATGGTGAGAATAATAAACAACAAAACTTGGGAAGGATCAGGATTAAAAAAAAGTCAAATGCCTTGGAGAGCAGTGGTTTGGGATGCAGCTCTGTGGGCCCCGAGTCCATGGTACAAGCACTGCGTGCTTGGCTCGAAAAGGAATAAAGACTGTTCCATGCAAGAGATTACCCAACAGCCTTGTAATTCCTCAGGCACAGCCAGAAACAGGATGCATCTTGTAATATCACTGAGGCTTCAGCTGCCGTTTATTGGGGGTTTGGGAGCAGTGTAAGGAAATAATAATTCAGAGAGTCGTGTCCGTGTGTGTGCACCACGTGGAGTTTACAGGACCCGGGAGCACGGCCGTCAGAATTTCCAAGGGAGCTTTTTCAGGATGGATATTTCTCTTCAAAGAAACCCTGTACATACAACCAACCAAGCAAACAAAAGAAGATAAAGCAGACAAAAGAATAAAACCAAAACCTGTGTAGTAGAAATGGTATCATTCCAGCTAAAAAATTTAATGGAAAAGAAGATATTTCAAACCTTGAATTTTCAAGCTGGGTGCCCGGCATTTCAAGAAAATTGAAATTTCAAAATAAAATATGTTGATTTCTCATTTGGAATGCCCTTCTATGACTATATTTTAAAATATTTTGAAGGCAAAATGCTTCAAGTGATGCATATTCTGCTTCAAAATGGAAATAACTCAGAATTCCTTATCAGATTAGAATCCTGCCTTCTACACTGATACTGTTCCTGCCCATCACAGCTGCATCTTCTTGAGTTCTCCATAGTCCCTGTATCCTCCATGTTTCCCTGGTACAACAGCCCCAGAACAGCAGTAGTGTGTGAAGAACATTTTCCTCCACACATGAGCTGCATGCTGAAAGAGGTTAGACACAACCCTAAATTCCTGCTTCCTGGTTCGTGGAAGTGTCTCTAAGTGTCCCTGTTCTACACGTCCCCCTTCTCCTTTCTTCTCACCCTCCTCTGCCCATCTTTTTTTCCCCCGAAATCTCTCTCAAGCAAGGCTCTGGGAGAGAAAAAGCTCACAGTAACACTGACTGCATATAAACCAAAGTCAGAATCTGATCCCGGTCAGCCAAGCCTGTCCTTCAGTTATACCGTCTGAAATTGTCAGAAGGAACTGCAAATACAAAAAAAAATCTGGCTCCAGTATTTTACAATTCATACGCAGCAATTCTTGAAGATGAGCAAAGAGCATTCTTACAGTGCTAAGACTAAAATAGCTGTATTAAAGGGATCTTGGTTGTAACCATTCTGCACATAATTCAGGATTAGACTGTGCCATAGCCTTTTCTCTACAGGGTTATATAACTTTCAATTTAAACATGTATTTAACCAGGCAGGGAAAAAAAAAATCACTTCAAACACGCATTTAATTATTGAACAGTTTTGGGAATGCTTACTCTGTCTTTTTTTTTTTTTTCTACCAGAGGTCACAGAAAGCATTTCAATAGCTTATGGATTTATCAAAATTTCTGCAAAATCCTGCTCTTTAAATTAAGTTTCAATATTTGGAGCCAAACTTGAAAGTATTCTTCCCTCTGAACATACTGTGCTTATGTGAAAAGCCTCAAGCCATTTTTAGCCTTTAATCCCCACTAGATATCACAGCCATCAGGCATCTTTCTCCACCGAACAGGGTATTTCAGAGTTTTACAGTTTCCCTCTCTCTGCAGCCTGTTTACCCAGTTCTCATGGTATTTTCCCAGGTCCTTTCATTTAACAGTAAGTGGACTTTTTTGTCACAATTTCCTTAGGGATTCACTGTGGATTTCCTTAGGGATTGTAACTGTGCCCTGAACTCACAGCAGGATATCCTGGTTATTGGGGCAGGGGATAGCAGACCTATTTGGGAAGCACCTCCAGCACACCATATCCAACAGGCTGGCGTCCTAGCACAACCTAAAATGTGGATGTGCTGGGGGACAGTCCTGACTTCATCTCTTCTAGTACACCTGTGACCCAGGTAAGGAGGGAGGAAAGAAAGTGCCACTACACAGAGGCTCTTTTCTCACCAAAAGATTTGTCTGACCCCCTTCAGAGTCCTGTTGAAGGGGATGTCACCTGTCTCACACTTTCACCTTTCAGGATTCCAGGATCTGTAGTAGAGGACAAAATATCATCTGTACAGAAGGGAGGAAATGCTGGATCATAACTAGTGCTGGGAGGCATGGGGTTTGTGCTTACCGGCTAAATTATAGAGCTTGCCAAGATTGAGGTGAGGCTATACCATTTGCTGAATAATCACACAAGGGCTGTGTTCAGACCTCCCCACTGTGTTTGTGGGGGGAAAGCATTAGAAGCTGCCGCTGAGCTGGGAGCTGACTTGTGGAGAAGGACACATTATTCCCACAGTATGTATCTATATATGTACCTATAGCTTTTCTGGATTTTCTCCTCATCCAGGAAACTTTGAACTGACATAAATGACAGTTTCATAAATGAAACTTCAAAGGACACACAAGCCATTTTTCGTAAGATTTATTGTAAGATTAGCTCAGTTGGTCAGAGCATGGTGCTGATTGTGCCGAGGTTGTGGGTTGCGTCCCTATAAGCGCTATTCACTGAAGAGTTGGGCTGGATGATCCTTGTGGGTTCCTTCCAACTCAGAATGTTCTGTCGTGCTGTGCAGTATAATTCCAGATAATTGTGGAGGCCCTGTTTGTCCCTGGGTGGCCTCGGAGGTCGAGGTATGTGACAGCTTTTCTGTGTTCAGTCACAGTCCTTCAGAGCACGAGGGCCGCTGACGAGGCTCTGCAGAGAACCTTGCTCCGGTCATTGCAGAAAGATCCGTAGCTCTGCTCCTCCGTTCTTTCCCTTTGTGAAAAATAGGCAGCCAAACCAGCCAGGGGAAGAGGGACAGAAAGGCATCACTCTTTCATGCTAAGTGAGCTATTTTTCTGAGCAGAGCTAAAGAAACAGTGGCAAAACTGAGGCCCTGACAAAGCTTTTTGATCGGGGTTTATCAGCCTCGCGTT
>VZRR01006553.1:485205-618830 GCA_013398015.1 Oreocharis arfaki | reverse complement strand
CTGTGTTCAGTCACAGTCCTTCAGAGCACGAGGGCCGCTGACGAGGCTCTGCAGAGAACCTTGCTCCGGTCATTGCAGAAAGATCCGTAGCTCTGCTCCTCCGTTCTTTCCCTTTGTGAAAAATAGGCAGCCAAACCAGCCAGGGGAAGAGGGACAGAAAGGCATCACTCTTTCATGCTAAGTGAGCTATTTTTCTGAGAGCAGAGCTAAAGAAACAGTGGCAAAACTGAGGCCCTGACAAAGCTTTTTCATCGAGATTTATCAGCCTCGAGTTTATGACTTCTTTGCAGCAGAGAACTTCATTTTAACTCACTGTTTTTTTTCGTTTCCCATCACGTATGCTGATTTCTCTAAACATTCTGAATACACATGTATCAGGAACAGCATAAAAAGTGCAGTGTTTCCTGAAAAAAACCCAACAGGCCAAGGCAAAATCACTTTGTGCTTGCCTGGNAGAGCAGAGCTAAAGAAACAGTGGCAAAACTGAGGCCCTGACAAAGCTTTTTCATCGAGATTTATCAGCCTCGAGTTTATGACGTCTTTGCAGCAGAGAACTTCATTTTAACTCACTGTTTTTTTTCGTTTCCCATCACGTATGCTGATTTCTCTAAACATTCTGAATACACATGTATCAGGAACAGCATAAAAAGTGCAGTGTTTCCTGAAAAAAACCCAACAGGCCAAGGCAAAATCACTTTGTGCTTGCCTGGGGAAGATTAAGCGACAGACAAACAAATCTCCGAATTCTGCGATGGTTCTCACAAACACTGCAAGGCAGTGCACACTCAGTACACACTCCAAGTCTAAAATCATGGCTATTATAACTCCTGTAGCTAGTCTTGCTGAAGTTATTCACAGGGGTAAATGAGGCAGAGAGGCTTTAGCAGTGTCTGAGCCTTGCTGTGGCTCCCTAACAGAGATTTTGAGTGAGCATTTCACACCATGTGCTCTGGAGAAGTGACAGGCTCAAGTGATGAGAATGCATTAGCAATGTCTGTGCTATCATGACATTTGAGATTTGTGTAGCTACATTCTCCTGGCCCTTCATTGCTTGATTAAACACCTTGCTCTGTTTACTCAAGAAAACAGGAGTCACAAGCTATATCTTACCTTAGTGAGTGCTTAATCATTCACTACTCCCTTCACCAGGCAAACTTCAAATTAAAGCTATGTACACCATCTGGAAGAAGATTCCTGACTAGTGATGGGATCTTGCTTGTGATGGGCAGGGAAGCAGAAAACAACTGACAGCTGGAGGTTTTCACAGTCGATTATATGAACTATTGGGAAAAAATTCCCCACTCAGTTATTTGGGCCAAATCTGGCATCTGAAAAATAGCAGTTTATCACAACATCAGGAAACTTAACCTTGCTTGCCAGGCAACCAATTACTGACATCCTCAGAAAGTGTGTCTGAAGTCATTGCCCCTCCTACCTAACATCTCCTCTTCTGTTTCCTGCAGTAAAATTACTTTGAAAGGAGCAGTGAATAGGAGAAACACTTTAAAAGTTAACTCCAAAGAACAAAAGAACAATTCTCCATACTTTATTTTGTATATCTGTTTTCAGAATTCATTGAACTCTATTTGTGTTTTCTCTTTAAAAGCATGCTGGGGTTTTATAAGTATTTTTAAAAGCCAGCTGTGATTTAATCAACCATCTGATCTGCATTATGATAACTCTTCTGAACAACCCCAACAATAAAATAAATATGTATGCAGTAAAGTGAAACAAAAGTGTGTACAAAAATGATGGGAAAAAACCAGCAGACTTTGGTTTCAAGCGCCCTGGAGAGTTATTTATGATCATCAGGAAGAAAGGAATCACTTTAAAATAATGAAAACCTTTCAATATCTGCACTCCACTGAGCACAGAATCTTACAGTAAATGCTAATTTAACAATAAACTTTACTCTATTGGGACCACGAGATTTTATGCAGGTAGAAATGAGTAGTGCTCAGGATTAGATCCTGACTCTACTGTAAAGTCAGGGAAAGATGTCCCACTGAAGCTCAGATTTCGTGCATATCCTCTTGCTAATGTTTGCAAATAGTGTCTTGTAAACAGTACAAAAACCCAAATGAAATAATGTAGACAGGTAACGTGAGATGTACGTCAGAAAATACACTAGAACAGAAGAACAAGCAAATTACCATCCTTTTATTCCTCTCTGCAGAAGAAGTTCCTGACAATGACCTACTCAACTAAGATTCAAAGGTAATCCTCCCCCCAAATTTCATGATTAAAATACGAGCGAGCTATCAGCTTTGGTTTTGGAGAAAGCAGGTAGAGATCTCTCCATCAGACATTACTTGAGTTCTACATCTGTATCTTCAGTTTCTGACTGGCTGCAGCCATCCTAAGGGAATGAAAGCAGATTATTTTCCCTCGAAGTTTATTCAGTGAGCACCCCTGGCCCATTCCTTTTGGTGCCTCAGCATCGTTTCTCCTTTTCCAGCTCCTTTTCCAAATCCTTCACTTCACGTAATGTATAGAGCACCAGCATTTTTGGAAAAGCCATGAAAAACACTTCATTTGACACCAAGCTTTCATCATTAAAGAACATATAAAAACCTTCTTATCTTATCTGTAACAGTAACATTTTTCTCATTACAATACAGATATTTTTAAAAACAAACATATCTATAGCAGTAGATGCTCACTGTCTTCGTCCCCCATCATCATGTTCTTCTCAAAACTTGCTTATTTTAAGAAACCTTTCAGTGCTAAATCAGCACACACATCCTTCTTTTCTGACTGTTTTGAGTCAGGATGGTCAGAGATAACTACACTAAATTCTTTCGAAATCCTACTTCCGAAAAATTGAAGTTGGGCCCTTTTAAGGCATCAGATCAAGTACCCAAAATCAGATTAACAGAGTTCTAAAGTTTACTCACCATTTAGGACAAGCCAGTTCACAACTCTGATTTCATCTAAAAAACATCAAATTATTTCAATTACAAAGTTCTAAATTACAGAACTAATTCAACTAAACTGAAAATTTATGAAGGGATCTAAGTGACCGTGAGATTCTAAGTCACAGGCTGCCTAAAAGTGCTACTTTTTTTCCTACCCACAGGTGAGTATGTACTGAATAAAACTATTTATTCTTAATATAGGCTTAACCAGGTATAAGTCTCAGCAGACTCACCTCATGAGGTGAGAACAGAACAAGCTGCAGAAAACGATCATTTTCCTCTCTAGGTGTGTTTCACATGCAGCACGTGTAAGGTAAAGCAAGTTAGAAGAAAAGTCTGCTAAGAGGAGAGAGTTCTGTTGACTCATTTTTCTGGAATTAAAGCACTAAAGCACTTCTATATTTAGTGCTCTCTTTATCTCACATCTTACACTACCCTCTGTGCATTCTTTATGAGAAGAAATATGCTCACTGAAGTGGCCCTAGAATTGCCTCCAGTGCACGTCTAAATATAATAGGGAGGCACGAACACATCTGATAGAGAACAAGTGTTACAGAAAAAGAACTGTTATCACACTCTGCACAATCACATCTTCCCCTGCTCACGCTGTAGACACCTGGATGGATGATACACTCGATTTCGGAGTCTGCAGTTTCTAAAATGGATTCCTGTCCTCTCTCTTCACCTTCCTTCAGCTTCCTCAGTCTTTTGTTTAGCTTTAAAGCTTTTTTTTTGTTGTTCTGTGTACTGCTAAGTAGATGTAGTGCTGGGTTGGTAAACTGCCTAGCAGCTCCAAGGTTTAAATATTCTGTTTATTTGTAAGGCAGGTGGATGATACACAGCAACAGCATAAATTCTCCATGACCAGATCCGTGTAGCTCAAGTGTCCTAATGACAGTAGTCCAGATCTGTCTCTGAAGAAAAGCAGGTAGCTGGATTTGCATGAACTTCTGGGCAGCACCAGCAATGAAGATACCAAGAAACAGTGAAATATTCCTGGTACTGCTTGAGAGAAGTGGATCAGCATAGATTCCATGGCATTGATTTGGGAGGTGAGGCAGGGAGGTGTACCCTGACAGGGTTAGATAGCAGCAGCATCTCAGCGTGTCATGCAGTCAGCAGATTTCACAGTCTGTTATGAAATCATCAGTAGCACCTCTAGGAGGAAGCAGAAGAGCCTTCTCTCCCATGTTTCCCCCCCACACACCCTAAAAAAATCATCACCAAAACCCCAACATCTCTCCTGATTCAGATGGGTAATTTTCTTTTTAGCATGGTTTGAGAACTAAAGGAGGAAAACTGTCCTCTTGTCCACACTTCTGGAATGATACTCTCTAGTTATCAGTGATTTTATTTTCATCCTCATTCTTCCTCCCTCTACTGCTTTAATTCCTTTTGTATTTGGAAACCAGAGAGATTCTGAGTTATAACATGAGATAATTTTTCAGTAGGGGTAAAGATGTAGGGGTTTCATCCATATTGACTTATTTAATAACTGGTTTTTGTTGGATTAAAGTCCATTATTCTATTCTTCCACTTAACTTGCAATTAAAATGGAATGGCTGTGCAAGGACACTCAAAGTAGTACAGCTGCATGCCTTTGCACCCCATCCATTGACAGAATACTGCCAGCAGTGAAGTAGTCTCTTTACTTTGGCTGCTTCACTTTGAAATTTGCAGATATTTTCCTTTCTGTATTACCCACATAAAGAAGTAAATGAAACTTCTATGGAAATTTTTTTCTCTATTGTTAAAAGTGGGCAATTTCGTAGAGGAGTGTTACTAGCAAAATGCATGTTGTGAAGTTTAGTTGTGCAGTTGTTCTAATGGAAGCTTACATGGAATGCTCTCAGACCTGGTTTTGAGCCATAATGATCCCTTTTCACCTTTCCTCTGGTGGAGGAAACTTCGTTTGGATGTTGCGTTGGAGTCTGGCACTGTTAGTGTTACATAGATGTTTCTGCTATATAGGTTACTGTTACACAGGGGACAGATCAGAAAAAGCCAACTCTTTGTATTTAGTGGCACCACTTAACAGCAACTGAGTCAAAGGTAACAGGATTTCAGCGTCAGGGAACTCTAGAAATGAAGCTGCTTTTTGGCAGCAAACACATGAAGTATTCTCACTGTTGCCTGACCTGAGGGCATGCGTGACACAACGTGACAGAATTGTCTCCAGAGAAACAAAACACATGGAGAAATTTCAGCAGGAAGAGACTTGATCGTTGGCTTTAGAATCACAAGGATGCCTAGGGAAAGTACCTGTTGAAAAGAAAAAAATAGCTTTCAACGGCAATGAAGAAAATCACTGTGTAACTCGTAGGAAAAGAAGGTAGGAGAAATAGATTCATAAGCCCATGCTTCTTTCTCCACCTGCTAAATTGACACTGAACTTAAGAGGAGCTGCTCACAGAAAATACTGCTTTTAAAAAGTCCAACTTAGGTAATAATTCTTGTATTACTTTTTAGTAGGATGAGAAGCCAAAAAAGGATCAGAGAGAGAAAGAGAAGGCGCAGCAGGGATTTCATTGAACGTAAATTTGATACCCTGATATCACAGAATCACAGAATTGTTTAGGTTGGAAAACAGATCACATAGTCCAACCATTAACCCAGCACTGCCAAAGCCACCACTAAACCCTGTCTCTAAGTGCTCCATCTGTGTGTCTTCTGAATCCTTCCAGGGATGGGTGGCTCCAGCAGTTCCCTGGCCAGCCTGTTCCAATCAGTAGAATTCGTAAATGATCAGACAAAGTTTGGATTAATGAAGTTATTTTAGTGGTCTGTGAAAGGAGCAGGTTATATCCAAGGGGTCAGAATCTCAGGGCAAAGTGCTGCTTTGCTGCCTGTTTGCAGGGAGCAAGGCACATGTGCTTCTCCAGCTTCTGTGTTCTTTACACTGGCCACCATAGCTTCCCCACTGAAATCGCACCTGGAGTGGAATTCCATATCAGATGGCAACATCTATAGAGATGCCCCAAGAGACATGGGATTAAGTTGAAAAACTAAACGTATCTCAGAGAAAATTTCTAGAATGGCAGGCAAGATATGCTTCTGCAGCACAGAGTTTGACGTTAACTTTCTGTTTTTCAAGCATGGTACTATTTGGACTCTTCTCTTTTTTGTATCAATTTCTTCAAAATTGTAGAGCAAACTTATAGTAATAGAAGATTCAGACTTGTGAAAATGGCCTTTCCTTATTACCCATTTTGTGAGCAACCTGTGCTAAGCCTGAGAAGCAAAGTCAGTACAGAACACCCAATGTGAGTGTAATGAGCACATCCACAACACATTGTAGGTAATTCTGCAGACTGAAAAGAACATTTTTTTTTTTCCTGATACTATGACTTTCTCCATCTTTTTTCAGCACTAGCCAGGTACTTAGTTACTCTCCATCTTAGAGGGATGTGCTCAAAGTGCACAATAAAACAGACAGCTGCTTTGCACAGCACAAAATGCCTGCACTGAGAATGACATTTAATGCCAAGGAAAGGTGAGGAACTGTTAGCAGGGCTCAAAAACCTCTAATATCATTTCAACCCNTGACGTTAACTTTCTGTTTTTCAAGCATGGTACTATTTGGACTCTTCTCTTTTTTGTATCAATTTCTTCAAAATTGTAGAGCAAACTTATAGTAATAGAAGATTCAGACTTGTGAAAATGGCCTTTCCTTATTACCCATTTTGTGAGCAACCTGTGCTAAGCCTGAGAAGTGAAGTCAGTACAGAACACCCAATGTGAGTGTAATGAGCACATCCACAACACATTATAGGTGCTTCTGCAGACTGAAAAGAACATTTTTTTTTTCCTGATACTATGACTTTCTCCATCTTTTTTCAGCACTAGCCAGGTACTTAGTTACTCTCCATCTCAGAGGGATGTGCTCAAAGTGCACAATAAAACAGACAGCTGCTTTGCACAGCACAAAATGCCTGCACTGAGAATGACATTTAATGCCAAGGAAAGGTGAGGAACTGTTAGCAGGGCTCAAAAACCTCTAATATCATTTCAACCCAGTCTGAATAGCTTTTTTTGTACAGAATGGCCACTGTGCAAGGCTTTATCCTTAATTAAGGCTAGGTCAACAAGACACTAGGGCTGGCTGCTTCCTGTGGGCTGAGATGTCAGGACAAGTGGGGGACCCTGGAGCTGCTGGCCAGGACTTGGCCAGCCAAGTCCCATCCCACCACCCCAGCCAGGGACCTGGGCAGGTGGGGACCTGGGGGCAGCCCCTGGCATCAGCCAGCTCCCTAGGGCATGGGGAGCTGGGCCAGGGGCAGGTGGGGAGGAGCCCTGGCAGGCAGGCAGGGCCGTGAAGGGCTGTTGGTGCCCTCAGGGCTCTGACCGACTGATTGCTTTCTGTCCCTGTACACAGACAGATAATTGAGTGGGGTTAGAAGACAGAGGATCTTTTGATATTTTAGTGGAGCTGTAAGTTCACCTGCAGCCATCATAACTCAAGGCAGAGTGAAAGGCCAATCCATTCATTTGCATACAGATCTAGTTTAAATTGACATTTTCGTTTTAACTCACTAGGGGAAAAAAATTAACAGGCAAGACATTTTGGATTAAAATATTTTGATTAGTTAACTTCCTTTTAAAGCCAGCTTCCTCCCTTGCAATTTTTCTTGGATGTATTTGAAATTTCCATTATTAGTGGTATATGGAGATAATTGAACATATCTTTCAACTTATGTCAGAAGGGAAGCAAGAGGTAACTGGCAGATAATTCATGGTAGAAATAATTTTATGCATTAGAATGGATTTGCTGCTTCATTTTCTTCAAGCTCATGTTTGCCTAGAGATAGTGAACACTTAACACATAATTTAGCCTCCTCTTCATACAACAAGCCAGCCTTTAGCCTTGAAACCATGGGGGTTTATTTTCTCATCTCTTTCCATCTCTGTCATGTTCACCAAAAGTTTTCTTTTAAGTCTGCAAGGTTGGCCCACCCAGGTTAATTTGCATGGTAAGGTACTGCACACTGCAGTGCCGGTAACCTCTGCTTCACTTTGGTTTTTTCAGTCTCAGTATTTCACAAAAAATGGAAGTCTAATCCAAACCAATAAAAGCCTGTGGAAAAATTATTGGGCTTGACATAACAGATGCTGATAGACATTCATTAACAACTTCGTTCCTCACTTTAGGCAACCACTGCCCAGTTTTCTGGATTGCCCCATTCAATTGGTTTGTGACACTTCCCTCTGTGACACAGTCCTTTGTCTGCCTGACCTACCTGTCCTTCCATTTCTACCACCTTCACCTGACACCAAAACTCTTTATTTTTCCCAGTGGAAGCTCTCTCCACACCTCCTTTTGGGAAAGCACTTTCCCTCCAAACGCATATTCCAATATAGGGCAGTTTGCATTCCATCGCTGTTCCCAAGCTCGTCAAGATTTCTGGAGCACCGCTGCCTTCCCTGCAGAGGGAAAGGTCTGAGCCAGCTCTGTGCCTGAGTGCTCCCCCTTGAAGCTTTAGCAGTGGGAAATCAAACCCACCCTCACGAGGCATCCCTTGCAGCAGACTCTGGAAGCGCCATTCCAAAGGTGGCATCTTGTGAACACTGACAGGGTGGGACACATGGAGGTGGGAGAACAGGAGGAGCCAATTTCTCCACACCACCTTGCTTGTAAACTCGCGTCTTGCAGGTTTTGACATTTTTATGCATTCCATCATGAAGATGCAGTTATTTTCTCTGCTTTTCAAGCCTTTCCTATCCTGCAGCCACACACACACACACACACACGCACACACACACACACACACGTGCACCCCCTGCCTCCCAGCACCAACCAAAATCATCCAAGGCAGCCTGCAATGCCTGGAAAGCAAGGGCCATGGCAGACTTTTTTGTATTGTTAGATCTATACTGAACTTTTCATTTTCTAGAAAGTGGCAAGTCATAGAATAATTTTTTTTTTAAAAGCAGTAACAATTCAAGAAACTAAAATATCTTTCAGAAGAATAGTTTAATTCACAAGGAGAAACTTCAACTTCAATTAACTTTTGTCTCTGGCCAACAATGCCACCTAGCAAGCCTTCAGAGCCAACTCTGTACTCACTCTTTTCTTAATAACTGATGAGGGAGTTAAAAATTACTTCTATTAACTTTCTACAGAAGTTTCACTTTCAGTAGGCCTCATTTCTGTTTTCCCATGAAATCGATTTCTGACATGGACACATACACATAAACAGGACATGTTTTCCAGTCATGTCTCTACTAATTTTCATTAGCTCAATTCAGACTATCTCCCCAGTTCATCAATTTAGTTTGGAACAAATTAAGACATTATTTCTATCTCAATAGCTACAAGATAATTAATTAGATTCACTTTTAGGCCCAGATTCAGCAAACCATTGTAGATGTTGTGGATTGAAAATCTGCATAAAGCATTCAAAGCCAGTAAAATCTATAGGATTTAAGCATATGTTTAAGAACAGGCATGGAATAAAGTTTATCTGTACTGAATGGAGGCTGTTGTTAAAGGATCTTAATACAAAATAATTTATCAATTAAGTCTTCGATGACTCTAAGAACAAATACATCCTGTAAATGCATCCCGATAACTGAGGGTCATACGCAGCTCGCTGATTGGAAAGTTTCAATTAATCACTGCCACCCTATTTATAGGATATAAATGATGACAGTGGAGATGTTGGGTCTTTAGAGAGATAAGTACATTGACTGCCTGCGGGAAAAGGCCTCTGTCCTTGGTTCTACTGAGGACGTTGTGGCAAGAGAACATTATGAGAGTGTTCCTCTCAAGGACACTGACTGGATTTGTTCTGAAGCATTCATGAAGTGAAAGGCTCCTACCTTGGCTCCAAATATTCTCATTTCTGAAGTGTCTTGGATGACTGGCACAACACAAAGTTGTGTCTAGAGGATCCTTCTTATGTGGCCTGGATTAAAGAAAAGTAGTCATGACACAAGGATGATGGAATCAGGAGAGGAAAAAACCCACAAAATCTAAAAATCCATGTCAAAAGATCTTCGTACTCTGAAGACAGAGGATATGCTGTTGGCTTTGCTTTTGATACTGTCCTTATAGAGAAGTTGTCCACATGCTCGGCAGACTATGAGTGCAAAATCCAGAGTGAATTACATACAAACACTTCAGCTTTGTCATATTTCTCCACTGCAGTGAAACCAAGCTTCAGAATTGTTTGTTAATGTTCTTTCCCAGTAAGTGAAATCAGACATACCAAAGGCTTCTTTACTTGCTTGCTTTCATTTTTTAAGAAAAGCATAAAGAAAAGAAATGAGACAATGAAGCAAAAAAAAAAAAGAAAAAAGAAAGAAATCACAGTGAGAAAATGGTACAATTTGAAAATTAACTTAAAACCTGAAATATAGCCCGACATTGATGTATTGAAAGAATAATTTTAAAAGATAGGCCATTCCCATTTTCCACTTAATCACATTTCTGTAGATATAGATTGATTCAGGCATTAATAAATATCTGCTTTACTAGAGTTCATTTCTTTGATATAAGATGTCATGAAAATAGGATTTTCCAGTCGTATCTTTTCTATTCATCTCAAAAAGTGTAATGAGAAGCAACTGGCACTCTTACGGCCGCATGCAGTTTCAATTAAAATCCAACATTTCAAAAGAGTTTTTATCAGTATATATTTCTCGTAGATATAACTCAAAATAACTCTATGATGAAATAATAAAAAATGTAGAGCTAACTTCACAAATTCTTCATGTTAGATACCCTAGATTTACTATCATTCCCAAACAGATTAGAGCCTGTGGGATTTGCATAATATTTGTGTCCTGGACATGTTCCTCAGCAGAATTAATATCTTATCACCCAAATCTTATTCCAGACTTCTCAACACGGATGACCAATTTAGTAAATGTATATCTCAAAAAGCAGATAGCACTTTTTAAAGCATCTTTAAGTCATTTAGGCTTAACACATATACCTAGTGTACTTAACTCATCCTTGTCATAGCTGAGTGAACCTCGTCTGAAATAAATCCTTGCAAAATTCAAATCCCCACATTAACAAATATTAGAATGATGTACAGTGAAACTTATCTTGCACTATAGCAGTATAATTCCCTTAATTCCAGGAAAGATTTGGAAGTAACTAGGAAGAATTTTTTGTTGTTTAAAATGCAACTTAAATGCAACTTTAAATGCTCCTCAGCCTGGAGGGGAGAAGAAAGAGAGACTTTAATTAAATAGTGGCAATCTGTCCTTTCTGTGCTACAGAAGCTCAGATGATCCCATCTCATTCCATGACACCTCTGCTCCCTTTCTGTTTTACAGTGTCCTTTGCAGGGACATGTCCAACTCCTAAAGGAGGCAGCATGCAAAGCTACCATTGCCTGATGTAGCAGCAGGAATTTAGCAAATCTCTAAAACCACTTCTGCCTTGAAAACCTCTCTCAAGTGTTAGTAACTTAATAGGAAATAAGCAAGGGCACCAGTGCCTGCTAAGTGCTCCAGTTAATGTTAGGCTGGTGAGATGCATAAAAGTACGTGTGGGCACCTCACAACCCATAATTAGTTTTGCAACATAGCAGAAAAGTGAAAAAGTAGTGTCTGTCTTTTTATAGCTGGAGAGCTGAGGAAGCTGGTATAATTGAGACATATGCTTTAATTAGAGTGGCACAGGCACCGCGTGCTGCAGGCCCAGCACAGCTCCTCTGCTCCAGAAATACAAAAGTCAACTTCCCAAAGAAACGGGCACAGACCTTGTGAATGCCTAACTCGAGGACAGCACATCATTTTCCAGACCAGAGGCAGAAGCAGAAGATAACCTATCAATTGTTTTCTTCCACCCCTTGCTGCCTGTTTTGCATGAGTTTACATACCCGTTTCTGCACTCAGAGGTATTTATGAGAAGGGAGAGGAGAACTCTGCTCCCAAATGTCATCTCCATTTGTCAGAATATCCCTAACAACCAGGTGACTTAGAGGTTTCACCCAGAAGGTTTGATCCAGCCTGAGCTGCTTAATGCATCAAAGGTGAGGCCATTTAGGGGCCTTTAGTCACCGTCCTCTTTGAGGGCACGCATCTCCCTGTTTAATATGCGGAGTTATACCCACTAAGCAACAGCATGGAGCTGCTGACACAGTACTTGGGAGTGATTTATCCTGCAGGCTAATCTCCAACAAAATCGAATAATTTTAAAATCTATAAATACTGTGTGATTATAGACTAAAAACCTACTAATGTTACTATTAGAATTCAGTATTTTCAAAGATATATTTATTTTGGGTTAGTTTTACAGGGGAGGAAACCCGAAATGTTTTCTGGGAAAAGCAGGAACAATAACCCTTTCAGTAGAAGCCACTGAAAATTATTCAAAAAATATGATTTTCATTAAGTATCAAGAATTTCCACCAGAAACGGAGCAAGAAGGAAGCATAATATAAAGGGGGGGGGGCATGTCTCCACGGTCCTAACAACACTCTTATTTACCTTGAGGTTTCGTGGATTATGGGATTCAACCCATTTGCAGTTTTCAGGCAAACCTTGTGATTTACACCTCTGGTTTGAACTCCCCACCTGCACTGAATACATATAACTCTCCCAGGTAACACTGGGACGTTTTCAAGGAAGAAGCTTCATGCTCTTTCTCCATTGAATAAAGAACTGTATGAACACAGCAAGGGCTCAGACACAAATCTAGGTGGGATTATCAGAGGTTCCTTGTAAGGCACAGCTCACAACATCAAGGCACTCGGCCCTCACCCCGAGCCTGGAGCTGAAGCCTGAGGCATTGGAACAGCAAAGCTGATCCCAATCTTGTTTTACCTTTTTAGAATACAGGAACAGGCAGATGAAAAATAAAGCCTGTGTTTTCTTCCCCTGAACCTGGGCAGTTTTTTGAGGATAATGGTAGAGGGGTATGTTTGTTACAGGATATTTATTCAGTTCTTTTATGCTTCCTGCTGAATGGGACCAAAATAAAAATAATACAGGGCATATACACGTAAGTGAATTATAACTGCAATTTAATTATCTTCTGATTATTTTATTTTGAGTTATTAATAAAACTGACCAGCCTTTTGGTCTGGTTATATTAGGGCTGTCATGGTTGCCCTGTAACATGCCCAATGTGGTATTACGTCCACACTGAACGAGCTTAGACACAAATTTGGGAAGTACAGCATGCATGACTTAATAACCTACACTATTACAAAATCTTTTCCAAAGCAGGAATTTCAAAATATCTCTGGCAGTGAAATGCCTGCAGTGCCACATTTTGTGGAGCATACACAGTAGTGCGTAAGCACTCAATTCAAACAGGAACTAATCCTTGCAGGAGATCCTGCCCTCTATGCTTGTTAATTCTGTTCCTTGGAGTGATTTCTTGCTAATACAGCACACCTTTAGTGGCAATCCGTGGCTTAAGCCATGTAGCTCAGTGATTTTAAATTTGTGAAGATGTGCACTAATCCTCTCTACGCTCTGATATGTTGGCTTTGGTTCTGTTCGGAAGCTGAATTTGTGGAAAATTCCTGTGTTTGCTGGATGTGAGGGTCATGCCTGTGACAACGCTGATCTCCAGTCAGAGCATGGTGCCTGCTGCCCTGCAGCTACCCAGAGAGATGAACACACATGTGCAAATTCTGAGGGTCAGTTGCGGTTTGTGGGACTCTCTGAAGATCATTCCCTCATTAAACCTTCCTGACTGAACCTTGAGGACCCATTATTTGGAACAGTTTTCAATGTTGCCCTTTGATTACAGAAAATAGGGAAAAGACAGGGAGGCATAGCTAGGGCAAGGGGAAAGGCTCTCTCTGTTATAAAATCTCTTTCCAAACTTTAGAAAACATTTACAAGTACCAGTATGATGGGGTAGTCATTAATTCCCTACAATTTAAAATGAAAGTGTGAGAAGACAGGGCTTCTCTTTCAGGCTGAGAGAAGGATTTGCATGGCAGAAGGTGTCTCTACCCTGCTGCTGCCTGCAATCTGCCCTTCAGTCACACTCTCAGGCTGCCCTGGTCAGATTACCGCGAGCAGTGGCTTACGGACAGACAATCTCACAATCATCTATGACCTATCGCTACAACACCTACAACTTCTAGAGCTGGAAAAGACTAAAGAAATCACAGGCTCTGTTTCCAGTATAAATCTGGTTTCTTCCCATATCATGCGCAGTGCAATTTTTCAAAAAGCATTAACAAAGTATTGTTATCGCAGCATTTGCTAAAAAAACACATCACAGTGCAGGTGGCAATTATTTTCCAATTGTAAGGTAAAGCTTGTGGGTAAGTATATTATGGCATAATTCCTAATACTGCATTCATCACGTGTGATCCATTCTTTTCCCAAGCAATTCATTTATGCAGTTCATTCATGCAGTTCTATTTTTAGTTTCCTTTCTGGTGACCAGTGACAGGACCTGAGGGAATGGCAGGAAGCTGTGTGAGGGGAGATTTAGGTTAGACATTAGGAAAGATTCTTCACCCAAAGGGTGGCTAGGCTGAAACAGGCTCCCCAGGGAAGTGGTCAAGGCACCAAGCCTGGCAGAGTTTGAGAAGTGTTGAACGAATGCTCTCAGGCACATGGTGTTACTCTTGGGGCTTTCCTGTGCAGGGCCAGGAGTTGGACTCCATGATCCTTGTGGGTCCCTTCCAGCTCAGGATATTCTATGATTCTCTGATTTTTCCTGGCATCTGTACCTAAAACAATTTTATAGTAATTCATTTACCTATAAACTTCTTGATAAAAATTGAATAAAAGGTTTTAAATTGCTCATTCAGAATGACCAAGTCTGGAATGGAACCTTTTGTATTTGGTAGTGACAGTGAAGCATTTACAGTACTCACAGAATGAATTCCTAGTCACCCCATAGAGCACTGGAGTTGAATATAGAGTGACTTTGCCACAGCTGACAATATTGAAGGATGCCAAAATACTCAGTTAAAACAACAGATGCCTCATGGGCTTCTTTGTGTTAAGGGAAAACGTGAGTGATTCAACAATGCTGTTTCCTTCTGGAGGGTAGTGACCACTTCAGGAAAAACAACCTATCAAAATTTGCCAGAGTGAGAAATTCCCGAAAGATGGCTTCAGTCAATAATTTCTTTAAATGTCTTATGAAATGCTGCTCCCCTCAAGAGTTTCAGCACAAGAGAGAATTTCACAGCTATGAATCTCAGCACCTCAGAGCTGGGGAAGCTGTCCTTCCTCACAATGGGAAGCATAAAAACTGCTTCCTGTTTTCCTGGCTATAGGTATCAAGCTCCAGCTGATCACTGGGAAAATTTCAGAGATCAGTTATCTTCCTGTAATGTTAAGGGCAGGTGTTAGCCAAGAGAAATTTCTCCTGGGTGTGCTGACATCTCTTTAACCTGTAGGACTCCTCATGGCATCTCAAGCAGCACTCTGATCCTCCCACCAAGTGAGTCAGTGACACAGTTTGTTGCAGCAGGTTTGCTTCCAAGTGGGAAGCAACCAAGAGGCACTAAACAGGCTGAGTCATAGCAGCCACCTCGGCATAGTCCCAGCCTCTATTAGCTTCCCAGCTACTGTGAAACACTGATCTGTAGAATGGGAAAGATGATAGGGTTAAAAGCTGGTTATTCCTGGCAAATGGCCTATAATATCAGCCTTTTCCTTCTCTGACAACATCTCTTAAATAACAGCACAAGGAAAGGACCTGCTTTTGAATGAATGTACATGTTTGGTTTTTTCCTTGAATGAGCTGTGAGCTGAAGCAAAGATGCCTCTCTTGAGTGAGGGGTTGGATCAAATGACCTCTAGAATTCCCTTCTGACACAACACTTTTCTACAACTCTGTGCCAGCAACGCTTTCTGTCCTGCTTATCTCCCTTGCTAACTTATGAAGTGACATAAAGTAACTGCACAGGCTCTGGGCATCGGTCTGAGCAGCAGCTGCCTCGGAGACAAACCTGTGCTAGGGGCTCTTTCCAGGTATTTTGCCTCTCCTTCTGTGTCATGCACCAGCCTTCATCTTTTGGTGACTGACAGAGAAGGAACCAGCTTGGGAAAGATGAGAAGCTATTGCACAAAGCTAAGTAAGCAAGATACACGTACTCCATAACAGCTGTATTTCTCTTCCCTATAAAACCTGGAATGTAGCTTTGAAATTGCTGGATCAGGTAATTTTGTTTTTTTCAGTCAAGAATTAAATATTAAGTTGCAGGAAGCCGATCTGTGGAAGTGTGAACTCACTGCTCAGGCAAAAAAAAAATGCAAATCAAATCACAGAAATCATTTAATACAATCCTTTCTTTGCTGGTTGTTTTTTTTTTTTAATTAAAGAGCTGGATTTCCCTCTTTACAAAAAAAAAAAATAGTGATGCTTTATAACTTCAAACAGGGTTTGCATGTTTTCTACTACATTTCTGAAACCCTGATGCCATTGACACAGGAAAGGGTTGCAGATTATTCTCTCAATGAAACAGTTGGATAAGCTTGCTTGTGGGAGATTGTCAGTGTGAGGCAAAGGAATTTGTGGTTGTTATTATTATGATCAACAATTACTAATAACCCTTCCTCTGCTTCTGGTGGAGGCTGTGCCGTTGCCACAGACACTTCACACCTGTCACACCTGACTTCATGCACACTTGAGAATTGCACAAAGCTTTGCCCTGCCCAAACCATGTTTTTTGTCTGTGAACGTCTCTGGGTTTCCTCCTGCAGACCACGAGGAAAGGCACAGACATTTGTGGCTGCTTGTCAAGGATACAGGCAAATCATTGAAGAATATAAAACAGAACAAAGGTTTCCAATCCCTCACAGGGTACCTCATCATTTAAATGTGTGTCATCTCCAAAGACTCAGTTCTGGAAACTATAACCTCATTTACCCTGCATTGCTTTGGTGGTCCCGCAACAAACATAGCGACTCGAATTTTGTATGCACATGGGTGGCTGTTTTTTTCAGATGTGTTTCAGAGTGAGAATTCAGCTTTTACTGCATAACTGTAGATCCCCAAAGGTGTATTTTTATCTCTAAGTCCTGCTGTGAGTAGAAAATTTGTTATTACTGTTTCACATTATCTTTCTTTTCTTGGAACAGGACAACGTGGACCTTGGTGACCTTATGTTCTCGCTCTGCTACCTTCCAACAGCTGGTAGACTAACTATTACAATAATAAAGGCAAGAAATTTAAAGGCAATGGATATCACAGGAGCATCAGGTATGAATGAATTTAAAGCTGGTTGTGGATTTCTGTCCTATTTCCCTCCCGAGACACAGAACTCAACACTGTCAAATCCCAGAATGGCTTTTGAGAGGAGGGTTATACTGTGAGCTCTTGGGTTACTCGAGCACAGGAGTTTATGAGAAATAAATAGTATATTTTAGTTTGCCCCGTTTAAAATAAGTTTCTCCCTCAAAAAGACTGCAAGTTTATTATTTCCAGTGCCACTGTGATTCGGAGTAGAACGAGGTGGCCAGAATGCATTCCCAGTTCTGGGAATTTGTTTGTGCAGCAGACTGTTACTTACAGCCATGACACAGAGGCAGACTGACCCTCTCTGACAGTCCCCAAGAGCCACTGAGCCAATTCTGCTGTTGCTGGCATATGGACAAAGCAGTGATCATCCCAGAGTCCTTTCAGCAACCCTTTCAAAATTCGACAATAAAAATTGCAAACTAACTTAAATAAGATTTCATAGATGACTTTTAGGTACTAGCAGGGAGTTGTTGAGCTCTCAGAAAGGAGCCACAAAGAAACAGCTCTTTTTTTGCTACATTTAGGAGTTTAATTCTCTTGAGAATTATAAGCCGCTAATTGTTACACTTTGAATTGTGTTTAACCATACATCAGTAAATCCTGTCGTGAAAAACATTGTCATCTTCTGTCTGTCCCACAGATCTAACAAGTAATTAGGCTGCAATAAATAGGCTGATACACAGGCTGTTGGAAAAAATAGTCATGTATAACACGCTTCAGTGGATATTTTAATATCCTTTGAGAAGTTGGTACACAACAAGGAAATTTTTAAACCTGAATTGTTCATTGTAAGCAGTCAGCCAGGTAAAGCTTTCAAAGCTCCACTGCCTCCCATGCATTCCATGGTAACAGGGAAGCTCAAATTCCAGTCAGGTCCCGGAGATTAATTCCGCAAGCAGGTATGGGCACACAAGAAGTCTGCTCCCTTCACTTTCCATTTGCGTTTGCCTAAAAGCATCAAAAGAAAATCAACATTGTTCTTATGATCCACACAGATCCCTACGTGAAGGTTTCTTTAATGTGTGAAGGAAGGCGGCTAAAGAAAAGGAAAACTTCCACCAAGAGGAACACCCTAAATCCCGTTTACAATGAAGCCATAGTGTTTGATGTCCCTCCAGAAAACATTGACCAAATTAACTTGTCGATAGCTGTTATGGATTATGACCGGTGAGATACCTGTAGCTGTCAAATACTGGCTGATAAAATCTTGCACACTAGATTTGCATCCCGAAAGAAAATTATCATTTTTTTTCCATATAAGCGGGGAATTGATGTCATGTTGAGATTGGTAGAAGACTCCGATTTTTTTTGTTTCGTTAGGCAGAAGTTCCTTGCTAAATTTTAAAGTATAGATTTGCATCCATAACTGACATAAGTAAGCTACATATGTGTTTAGCAGAGCTGAAGTAACTGGACATTTAATCAGAGGGGCCACACTTTGTTCTGTTTGTACATTTAAGCCTTTACACACATGCTCCATTTATAAAGTTGTGTCTTAGAGCCTGTTTGCCCTTGCAGCTAATTACAGAGCACAGGCAAAGAACCTTTTGTGTGCTGTAAGGGGGGAAATATTAAATTATTCTGATCAGTGGGGAGCGCAGAGAGCAATCCTACGTGTTTCCTAATGCGTTATATTCTTCAGGCAAGAATTAATCCTAAAACCCCACGATTAGTGTTTCTGATAGAATGTGCAAATGGTGTGGTTCTGAAGGTAAAATTTTGAGAAAAAAATATTATGGACCATTTTCACAGTGTAGGTCACAATGAGGTCATCGGAGTTTGTCAAGTGGGCAACGATGCAGAGAGTCTAGGGCGCGACCACTGGAACGAAATGCTCTCGTACCCTCGGAAACCCATCGCTCACTGGCATCCTCTCGTGGAGGTAAGGCTTTGATTTCTTCTCTCCCCCTTGCAATAATTGTGAATACTCTCTCACAAGGCGTTAGAAGCTGGGTAAAATTTGATGAGCAAACCCAAGATTCCCGTGCATAAAGTAAATCCTAGAAAAGGGCTTGGAAACGCTGATATTAAAATGCAGACGTAACATGCAAGTTAAGTCTGCTCCTTTCANATTGAGGGTTTGGTTTTGTTTTTTAAACAAGATCTTGGGTAACTTTCGCTGATAATTGATATAAAGAAATGGAACTTGTTTACAGAGCAATCAAGACCTATTTTTTTTAATATACAACAACCTAATTTGACTTCTTTTCTTGTAACAATATATCATCCATGGCACTAGCACATCTCAAAGGATGCCTAACTGCACTGAAAAGAAATGTATTTAAGTGTCTCTGGAGATCTGAGGCACTGATAAGAAGCGACACAATCAGAAAAGCTTTTCAAGGTTCCTATGGTTTTTTTTGTTTTGTTTTGTTTTGTTTTTTGTCTTTAGGGCCCTATTCAGCAGGAATGTTATGCAGGTCTTCTGCGCTTGGATGGCTGCCGAAGAGGCTTCCTCACCCTTTTAACCTATTCAGCAGAAATTTGGCATTCCTGTTGAACTCTTTCTTAGCCATATCCTCAGGGGCTATTCCACAGAGTCCAGTGGGGTAAAGATGTCCTTTTAATCCCTCTGTCTAATCCTCTCCCCAATACAGGGAACACTAATCCTGATTCATGAGACACAGAAATTCATCAAAGATCGAACTAAATTGCTTCCTGAAGTTACCATGGGTTACTCCTATTGTTGCTCTCACTGGCTAAGTCAGGCAGTGCTCCCTGTCAAAAGAAAGTATCTTGTTTATGAACAGCCCCAGAGTTATCCCCAGTGCTGAAAGACAGGAAAGAGCGTAGTACCCATATGAAGCCAAGAATGATGCTGTCAGCACTAATGCTTGGTGGCAGAGAGTTCACAGCCCCTCTGAGTTTACTTTCTGCACCAGAGTGCGGCTGTGTTACCACAATGCCGCTGAAGATTTCCCAACTTGGTTGTGAGCACTGGCCACAGGCAGTTCCAGAAATGATTGTCAGGCATTATGAAGATGCTACAAGCTGAGAAGAATCCCACAGTCTTGCCCTGTGTCCGTAAGGAGTTGCATTTCCTGGTGCCTGGGCACCGCAGCAGCACAGATTGAGCAGGGAGTGCCCACGGGCTGTGTGCTCGATGCCTTCTCGCAGCACAGGTGCTGCCAGCATGCAGCTGCCTGTGAGAGGGGACGGGACACAGTGGGGCAGCTCTGCCCGGGTGTTTGTGCCCCCAGGGACAGGGCAGATACTGGCTGAAGTGCCACACTTGAAATGCTGACCTGGGCATTTGGGAGCTTTCAGCTGTAGCCGAGTGTTGATAGGAATGTTTGACACAGCACAAGAGGTGTAGTGTAAGGGTTGCTATTGCCCAGAATACAAGTGTCTCTTAGCAGAAATTGTCTACATCCTTATATCCAACCTGTATTCCCTCTTTGATAAATTTCATTGCAGCCAGAGCCCACAATTAGGTTTTGACAGCTCTTCCCTTTTCGCAGGCATCCTGTTCTTTTCATACATGCCTGGCTAACTTCTTTAGATTTCATTACTGTGGATTGCTTTTCATGTCACTGAAAGCTAAACAGAGACATATTTTTTTCCTTCCCAGGAATCAAGTGGGGGAGGGTGTCCAGCGCATCCAGGCTGTGCAGAGAGATATATACACAGCATATCATTTTGGTTCCTGAATCAGGATTAGACTCAGCGAGAGCTTCTGGAACCTCTGTGGCCACAGCCATAGGACCCTGAATATTTGCTGAATAGGACCCTCAGTCTTCTACTGTGTGAAGAGCTATTGGTTTCAAATAGCGCGATGTTATCCACTTGTAGCATTAATTCTCCAGCTGACACTACTGCTACTGATAGATTATTTGTATGGTCGTAAGCATTACCCAAATTCAAGTCATCATTTCTGTTCAGTAGAATAACCCAGGTTTTACAAGCAAAATGATAGCAATGTAAACCAACAAATATGGGAAACAGCAACAAATATTGTCCTTGTATTTGCAAAAAAAGGTGCAGTATTGTGAATGGTTAGCTTTCTAAGTATATTTTTTTCAAGAATGATTGCCATCAGATTTTTATTTTTGGATGACGAGTTGCGTCTTCAGTCTCAGCTGGTGCCTCCTTTCACCTGACATGGAAACAAATTAATATGGTTCCTTGCAGAAATCCTTCACATCTGAAAAACTGTAAAAGAGTTCTGGTGGGTGAGAACAAGATGCATATGGTATTTGCAATGACAGCATGTTCTTTGAGAAAGGAGATAACCATCTGTATAACATGGAGGTTGTTCGTCCTCAACCTTTGTAGATGATTTTCCAGTCAGCGTTTCTGAGTTGTGTCCACGACACTGCAAACTGTTGGAAGCATGTCCCGGGAGGCAATGCTGGATCATACAAACAAACACACACCCCCCATGTCGTTTGAAAATGCTGTTCCAAATATATAGTGCCTGTGAAGACTTCCTTTCTTATTTGTGGTAGAATTAGCAGGTCTGCTTTACATGATGGTATATTGTAAATTCTGACAAATTCTGATTAAATTAAAAGAACATGAATCAAAGCACTGGATTCTGTCACGTAATGAAATCTGTGCCCCAATGCAGGAGACCCTGGGATAAACTTTTTGCCACTGATTTAGCCATGCACGGAGTTCGCTTGTCCTCCAGTATTTTCTACAGAGAACTTGACTCACGTTTTTACATGGGAGTTTTTGTTTAAAAGATGCAAATGCAAAGTATGGGTGTTTCGTACAATACAGTTGTCTGCTATGTACTTACAGAGAGGGAGCCCTGGTCTTTAAATAGAGTTCAGATGAGTTTATGTGCACACACATTGCTTCACATCTTGTATGTGACAAATGTTCACCAAGCAATTTGGATCTGCAACGTTGCTGATACAAATATGCATGCACAGATTGAAGAAATATCCAAAATTTTGGCATCAACTCTGAAAAATTAGTTTTATAACTTATCAAAGAGGATCTTCCACAAAATCAGAATTACTTGTGGGTAAAGAATAGCTTGGAACTTGCAGGAAATCTTGGATCTGTTGTAAGTGTGTGCTGCAGCTATAAATCAGAATTCCTGTAAGCACAGTGGTTTTCAAAAATCTCTTGCCATGCTGTGGAGAACACAGCGGCCACAGTCAAGGGCATACCTGGCAAACTAAACAGCACTTCCAACCCTGCCCAAGCCCAGTTTCAGGAGGGCAGCCGCTGGGCGTTTCCAAAAGAATGAAAATAATGTTGCCATGGCGAAACTGTTTCACTGCACCTTCAGCTGAGGCTTTCTGTCAGGAGGCCGGTGATATATGAGAGTGTGCATATCTGTTCATGCATGAGCCTTACCTCGGGCAGAATCCTGTGCTCTTTACCCATGCTCATTTCCCAGGAATCACCAAGGGGAAATGGGCATGAGCAAAGAAGGAGGAGCTCTTCCTTTGGAGTGGAATTCTCTGATTTTGTGGACAAATCATTCTACATGTGTCCCTGCCTGGAATGCAGAGCGGGCACGCTTCCCACATGAGCAACACGAGCTACAGAAACTCCTGGGCTGGGGAAAACCCCCACACAGCAGGCTCAATTGATGTCCATGGAAAAGTGCAGGAGCCTTTCTAGGATTTGTCCCCAGCACCTCAAAGGGACACCAGCTGAAAAGTGGTATCATTATAATTGCCAGTGGGTTGCAGTTCTTTTATTTTATTACCATACTCAGTTTATTTAATGCTCAAGGGTCTGGCATCAAAAGAATTATTATGAACAGAGTTCTGCTAAAACAGGGACAGAAGTCTCTGTGACAGTGAGCATTTAAAGTGGAATCCAACACACTTCAAAGGCTTAGAGATGAGGAGAAGCCCCTAAATTTATTGAATCCTCCTAATTTTTGCTCGTGACTTGCAAACTGTTACTCAGGCTGTAGCATTACTATGTGCTTTTTACAGATACCTGCCTTATCGTAGTAGTGCATCTATGGAATGATAGATATTTTCTATATTTGGATATGTCACTCTTCACCTTTATACTGCACTTAACCAATGATATTCCCTAGACCTGAAATATTTTCATGTTCTGATTCTGCCTGGCTGGTAGACTGCTGCTGTCTTTGGACTGTATTACAATAAAATAACAGCCTGCTGGGAGGAATAGAGGATAGATAATTCTGCTACAAACTCGGCTGGAAACACAGGGAAAACTCTGGTCCCAATACTGCTCAATCTTTCTTTTCTGAACTATGATTCTCAGAGGCAAATTAGCAGTAGACTCACAACAATGATTTCAAAGCTGAAACCCTCATTTGTTTTCTTATTTGCTGTGAATGCATAATTACACTGTATGACAAGTATCGTAACTCTAAAATAGAAGAGAAAATCCCTTAGAAATGCATCTCAGCGAGATTTCAATCACATTTTGCTCTTAAACAATGTGCTATTAAGTTGTTACTTTTAGTTTTCTGTAACAAGCCATCATGTCAGATGTTGTTCTATGAAAAAGTAGTGAGTGGCAATGGGAAAGCCTTCCAAGCTACTGGCACTGAGGCTGTGTACCATGGACAGTGGCCTGATATTCCCATGACAGAACACTCACAGCACGATTCATCTGCAGCTGAGTGCTCAAGTATTTCTTTATCTGCTTCCACTGAAATCACAAGACATTAAAAGCATTGCTGTTTTCTTTTGTTTCTCTTTTCCCTGTGAATAGCCCCGGCAGTGGATAAACAAACATTCATCTCAATCTGGGGAAGCGGGAACTACCAGAACAGAAAACCAATATGTAGCATAAAAGACCCAGTGCTCAAACTGTTTTTAGCAGCCATTGCATGGCTCAGTTTTCCATGCCAGCAGATCCATAAAACACAAAAGCAGTACTTGTGAGACTCTTGTTACATAGAAGTCCAATTTAAACGCTGGTGGGGGAACTCCTGGATCAATACAAAGTGAAACAACAGCAAAAGGCAGTGCAAAAGAAGGAAAAAGAGGAGTTTATTTCAGTCCACCCTTGTTGGCTTGAGGGGGTGGTTGCTGAGGGGGCTTTTGGCTTGTTTTTATTCTTTGGTTTAGTTTGGTTTGGTTTCATTCATGTGTTCTAAATACCAAACATGATATGTAGGTATATTAACCTGAGCACCCAAAGTCAGAGACACAAGAGATATATTGATTTACATGCTTATCACCTAGCAACATTTGAGCACTGAGGGGACATGTCTGCAACTGAAATGAAAAATAGCTGAAAAGTCTTTTGGTTTAAAAGTAAGAAACAATAAACGGGGACCAGGAAATTCAGTTGAAAAATCTGTTTGACCCAGCTAGAAATCCATCTGAAATGACTTTGCTGTTACTACATTTTGTTTGAACAGAAAGAAGTGAAAAAAGTCGATCAGGTGACTCCATCTGAAGTGTCATCGATTAAATGCTTTTTTCCCTTTAGAACAATGCATTGCCAAATGATTAGATCTCAGTATCCAGAGAGAAAACAATGGCTTTCTTATCAAGTACAAAAAAGAAGGATGCAGAGAAAGTATTCCACAATGTTGTAGAATTTAATAGAAGCCTCCTGTGCTGCGAGAAATGACAGCAGGCCAGACTTGGTGACAGCATCACCTTGAGTCTTGCTGCAGTTAGTGCAGCCATAATTCAGGAGTGAGGGGGCAGCACGTGAGCTGAGCCGTGCCAGGTGCCAGTTGTATTCCGGTGGCACCGCAGCATCCGAGGCTGAGCGGTTCCAAGAGTTGCGTTTACAGTTCATTCCTAATGCAGTAGGTTGGGCAAGGAACCACAGCTGGAAGTTCTCCAGGGCCCTGCGGTTCTCTGGGAGCACATCCATCTCCTTGGAGGCCCACAGAGGGCACGGTGGTGGCACTGCCCAGGAAAGGCGTCACCTGCTGAGCGAAGGCAGCGCGTGCGGCACGGAGGGGAAGGCGACGGGAGGACTTGTAAACATCTGGGCTCTCCATTTGTTTGTTTGTTTTGTCTGGGCTCTTCAGTTCCTCCTTCTTTTGCTCAAACTTAGACGTTGTAAAACGGAGATGTTTTACTCGGTTGCATGCTGGCCAGCTGCCATCTTTAACCCCCATCGCAAAGGTGCGTGAAGAGAGGTGTGTTGTTTTGCTATACTTTTGGTTTTGATAACACATGAACATTGTACTATACTTTGTTATTTCTTGTTCAATAAATAGTCCTGGTATCTCTGTGTTTCATGTCTAATTTTGGAGAGTAGAGCCATATCTGTATCGAGGCTCTCTCAATTAGGTGGGCATTTTGTTCGTTTAGTAGAAATAATGCATGATTCCTTTCGCAGTGATGGTTTGAGGGACGAAAAAAAAATTCTTAATTTTGTAATATGTATTACAATCTTCTAAACACAAGTAAAAATGTACTGTGATTTATTTATATAAATCTAGTCTGAACAAATAAGTTTTGATCTTAATAAAAACTCTGTAAGAAATTGTGCAATTGTAATTTATTACTATTTTGTATTTAATAAATATTAAAGTTCAATTCATTGTTCAGAAAGCCAGCAAGCACTTTGGAAATGTTTTTGCTCAGTTTTCTCCTCAGATAATATGTTTTGATAAAATAAATGAGGCCAGAGAGACAAGGCTTTTAACTTTACAGCACTCACACATCATTTGGGAGTTTGGAAACTGAAACCTCCTCGTGTTTCATCTCATGTCCACATTCATTATGACAGAAAGATTATTTGACATATCAGTGGGGAATCTCATCTATGCTTAGTATTAAGAAGAAAATCAAGAAGCTACAGAAGTGCTTCTATGAAGTGATATTGTGTTAAATTAACAAAATTCGTATTTAGCATGTCATGATGGCAAAATTAGCAATCCTCCTGTCAACACCTGACATGTAGCTCCAGGAAATTCCCAGAGGTCCCATGGCAGAGCCCGGAAACAAATGGAGAAGAGCGCAGATGTATCTGGTATGACCCCACAAACTGCACCCAAAAACGCAACACTCTTGTCCTTTTCTCTTGTCCTTTTCTTGTCTTTTTTTCACACCAGCTGAACTTACGTATCCATCAGCAAGGGTCCTACATGTGCATGTCTTCTAATTAGGTAAGAGCCTCTCTGTGTCTATAGGGATAAGCTCAGTCTCTCCTCGTTTGGAAGATCTGGCCTGCTTGCACACACCGCATTAATAAGGGGCTTCTGACATGTAACGTGAGGCACAAAACAATATTTCATGCCACTAAGAAATTAATTTAGTTCTCATCTCTTCTTGGGACTATTTGATATCACAGACACATGGAAAAGAAATGTGAACAGGCCTAACAGGCCTGTAGTTTTGAAGTTGATACTATCCTTAATGATGGGAACTCCTTTAGGCCCTGGGTAGACTCCTGTTTCTCTGCAGGTGAGCTGGGGTAATGGGAGATGGAAGATTAACAAAGGACGCATCTATAGGCATTTTGTCCCTGGCAGTGAATGTAGTGCTAATTATCCCTCTCTGTCCTATAAACCACCATAAAATACACTCCAGCAGAGGAGGTGTGTGAACTTCAAAATTGCTTTTAATGTCTTTCAAAAATACTGATTTTTATGTCTCAATTTCTTCGTTAATAAGCAAGCAAAAGCCTCTTCCTCTGTCAAAACAGGCCCACGCATCTCTCCTTTCAAGACACTTCTCCAGCAGAATCATCCTTTAAGTCTTTATATGTAGCCTACAGACTTGAAAAAAAAAAGGGACAGTTGCTGAAATAGCCTGTTAATGACTCCAAGTGAGAATCCAAAGTTTGAGAATCCTCCCTGGAAAATCCTGATCAACAGCAAGGCATCCCACATAGCCTTAAACCTGAGAAGCCTTGTAATCCTGCACAGCTAATCAGCGGTGAGATGAAAATTAAGAGAGGTACCTTGTTAGTAAGCGGCTTTCCTGGCTGCTGCCTGTGACTTCCCGCAGGGGGAATGGCTGGTGAGGACACAGCAAAGCCTGAGAAGCGCCTGAAGTGACATGAGTGGGAGTGCAGGGATGTCCCTGAAGAGCTGAGGACATGGGCTGTTGCAGAGAAATCAGTACCTCAGAAAGCAGCAGAGGCACAGAACAGGGCTGCAACTCTGCTTCTAAAGACAAAATTCTATCGGGAGACTTGGTGACTCCAAACGGAACCTTTCCAGGCAAGGAAATCACAAAATGTCTTATTCTGAGAACTGATTGCATTCACCTCCGACAATATTGTCACTGAAATTTGTCACAGTGGGCCCTAACAGAGGTTTCTAATGTAAGCAACACATGTTTTATCTCCCTGATTGGTATTCTAATATTGCCATTGAAATAGAATCACAGAATTCTCTGGGTGCACTTAGGCATTCATCATTCCCATATTAATTAATCACACACTTCAATCTAGCCCACCACACCATCCAAAAGTAGCCTTAAACCACTTAATAACTTGTCAAAAACATTCAGTGAATTAATGTTCCAATACCAGCACATGTAGGAAAACCTGTGAATGTTCCAAGACATCAGAAGTGCCTGAACAGACTGGTTCAGAGAGCTTGACTAAAGCTGTTTAATATTAAAGAATCATTTAGAAGTGTCAGAAATGTCAGTAAGCCAACTAGTGTTAGATCCTTACCCACAGATAAAACTGTCAATAAAAATATTTTTCTTGGAGAAATCATTCTTAATAATAACAAAATTCTACACTGAAGCTTTATAAAGTTTTGTAATATTCAGTTTAGCAGCCAGAATTCTGTTTTGAGAATGTTACTGTAATCCTATCATTTATATCCTGGTAACTGACACAAAAGCAGTTTTAAAACAGTAGATTAATAGAGTTCAGCTACATTAGGTCTCCCAAAAATGAAATATAGTTTTAAGAACCATCTTTTCAAAATACAACAGTTCGGTCCCTTTTCAATAACTTTTGCCTTTCTAAGAAAAAAATATAGTTCACAGAATAAAATAATATTAAAAAAAACCTGGATAACATTTGAAGAATAATCACATAGCTTACAAAAAAAGTCCGAACTCATCAATCAGTTTTTGTATTTTAGTGAAACTCGAGTCCAAATATTTACTGTTCCGATAGAAATGCCTCTTCCATCTGCCAGGAAACAACCTTTGATACTGGTATTTCCTCACTTCAAAACCTCAGCTCTCCAAACATGCTGGCATTTTACTTTCAGTTCAAAGGGGTTTAATATAGACCACATTTCAGGAAAAGAACTGTAAGTCCTCAGAACATCTTTGCTAAGTTTGCCCTGGCCCCCTCTCTTCAGGTACCCTTGAGGAGTCTCCCCACCTTCCAGCTTAGGCAGGCAATGCAACAGCATAAAATAATCGTGGAGTTCAAATAACCTTTTTAAAGATATTCTGCTTCATTTTGGATTCCATTACTAAAACCTTACCAAGACATAAAACTCATTTTAAATTTAATGGCAAAGGAGCTTCAGAGCTACAGGAACGGCAGTCATCTGTAAGTCTATTGCCTGAACCAATTAGAAATATGAGTACAATTTTGGCCAGTAAGTAAAATAAGTTTTCTGATGGGTAGCTAAGGTTTCTGTCAGATTTCCCCAAATTAATTCATTTCTTGCATCTTTACCCAATTGTTTGTTAATGTCTAAAGACTTCTTCCCTTTCTACACTACTTAAACTACTTGAAAAGTTAAAGCTGATTGAAGCAGAAGGAGCAATTCCCAATATGACATTGGAGCTGTGTCATCTCTTGGTGAGGAAGGATAGGAAGCTATTTCCTCCCACTCTTACGATAAATCCACTTTAAATTAAAATTCATTGTTCCAAATAATAGGTTGGGATCACCCAAAAAAGAGAAGGTTCCTTCCTTTTATTGAAGCATCTTTATTATTGGGTGTGGGGCTCTTGTAAATTGCATTTTCATTTCCTCAAATCTGCCTGAGAACTGGAGTGCCATTCTGTCCTGCTCCCCTTTCTGCCCTCACCCTGCCAAGGCAGAACAGCACATTTCAGCTAAACCTTCCAAAGTTCTGCAGCTTTTCAGACAAGATCTGAGACTCTGCCTTGGAAATTCCACTGCAGGTAGAAATAACTTTCCAAGGTTTTTTTACATCTAGATATATGCCTGGTAGATTTTCATTTTACTTGTCAACTGGTAGTACTACTTTTTTTTTTTTTTTTTTACTTCTGATATTTGCCTTTTTGCCTCCTCCTTTCCTCAAAATCTTTCCCTCATCCTCTTTCCCTCAGTGATTTTTACTGGACAGATGGGCTCAATCGTTCCCATTCTTCACATATAAGTTCTCCCAGTGAGCCCAGGTCTGACAGACAAGGCTATAATGAGCTGTTTCAGCCTTTACTCACATTTCATCTGCTGCTGTTTCAGCCTTTACTCACATTTCATCTGCCGCTCACCTCACAGCAATAACATTTCCATCACAAAGGTGTGTATTTTGTCTTCAGTCCAAAATTGTAGGGACATGAGGGCTGCTGCAGAGTGTGAGGACATGATAGAATAAGTTGCCAGTTCTCAATTTAATGAGTTAATAGTAATGGCCAGGCCTGAAACACTTTCGATGAGTGCTGCAAAATCCAAGGTGACAGCAAATCACAAAATCAATAGCTGCTCATGTCTGTTCCTAAAGACATCAAACATTTGATGTCTTCAGGTGTTTGAATAAGTACCTTAATAAAATGTTTGAGGCCATAACACAGCCTGAGATGTCAGAACATTCTGACACCTGTCTGATGTAGTGTTCAGCCACACAGAGAGCAAACAGACAAGCGAGAGAGCTGTGTTTATACAAGGAGCTACCAGAGGATTCAGGGGAGCAGACACAACTATCCAACTGCCCAAATAACAACAAATTCCTGAGAAATATCTTCTGGAAATTTTATTTTAACCAAAGGCACAGCAAATTCTAATGTAGCTGTCCTTAAGAGAAAGGATCTCTGAAGAAAGATTTGCATTTCCAGCTCTGTATTATCCTTTGGCACCTGCTGTGAACTGTTTCAAGAAGTTTACTTGTTTATTTGTGACAAAGCAAAAAAAAAAAAGGGGAAAAAAAAGGAAGAAAGAAAGAAAAAATCTGTGGATCATTATTTTTTTTGGTTGCCTGAGTAAATCCCACGTTTCAGGGTGTGAGGCAAGTCAGCAGCACTTCAACGTGGAGGGAATGAAAAACATCCTGTATTTGGTACTAATGATTCCTAGCTCCTCACAGAAGTAAAACATCTCCTGTTTCTCAGGGTGTGACATTATTTTGTTCCAAAACTGCATTACTTCTTTTATCCAGACTCTCCTAACATGCTGTTACAGGAATGGCTTCACAGTTTGCTAACAAGCCTCAATTTTTATCAGTGTGTTATGTTTGCATGGCAAGGTGCTGGTAGATGGGGGGCTGCAGGGAGCAGCTTCGGGGGGTGCCTGAGCTCCCACCAGGCTCAAACCTGCAAACCAGGAAACAATTCATCCTGAATCCTCCAAGCACCCAATACTGGCACACAGTGATTTTTAGGTCTGCAAATAAAACCTGAACTTTTTGACACAGAAGGTTCAACACAAAACATTAAAAAAGTGTTTCCACCCAAACCACTCGTGCTCCATGACAGTGAACCCAGAGAGAGATTATTATAATAATAATATATACAATACTCTTACAGCAATTCATGTGTGACACCACATTGCCTCAATTTAATTCACCTTTCTGCCTTAAGTGTTCCAGCAGTGGTTTTGTGTTTGTTT
Source organism: Oreocharis arfaki (assembly GCA_013398015.1). Lineage (NCBI taxonomy): Eukaryota > Metazoa > Chordata > Aves > Passeriformes > Paramythiidae > Oreocharis > Oreocharis arfaki. Next base: position 588,089 of record VZRR01006553.1, on the reverse strand, counting down.
TGAATTTCCTAGTAAGTACCAAGGGTGTGCTGCAGACTGTGCCTAAAATAGCATCTGGCTTGTAATTACTGTCTGGAACCTAAATTACAAAAACCTGTTGCTCCATGAAAAGATATAATTATTGAAAAGATCTTTTATGCATGGTTTGTCTGCATGCTTAACCACCAATTAAATCATTACCATCTAATCCTGCTCATAAATAGAATTGCACAGATTCCCAAATTCCTGAACCTACAAAAATTTGTTTCCAAGTGAAAAATCACCACGTTTGTTGCATAACTGAAGAAAAGCATAATTCTTCTGTGGATATCAGAGCTGCAAGCAGAGCCTTTTATCTCTTTTCTTCATGGAGGGCTATGCAATTACCGAGCTGTTCATTGAGGGGTAAAATCAAGTCTGGTTTATCCGCTGCAGGTACATGGGATAAAAGCTAATTGATCCCAAATCTATTCTGTGGGTACCAATCTGCATCTGCCATCACAACTTCAGTCTGGCAGCACAGCCTTTTTGCTCCAGAATTTTGCCCAGACTTCCCAATTTTGACCTTCACTAACATAAATCTTTTTTTTTTCCTGCAACCAGACACACACATCAGACACTCATAAAACTTCTGAGCTTTCTTCATTCTGATCTGCTTACCAAAGGAACAGGACAGTAGAGGGGGAGCAGAAACACACATCTTTGTGCTGCACAGGGCTGTGTGTCAGGCAAAATCAAAGGACTGGTGTGTATTTCAAGAGCTTAAAAAAATACTTAGTATCCTCTTGATCTCCTTCCACCTACTGACACAATTCCTGTGCCAAGTGTGACAGCTCTAAAACAGCTTTTTGCCAGGGCTGCTCTGCAGGGAGTCAGTGGAGAACTCAGTGTTCCCTTTTGGGGAACTTGTGGAAAGAACCACCAGAGTGAGTGAAGGAGGCCTTCCTGACATTATCAGTGCCTTGCAGCTGATGGAAAAGCTGTGTGAGACCTCGAGTTTCCAGTATTTTCCCTCATGCTGCTGGTAATATTTTCCTTTTCTGTCTTAAATGCAGATCATCTCTGACACGAAGACTTCTTTTTCTCCAATGGAAAGATTTCTTCATCCCTCTACTGATGGCTGTGCTTGTGTTACAGGAATTCTCAGAGGCCCACCATGTCAGGCATATGGAGACAAATGAATGCCCTGTGGATGCTGAAAAGCTGCTGGCAGGGAAAAATCCAGCATTTTACAAGTATTCTGTGAGAAAGTTGTTGGTTCTCACACAAACAAGCAAGATGGTTTTCTAAATATCTTGCAAGTGCTGTTTGTATGTAGAATTTTTATGAATCTGAGTAGAAATATTTTGAAAATGGGTGTTGTGAAGTCCAGCCAACCACTTGGAGAGGTGATTGGACCAGAGACCAATGATCTTTTGCCGTGTACCAATGTGAGGGTTATATAAATCCTGCCTGTGATTAAATAAATAATTCACTTTCTCTCAACCTTGTCTCCAACTTGGACCTTCATTCTTCTTCGCCATCCGTATTGCAACTGTGACAATGCCCCAATTCCAGTAAGTACCAGCAGGGCTCAGGGCTTTGCAGTATTTCCTTTGATCTATCTTTAACTATAAATCACAACCTTTATTTCCTGGGTAATGCTGTAAACAAATCCTCCTTAATGTTATATTTTTTAATTACATCAGTCATAAACGCATTTTCCAACCTCCCAGTGTCGTGAGTGATGGGCATCACTGATTATGTAGAGAACAAACCCAGTCAAGGAGGGTGACCTTCTTCCCTCATGAATCCTCATGCCATTCACTGTGTCTCTGGAAAAAGCCCTGTAGTACATCTCAGAAAGATGAAGGTTTGGGTTTTACTGACCTGGATGAATGAATTCCAGCATCACTTTAGACAAAAGAATGCAATCTGATACGAGTATTTTGCCTTCAGTCCCTGACATTTCCTTCTGCACTGCCTACTCTGGGCATTCCTCTTCTGTGCTTCGGTTTGTGTTCCGGAAATAAAAGCATTTCCCTTAAGCCAATAAAATGAAAAACACAGGATATATCCTGGGAAATGCTATGAAAAGTACAGTGTAGATCTATTTCTCATCTCCAAAATAATCTTGCTTCATACATCCTTTTACAAGTAATTTCCTCCTTCCTCTGCCTTCCTGTAACTCCTTTGGCTGCATGTGTATAGAAGGTTTTCCCTGGTTATTTATATTTTTCATTAGAAGTGTATTTCTCCTACAGACGCACAGAATTTATTCAAAATGTGTCTCACTAATCATAACTTCTCTAGGAAAATGTATTTCAAAGGATCAACCATCTATTTCATCTCCTCAGCAAGAAGTATCATTGCCCTTGTTCCTGCGTCAGAAAAGGCCCCCCAGAAGGGCACCTTTATAGGATGAATTTTGCATGGCTCATACATGCAAATGTGAATATTCATACAAATTCAGGTGACTGGGTCTGAAGCTCTAAACCCTAAACATAACAGGAAAATGAAGATCAAAGAGAGATCGTTTCCAAGTGGCACAGCTGCGAGTCTGTTTCTAGTGCTTCCTATCCCTGAAACTGGACTCTAGATGCAAGTCAAGATTAAGTTGATTTGTGGGTCCAAGCCTATCCATGAAAATTCCTTGGTATTTATACCAAGGTCAGACCCTGTGCTGCCTCACAGGTGTAAGCTGATGTCCACAACTTCAGCTGGAATCCCATCAGATGGTTTTGTTTCTGTCAAGATGAAGGCAGAGGACAGTAATGGCAAAGAAAGTCTAGTGCATTTGGGTGAGAGTTTATTTTATAATTAATTTTTAAAATGTTATTTTTACCTTATTAATCTAAATTACTCCTGAAACAAATTCAGAGAAAACAGATATCTTTTCTTAATAATGCTCATTATGTTTTCCCAATTGTAAATAAGCCACTATAAAATTTCAAAAAATATCTCAAAAGGGAACATTTACATAAGGTAATAAACATCATTTAAGAAGTTATAATCTTCAAAATTTTGTACAAGTTCGATTATCTAAATTGCTGACAATGTCAAAGAAAAGTAATAAAACAAATCCTAAAAAATACTTGCAAACTTATGAAACTAAATACATTTTATTAGAGAATTACTGTCATTTTATAATATTTCCTGCATTAGCTGTTATGATTTGAGCAAGATCTGCCAGTGTACAGTCAGGAACCTCCAGGACTCTTTCCTCTCTCTTGTATTTCCAAAAGAAATCTGATCAGCTGAATTCCAAGGCTTTGTCTGTATTTTGTTCATTAACTTTGTCATATAAAATATAACTGGACATGCTGGTCTTCTTCAGACACTGACTCTCCACATTCAGTTTTGTAAGTTACTTAAAGCCTTGTTACCTCACAAATCTAATTCTTTTGCAAATCTCACATAAAGCTATCAATAGGACTGAAAGATTCAAAACTGCAGCTTTGGATGTGGGCACTTAAATTCCATCCAAATGCCTTTGTTATGCCTTTAAATGCATCCTGGTTGTTAGTGACGCAAAATATCTTTTTTTTCTTTTTATCAGTGTTACATGTTCAGAATTTTTCCTTAAAACCAAGGTAGAACCAAGATACTGGGTGAACATCTCATCTTTCACTTAGTTTCTGAGTTTTTCTACTTTTCTGAGAATGTATCTGGAAAAATCTGAGTGTTTAGAATGAGAGAGTAAATTAACTTATCCATATTTGTTATGTATAGACTTCAAGAGATTTTCATGTGGCCTTCATGTGATCTGTGATTTTTGGATTTGTGACTTCTAATAAACTTTGCCTTTCCTGTTTGTACATTTATAAGTTCCTGCAGTTTTGGGGTGGTATGGTGGGCACGGAGCCCACGTGGCAGAATCTGTGGTGCTCTCGGACAGTGCTGTAACCTTGTCACTACTTTGAGATGGCAGAATCAGAGCCTTTCTTTCAGATTTGATTTTTGGAGACCTTCTGGCCATGTGCTGAGAAACCGCAAAGCGCTACTGACTCCATCTTGTCTCTGAGGGAAGCTTTCCATTAGGTTTGCTAGAAGGCCTTTAGTCTAGACTAACCTGGAGCTTCTGCCTTTCAGAAAACTCTTTCTGCTTCTTGTTGCAGCCAAAACTTCCAGTTCTAGCTTTACATTGTGATTTAGAGCGCTGAGATTCCGTGGTACAGTCCTTCCTTTTGCATATAATCTAACACAGGAAGGCATTAGTGCAGTCCCTCAGTGGCTCATTAAAATATTTTAATCAAGTTTTAGTGTACTATCCATGCAAAGAATGACTGCATGATGCTATCTCATTAAAAACAAGACAAAACAAAAACAAAAACAAACAACAAAACCCCAAATACCGAATGTTTTAAATAGGCTCCAGATTCTTGAAAGAATAATCTATGGTACCCTCATTTAAATCAGGCACAACGAGCTTTCTGGCCAGTTCTTGTGCTTAATAACACTACTGAGAATATTGCCATGGACTACAATGAGGAAAAATAATAACTGGTTTACTGTATGCTTCAGCTTATAAAATACTAACCCAAAAAGTTGTTTAACATGGTGTTGCTTAGCCTCTTCATTTATTTTTGTACATAAAATACAGGGACCAGAACACATAGGAAATCAACAGAAGACTGCAGTGCTTCTTTTTTTCCAGTATTAAAAAACTAAATCCTCATTTAAGGATATTATTAACTTGTGTAAACCCTTGTTTTTGGAGGGATGTGTTACAGTAAAGGATGTCAGAAAAGAAGTAGAATGACTGGATGGTAGCAAAGGAAAGCATTAAAGGTTTCTGTCAGCATTAAAGGTTCCTGTGAACCACAGGAAATTTCTTCCACCTCTCAATTTTAACCATTCAATATCTATATTAGAATCATAGAATCATAGAATAATATAATTTATAGAATTACAGAATTATAGAATTATAGAATTGAATTATTGAATTATAGAATTATAGAATTATAGAATTATAGAATTACAGAATTATAGAATTATAGAATGGTTTGTGTTGAAATGGAACTGAAAGTTCAACCAGTTCCAACCCCCGTGCCGTAGTTCCACCAGACCAGGTTGCTCCAAGCCCATCCAGCCTGGCCTTGGACACTTCCAGGGACCCAGAGACACCCACAGCTTCACTGGGCAACCTCTGCCAGGGCCTCACCACCTGCACAGTAAAGAATTTCTTCCTGATATCCAACCTAACCTTGCCCTCTGTCAGTTTAGAGCCGTTACTGCTGGTCCTGTCATTACAAACCCTTCTAAAAAGCACCTCCCGACCTTTCTTGTAGCCCCTTTAGTCACTGGAAGGCTGCTGGAAGGCTCCCCAGAGCCTTCCCTTCTCCAGACTGAACAGTGTCGCTGTTGCAACAAGGATGGCGAGGAATCACGAAGGACCAAGCCGAGGAGAAGGTTGAGAGAAAGTGAATTATTTATTTAATCACAGGTGGGATTTACATAACCCTTGCACTGGTATATGGCAAAAGATCATGGGTCTCTGGTCCAACCACCTCTCCGAGCAATTGTTGGACTTCATGACACCTATTTTCAAAATGTTTCTACTTAGATANTTGGTTGGACTTCACAATACCCATTTTCAAAATATTTCTACTTGGATTCATAACAAACAACGCCTGCAAGATGTTTAGAAAACCATCTTGCTTGTTTGTGTGAGAACCGACAACTTTCTCACAGAATACTTGCAAAATGCTGGATTTTTCCCTGCCAGCAGCTTTTCAGCATCCACAGAACTGTTCCAAGGTCTGCTGCCCCAGCCCAGCAGAGGCTGGAATGGCAGTGTTCAAGCCTGTATTAGCAACTTTCCAAATGGCTTATCATCCACGAGCCAGCAAAGGGGGCTCACCACGCAGCCTGGAGAAAGCAGCTCTGTCATTAGGAAGTTGTTCTGCTATTAACTCACTTGTGTTTCCAGACAACTTGCTCTGCAGTCCTGTGAAATCTGCACTGCACAATCTTCTGGCCGTTTGTCCACTGATAACATGTTACTGAATGGAAACATTTTGCCTCTATCCTGCCAAGCCAGCACAGGGACACCACTGAAGGAGCAGTAATTAATACTGCTGATGATTTTTCTCACTAGTCCCATTGTCTTGTTATGAAACCCCTTATCCTGACCCTTCTCCATCAGAAGGCTCCAGGTGAGGAGGCTGGGAATTTTCTCTATAAGAATTCCTTTTATAGCAAAATTAACAGGTTTTACTGATTCCGTGGACTTCTATTTTTGGTGCCTAGCTGGGAATACATTTAGGGAAAGAGATGAGTATAATTTACAGGAAGAGCTTAGAGCAAGTCTCCTTGTGACATCAGAATGTAGACACTCAAGACTACTCTTCTGAAAATCTTGTCCCATCTAAGTGCAACAAATTCAGAGGTGTGATTGCAAACAGCTCCCATGGCTCTAGACATTTTAAATCTATTTATCTGTCTGTCTATATCATATATAAAGAGCATTTATTTGATGTATTTCCCAGTTATTCAAGAAATCACAAGTAAAAGTATTGAAGTGTTGAGCTTCTGCAGCACATGCCGTAATAAATACACCCCCAGTTTTTAGCCTCATTTATTTTTACAAGGCTTTGCTATTAAGGGATTTTATTTTGCTCCAGTGTGCTTTCTCCTCACACCAAATTCAGAGTGGTCTTCCACTTGTCTTATCTTTCCTACGTTACTGACAGTCTTTTTAAGTTTGAACAACATTATCAGAGAAGTAATCAATGTCCTGCTGGAACTACAGGGATTCAATAGAGCCTCTTAAACTACATTACTCAGAAGCTCCTGCCCACAATTTGGGATAAATGTCTGTATTTGAGGAAAGAATATATCATGTTATTCATGCCTGTGATTCTTCATCATATGGAAAAAGATTTACTTCAAATAATGAATCAGAAAGCAATGCATCAAGAGGGCCGCAAAGAAAAAAGTAGACAACAGCAAGAGAGATGGAGAGGAGAGGAAAAATGTGATGGGAAAAAATGAGACAGGACTAGAATTAAAGGCAATGATGTAGAAAAAAATCCTGACAGCTTTAATGGGTTGTCAAAGAAGATTTGAAAAGGCTCCAAAACAAATGAAACAAAAAAAGCAGCGCCATATAAATACATATAAAAATGAATATGGAGGAAAGTGTCTCATCTGTTACTTCAGGATGCCAAAATTAAACTACTCTACCTAATAAACTGAAATTGCTGTTTATGAAATGCCGCTTTAGTTTATGACATGTGCAGCCTGTATTGGTTCCAAACCTCAGCCTGCTTCAAAATCTCCAGTCTGTTTCTCCTGGAAAATTCCCTCAGCTTCCATGGTCTCTGATGCTAAGAAACCATAATCTTACGGTTTCCATTATTCTTGATTCAACCGAATTCATTACTTTAACTGGGCCGCATACAATTATTGTGTGTGCTTGTGAGTGGCTTCTTCCTGGGCTGGTAAACAGGACGAACACGTTTTCTTAATATTGTCAGTTTAATCATTGTATCTACAACAGCAAAGAAGAATATTTTAGGAGTGAAGAGTGCGAATCACGCACTGAGGACTCTGCTGTGGTCCTTAAACCCTGAACTGCATCAGGGTGTTGTGGCACCTTCAAAGGAATGTGGGGTCAATTGGGTTTTCTGATAATCCATTTCATCCCCAGGCATATCAGGAGAAATATGCTTGTTTCTTTACCAAAAAGGAGAATGGAAAATACCAGCTTTTATGTGCCTCTATGGTACAGAATAACCAACCCCAGGTAGGTTTAAATCAGCAGATGATATTTGTGACTAGCGAAAAAACAATCTTTCATTACCTTTCCAGAGAAATGTAGCTTTAAAAGACATGATCAAATAAAGTTTAAATGGGGATTAATGTATGTACTAAATGAGTTATTCCATGCTGAAAACCTTTCACTATTAGCCCTGTATGTATATTTGTACTCACATACACATAATATTGAGAAAAAATATACTAGAAAGCTCTTTTTCCACTGTAATTGTCACCCGTGAGAAGTGCTAAAAATACAGCCATAAAAAGCAATCTGTTTCCCTGAGTTTTGTGCTTCCTTTCCTGCCATTTTTTCAAATTAATGTCTTTTTATGGAAACCAGATTTTTTATGTTTGTTATGAGTGAATCTATTCCTACTGCTCCTTCCCTGCCTCCGGTTGCAATCCCTGGTGTTTCTGCACCCATGGGTTGTATGGGATAGTGGCAGTAATACTGAAGGTCCTTCTGGGATTCTGTTTCCAAGCTAAGATCCAGATGTTACCACATAACTACATCTCTTCCACAAACCTCCTCTTAAAACTAACACTAACAAGTCTCTTTAAGGTAATTGGTCAATTAAGGGAAATCGTAGAAATTCTCTTATCATTTTAGTACCTGGACAAAAGGAATGGAAAGCCAATAAAGTGATGAAAAACGGAAGCTGTCATCCTTTGTTTGCTGTTTTCTGCATTTTCCTGTTCCCATCTTTCACAACTCTCACACAGTTACTGCCCAAAGTTTATTGCTGTTGGTTTGCAACCCACAGAAGTTTTTGCTCAGGAAAAAAAAGGAGGTTATATTCCTATTTAGTCCCATTTTGATTTTTTCAGTATCTCTAACTCAAATCCCATCAATTCATATTTACATTAGTGGTCAATGATCATTCCTCCTTGTGCCCTGCATATTTGTGTTCTAACTGGTATGTAAATTCTTAGATACCTTGAATTAGATACCTTAGATACCTTAGATTCTCTTGCAGCATCCTACCTGATACAAATATCACTCACAAAAGAGAGATTTCCATCAACTACTCAGCTTCTATTTGTTTCAAATTAAGCCTAGAGGGCTCAGCACAGTGTAAGAGCCATGCTTGAAATGCTGACTGAAGTCAACATTTGTGTTTCTGAGGCTGTACTTTCACCAAAGGAGGTGAAATTGCTACTAGGAGAGGATTATGCATTCTGGAATGCTTCTCTTTTTCACTTATTTTTATGCAATTTAATTTTTTCTTTCATTTTGGAAACATCTTCTATAACATAAAGGACAAACCCCAGCATTTCTATAGACATAGAACCCATTAGGATCACTAAAAATACCTGAAGTGGATATGACTATTAATTCTGGAAGCAGATTCTCTATCATTGTCTTGTGCTATTGTTATTTTGGACTGAGAATGAGCCAGAAAGCAGACAGATTTTACCTACCAGGTTTTGTGCCTGCAGACACGAGTCTTTAGGAGGTGTGCAGTGAGTATTATGGTTTTTACAGCTACCCATCTGACAAATAGTGCACAACTCCTGTGTTCTCTTTGGGCTTCTTTAGGAGGCCAAAAAGCTCCTACAGCAGATCGTGCTTTATTTTTTTCTATAAAAACACAAGCTGAAGCCTTAGCTCTGAATGCTTCTGATCTAAAGGAAGGCTTCAGAGATGGAGATGTCAAATAGAAGAAATGTCTTCTGTGATAAGTGAGGCATATGAACAAATCACAATTAGATGAAAAAGGTCTGAGTGTCTCAAGCAGGGACTGTTATTATGTATTTGTAATACTCCTAGAACATTACAGCTCAACTCTCCGGTGATATTAAAGGTAGACACTAAGTAAACACCACCAAGGCTGTTGCTATTAGGTTTTGGAAAAAGCAATGCCATTACAAATGGGATGCAGTCACCCTACATCATGTTCTTGCTTATTACTGCTATTGGCAAAAACAAATCCAAAAAGACTACAACAAACATGTTTTAAGCCAATACTTTTCTCTCCTGCCAACTGGTAACAACTAGTTTGTGTTCAATTTCATGGCAATGTACACATTTATGACTGTGCTTTTCGTGCAAACAGAAACCACAAGCAAGTTGTTTACCTGTTTGAATGGAAGCAGCTAAATGCCTGGATCAGCTGGCACACAGCACATGCCTGAATCTGCTTTCCACTATTCTTCAGCACAGGAGCTTGAAAGTTCTTATCAATACAAGCTAGAACTTAGACTGGCAGTTTTTTATTGACCAGATGTCACTGATAAGTTATTACTGTTGCACTGCTGGGACAAGGGTGTTGTTTGTATATTTTCCATAAAAAACAATTATAAATTCCTTATAGATGTGATCATTACTGGGTGATTATTCTGGACTACCAATTTATACCCTCTAAACTGCCTGGGAACTGCTTTCTCTCTATTAGGTTGTTGAAGTGTGTTATTTCTGGTCAAGGTCACACAGCAGTTTTGCTGTTCCTTGATTTATTGAAGCTTAATTGAAACGATAGGAAATGTTCTTGAAAGTATTCCTCACTGATGCATCAAAACAGCATCACTACAACAGCAGCAATTTAGTCATCACCATGCTGGGCTCACAGTCCTCAAGGAGAGGGCAAAGAACCAGGATGGGACACTGAGAGGACAGACTTCGATTCCATAGAGCATCTAAATCAATTCTTGTTTTAAAGCCTGTCATTAAGTGGAGTTTTATGCACACAAACTTCAAACTAAAACGTTTGAAGGGAAAAAAACCTGTCAGTATAGTAAGAATTAAAAAATAGAAAAAAGTTATACCTTATTGAAAAGTACCAGAAAGCTGTAGAAACATGTTTGGAGGGGACCTCAAGAGGTTAAATAGATCTCTTGCCTGTCCTGGCACAATTTCAGCTGTGAGTTAAAGTTCACTCGGTAACAGCTGGCCTGGAGCTCTCCAATCAGGTCTTGGTCAAATACAAAGAAATACAATTCTGTAGCCCTAGCAAAAATACTGTGTTGACAACAATGAACAGGTAAAACTGAAACTGCTGAGTAAGTCTCAGCTCTCTGACTGCAGCTATGGGAGCTGTGCAGGTCACTGAAATGGCCACAGAGCCCTGGGATCATCAGTGTAAATAAACACTAATAGGCAAGGACTGACGATGGCAAACTATTTCCAGAAAGCAAGTTGGTTTGTGTTCAGCAAGAGGCAAAAGCCTTGAGCTGTAATGCATCTCTTTTCAAAAGTGCAGATGTTGCAGTGTTTTGGAAAAACAAATCATTAATGCCACCTGTAGATGTAGGAACTGAGCTACTGAGATAAAATGAGTTGTTTGCATTCATTCTGCGAGCTCATTTGAAAGGCAAATACAGACTCTAGGTGTTCATCTCCTGAATATGCCAGCCTGAATGTCAGAGAGAGCGGGTTCCTGTTGACTACCAGTGACTTGGGTTCCCTTTTCAGTATATGAGTCCTAATTCTGCACCAGTTTATAGTCAGTGAAGTAGCCAGATACCAATCACATGATTTGGTATCTATGTCAATCCCTACCACAGCTCTGGTACCTCTGCTAAATTAACACAAACCTTGCACACAGAGGAAGGGCAGTTCAAATCTGCTGAATTGCCACTGCAATAATGCAAGAAAATGAGACATCTTTTGTTGTTGTTGTTATCAGATGAGTGTTTTGTAATGCAAAAATAAAATGTAATGACCACTTCATTATGAAAATGAAGTTGAGAAAACACAACTATAATATCCACACTAAGGGAAATACTGCAAAAGGAAAAGCTGCTGACTGTTAAAATCCTCCAGGATTACGTTTTCCCTATACCTGACAATATGAGAAGTATGATACATGAACATTTTTCTAAATAAAAGTGTAAAGAGCAGTTGCCATAGAGACATCATGTGTTCCCTTGGGGCTTGAGGAAACACAATTTTCCTACAGGATGGTTTTCAAATACTTCAGTTTGAACCTTTTGGAGTTTCAGCAATGTAGTCATCTGGTGAAATAATTCTTTGTGCTGTCTGTGTTTTTTCAGCCAATACATATGACTGTGTGTCCAAAAGTAATGGTTATGGAGGAATAGCTCTTATTCTGATATTTTAAATTGAATTTATAGAATGGAAATCTTCAGCTTTGACTTTTTATCACTAGAGTAAAAAATACCACCAGTTGGCACAGAAATCTCTTATTTTTCTCTTCAAATCTTTCTGATTCTGCAATGATAAGAAATAATATTTCTTACACAATAAATGGATCTGGATAAAGACATTTGCTTTTATTTAAACTTTCAGTGAAGAAAACAGTATTTTTTCTTGGCTATTATCCCAAGTCAGCTCTCATTAGAAAAGAGTAATCAACGATTTGTGGAGAGGAGTGTGTTTCATCAGATGAACACTCTGCTTCTGATTTGACACTGCTCTCTGCTTGATTATATAGACTGAAGCTGAATTCTGAATTTCTGAAGCCTTCTATGCCTCGTATCTATGCATCTTGCCTTCATTAAGGGGTGCAGGGAAATAGTTCTAATAACTTTTTAACCTCCATCTCTGTTCTGAGGTGTGGATCTAATGGCATGTTATTATTACCAAGGTCTTTGGAAAGAATCTGTGCCTCCAAACAGAAGCCTCAAGAGATTAACCACCCAGGCTAAAAGCTGTTAGGTGCTTTTAACACTGCAGATGAAATGAGCTATGCCTGATTGTTAGATCCACCAAAAGTCTTTGTATTTCTGGCAATTTACACCTTCCTTTAATCGCCTGAACCTTCTTCTCGAAAGGAAGCCAATTAGCTTCAATCCATCTTTGCACATCATTTAATATAAGTAAAAGAAACACATACTTCTGGATAGGTTTTCAATGTAATGGCAACTCCATCTCATTTTCTTTTCTTTAAAACAGGCCAGTAGTTCATAACGCTCTGCTTTGAATATGCAAAGAACGGGTCTCCAGAAATAACCCTAATTAGGACAAATACAGATAAACTTCCTATTTGCACTCTGCAGAAATGTCATGTATCAAAATCTTCTGAGATCCTATGCAGAAAAACGGCCCTGATTTTACTACAGTTAGTTTTGAAGTGCAAATAGAATCTCAGATGATTAGCAATGGCGCCACACAATTGTTTGTTTAACAGCAAGAATTATTAAAAAACCAGAGAAAATAATTCACCACACACATTAAAGTATGTGTTACTTAATGATCAAACAGTCTGTCTTTGCTGCTGTGACTAACCCACTTCTGGTGCCCCAGATAGCACTGAAGGGCAGCATTCAGTGTTGACAACCACGATCGTGCCAAAAGTCTGCAATTCAAACGTTATTCTACTCATTAGCAGAAGCTGTAGAAAGTTTCAGTAAGGTGTCAAATAGGTAATAAACAGCTCATTTATGAAAAATTCAGTAAATAACAAAAATATAGGACATTATGATCACTGCTTGCTTCTCACCTGTCCCTATCAGACATGCAGGAAGTCAGAGACCAGATATTTTCCTCTTTGACAGGAAAGACCTGAACAAAACGATTTTTCTCAATGAAGGCCAAGTGCCTGGACACCAGAACCATAAACCAGTGCATCCACCATCAATAAGGGCATAATATTGCTTGAAATATTATTCAGGGAAAATATGAAACAGGTATGCTGGAACAGAACTGTGACTTTAATACTGTGAGCAGCAATTTGGATATTCTCTTTAACGGATGTGTCATCTTGTCTAAACTGACATATGTTAAGATAAACTATATCCAACATTTTTAAATATACATTTTCATCTCTTAGCAGTTAGACAGCAGCGCTGTCTTCTCTTCAGTCTGTTGAACTCATAAGAGGCTTTTGCTTTTACTTTTTTTTTTGTTTTATTTTATTGGTTAGTTGAAGTTTTAAAATATATAATAAAATTCTTTTATACATTTATAATTTGCTGCCATTTGAACATGTTCTTCATAAAACAGAAGACTGTCTGATAATTTTAGAATGTGAGTTAAAAGGCAATTTCAAATCCTTTTTAAAGTGTATCTAATAAGTTATCACACCAAGTCATCAATGAAACCAGCAGAGATGAAGAGTGTCAGATAATTTAAAAGTGCATTTCAGGTATTCACATCTTATTTTCATGTGTCATTGATCCCAAATTTACAGCTGTGAAATTTTGAAAAGACAATTTGTGAGTCCAAGCAGAAAATAGTGTGCAAAGAAAATAGTGTGCAAATATAGAAAGCAAGCATCAAATAAAATTAATTGCACAGAACAACATCCTGATTGAAGTGAAATAAAACCCCAAACCTGTAAATTCTAGCAGAAATTAATTTTTGAGCACAGCCCAGTTCTTACGATATGGTAACAATAAGCAAATAAATAGCAGTCCTTTTTCACCTATGGCTGCACATCACCTATCGAATGTACTGCTTGTTAATAAATCAAGTGCACAGTACTTCTTTATTTTTTAATGAATCTGTGATTCTCTTAACTTACTCTTTTGGTAGGATCATATCAAATTTCATAAACAGAACCTAAATTTCAATGATAATATTGAATCACGGCATGTAGGAAAACCTGTTTTGTGTATAAGCATGTACATGTGCACCCAATACTTTTATCAAAGAACAATTTTTTTGAAGAGTTGGGCAGCAAGAATTCGTGTTTTTTCTTCTTTTACAGACTGGTAATAATAATCAGTGGTAATAACCACTGATCTCGAGCAACATGTCTTTACTAAGCAAAATATCATATAGCACAGAAGATTTACATGTAATTAATTCTGCCATCCATCTTGCTATCCTGCAATGCTACAGACACACAGTTTATTCCTTTACCACAAAATTTCATTCCAGAATCTCAGCCTCAAACAGAAGTACTAATAATGGTGTGAACAAACTGCTAAACAAGATTGGGTATGAATTAAAATTTCTTCAGTTTCATTTCTTTTCACATTTTCAGACAAGTGAAAACCAAGAATAGATTTTGGAACATAATAAGCTGTAGTTTTGAGTGATAGTCTTTAGAATTAGAGGTAAAATTTTGTTCTCTCATAGGAGATACCTGGTTTTTAACCGCCACCACCAAAAGTTTAAACACAGAGAAACCTCCTGAACCAGGGCCCCACTACCCTAATTTGGCTAACAATGATCCCAGAGATGTATGAACAAAAAATGCTCCAAACTGAAATCTTCAAAATAAGATTGTTAATTAGATGATGATACAAGCAGTAGGTAAAAGCATAGAAATCTATTATATAGCCTGCTGATTTACCGACAGGCCTGATCTTAAATCCTGCAAAGCTGATTGCTAGCCTCGGTGGCAGCTAATGTAAAAGATGAGAGGCTTGCTTAGAAATGGCTCCACAACATGTAGGTAAGGAGGTGTGTAGCCTAATTCTTCATTAGAGGCCTCCTCAGAAAAATTATTCCTCCGTGTTTCTGCTGAAGTGAAGCTTCCCGATGAAGCACTGGCAATGCTCCCTGGAAGAAACATGTGAATTTGCAAGCTCCGTGGGAACTCCTCACATCAGTCAGAAAATCCTGCTCCGAAAGCTTTCATCTTTCTCCTCGAATGACAGTCATAGTTCTGAGCACTCATCTGCAAAGCAGCTCACAGGTCCTCACACTCCTCGGTGGGCTCAGCAGGGCAGGCTGCCAGATGTGAAGGGCTCGCGCATCCCTCTCCCGAAAACTGCTTCTGTCTCCTCACAGAGCAATGTGTTTGGAGCAGATTTAGCTGACTCCAGGCTGCAGCTCCATGCCAGGGTGTCCTCTGAAGGATACACACAATACCACAGAGAGAGAGAGCTGGCTGCCTTCAAAAGAGCCCACGAGTGCTGGCCAGACCCTGGTGCTTTGCCATGTACAGATGACTGGCTGCTGGAAAAACTAAAGGGCTGCTCTACGAATAAAGTCATAGAAAGCTTTAGAAACAATAGTGACTCTACACTCAGAAAAAAATAAGATGGGTCTCCTTTTAAATACCTCTGACCACCTGCAGCTCCTCATTTCTGGTTTTATTTCCCCCTTTTGGCTTATTTGTTTCTTTGGTCTGGGTTTTGTTAAACATCACAGCAAGGCAGTTTCTTCCAGTGAAACTACATTACAATAACTCAAGGGGTGAATTTACTGTTTGAGCCTTATGGATTATGCTGTGAAACTCTGAAATTATATATTAGCCACCTGGTAAAGCCTTCTTGAAGCATACCAAATGCACAAGTCAGAGAAAAATTGCAACAGGGTAGAAATCCTGTGGTTTTCTTTTTTCTCCTGGAACGTGTAATGGTGGTGTACTGATAACCATTAGAGCTCTCCTGAAAATGGATTCTGTACTCTAAAGGGTGAAGGCATCTCAGCCATTCCACCTAAGACTAATTTGTTAGCTCAGAACTTTTTGACAATGCTGCTTTACATACACAAATAGCAGTTCTAGTGAAATACTTTTGTATATTTCATTGATATATCCTGCTTTGATTAAAATGCTTTGGAGAATGGATTTTAAGCTACCTCTTTTATGTGATGTCAAGGTACTTGTTTTCAGTAACATATGGGCTGTCTTCTGAGGAAGTAAAAAGGCTTGACTTTATTTTGCTCCTCTTGCATTTTTATATAAAATATTGTAATAATCTATTCAGAAGATTTACTGACTAGAATAGAACCATATAATCATCATTATGTTGCTGCCCTCTAAACAGTATCGTAATGTCTGGTATATAAAACTCAAACTACTTGTTTAAGAGAGGACCAAGAAGAGGAGAGAGAGAGCTTTGTGCTTTTCCAGTGGGCTTGTCCACTTTACAGTGATGGTAATAGTAGTTATGTACAGGCATTGAAAGAATTAACAGACACAGACACATAGCCAAAAAACTCTCATTTTTCCATACCACACATGCATTTTGATGAATCACAAGGGATTTGGTATACAGCATCCTTTTCTGTTTGCAACATGAACCTTCCTTCTACACCTAGTCCAGCCAGAGAGCAAGGAACAGCAAAGCACAGTTTTGCTTTGTGTGAAGAAAAGATGTGGGAGTTAAACACCTCCAGAAAGCTCTCAAACTTCTCTGAGAACAACGGGATTCTCCCAGATCAAAGAAATCCTCAAAGAATACAAAGCTGGCAGGGCAAATTTCATGGCAGTTGCTTCTCACTCTCCTAGTACAGTAAGAATTTAAGAACAGGGTGAAGTATTTGGATTCAGGAATACAGCAAACACTGACAGTTCTCCCCAAATCAGTTCTTTGGAGACTGTGGTTTAGGATACCTTTAATTCCAGCTCATGTCTACCAGGTGCTGCCGGTTTTAGCCTTCAAAAAAAAGTCCTGAGTTCTCCTTAGAAAATGTAACACTGATGATCTCAAAGCCCACTTCTTTTTCTTCCAGATGCAGTCTAAGCTGTCTCAAGCTCTGCCCCAGATTAAGTACTTACATATACGATTAGGCCTTTCTATCGTTGCACAAATTTCTTTGTGCTTAATACTTCCCTTGCAAGTTATATTGCCATTCTCTCAGTGTGATTGTGCAGTGTTATTGAAATCTGCACCTCAAAGAGTAGTTTAGCCATATCTACCTTTTCACACTGCTATAATAAAAAGTTCCAGTCCCTCATTTGCAATTCAATCATGTCCATACCATACCATGTCCATAGAGAAGAATTCTATGCCCCTCCTATGTCAGTATTTTTTTTGCTGTAATCCCTACTGATATTTTAGAAATTAATCTCTCCCAGGCTGTTGGAATGTGAAAGAAAAACACAGTTCTCATCAACTATCTGTGCAGAAAGTATTAACATTATTACCCTCCATACATTCATTTCTTTTTCAAACAAAAGACAGCAAGACTTTATCTTGGTACTGCAATGCTATTCATACTCCAATTTGATTCAATTTAATGTAAATCATTCCAAATAATTTTAGACTTGGATACTGAGATTTAACATGAAGTTAAACTACTATTTTCTTCTGCTAGAGAGTGAAACATGAGTGCTTTGAAGCAGAAGCCTTCTTCCATGTCAGGGCCATGGTTTGAGGAGAGGAAGAGCACATATAGTCCAATTTTTCTAGTACAGAGTAAATCAAATTAGTAGGTTTCTCCTCAGATTCAGCCACATAGACAGGGAAGTAAACAGTGGTGACTTTCCCAGAGTCATACAAATGTGCATTATCTGGCAAGGGTTTCAGCAAGCGTTGCCATGTCTTGGGCTGGACAAACCTCTCTCTTCATCCGTTCCCTGCAGGCAGGAATGCTCAGGCCATGGATGTCTGCACAAGGAGCTTCTCTTCATCCTTGTCCAGAGTTATCCTCGAACACCATTTCAGAGGATCAGAAACCTCGTGAGACTGCCAAGCCACGCTTGGCCTCTTTTGCTTGTGAAAGAAGGCAACAAGGAAGGGCACAGCAAAGAGCACTGTGTCCCAAGTTCTACAGGCAAACTGAGCATAACTGGGGAAAAACAAAACAAAAAACCCCAAAACCCCATGAGCCAATGTAAAGCTGATCAGGATCCCTGGGCACCACTTTCTGTTCCTAACTGTCCATTCAAATCCACGTTAATGACGTTACTTTCCCTTCTGAAAATGGATTTCCTCACTTAGCTAAAAATTGAGGTAAACTGATACATTTTTTTTCTTACATCAAACACGACATTTTTAAATCTAAAACATATAGAATCTACATCAAATAACCTTCGTATCCCAAAGAACATGAACAAGATCTTATGAGTAATGAAATGGCCTAAAGCAATCAGATAAAGGATGCATGAAAAATGCATTGCTTCCCTCAAATATGTTGCAAATTTTATTTGTCTCTACAGCTCTTTCACAGAGCAAATTTATTCCCCACAGGGATATTTTTTTTTATCCATCAGAAGTGATCAATTGCATTTTAAGTGCCTCATGTAATGGATATTCCATCATTTTCTGTGAGAAGGTGCTCCACAGTCTAATAGCTGAAGATCCAGAAAACACATCCAACTTAAGAATGCTCTTTACTTGGTGCCTGCCCGTATAACCTAATAATTATCCTTTCTGTGAAGTTTAATCCTCAAGTGAACTTATATCTGACCTCAGTCCTGTTAGAGGCTTGAAACAAACCTTGAAAAGGTGACAGGAGATGACAGGCAACACATCTCTTTTCACAGAGAAATATTGTATGAATTATTAATCTGACCCAGAAAAGATCACAATCAAAGACTAGCAGGGGGCCCCTTGAGCACTGTTAGTGCATAATTCCGCCCTCTGAACCTTGAAAGCATAGGGAATTCATATAAGAAGGAGCAGAGCAATAAAGCCAAAGTATATGTCACTGATAGAAAGTTTAAAGGAGTGTTATAACACCCACCATGGTGTTATTTATATATGTGGATGTATTTCAATTATTCCTCTATTACCATTTCTTAAGAAAAAAGAGGAGGCTGATACTTACAACCATTTAAAAACATTACTGAGCAATTCCATACTTTTGAGGAGTAGGAAACCCAAAGTGTACCAGCAGAACTAAATATTTATTTCTTAATTGCAGTATCTTTAGAATGAACAAAACAATTACAGAGATCAAGAGGGTTTTAGCTTTATTCAGTGCTGAATACATTAGCACTCTAGACATCCTTGGTGGAAACTTCCACGTTGTGGCTTTGAGTGTGAAAAACTAAGAAAAGGGATACAGAAAGATTTTAGCTTAAGCATGTTCAGCATCTGTAGCAAAGTTCTCTCTACATCTGTCTGCTACAAAAGTGAAATGCTGATAGGAGTCGCCACTGTATTTCTCTTACTGCAGGAAAAGAAGTTGGTTTTGATTACTATCTTTATGAAATAACCAGAGAAATTTACCTAAACCAATCCTGAGTTTCTGATCTTGCTCAGCTTTTTAGCAAAGCAAATCCTGCTAATACAGGACAACAAAAAATGCATAAAGTTCTTGTGATTAGATGTACAGGTAAATAAAAGAGAGCAAAGGGTGGACACTAGATTCTGGATCCTGCAATGCTTGACTGATTTTCAGAACATGTATTAAATGAAATATTTCATCAACTGCCTTAATGCAGGACATAATCTCTGTAGCATCTTGGGTGGATAGAAACAAACGAAACAAAACACAAAGTTTCTATCTACTTCCCTCAGGATATCCCTATTGTTACACCTGACCTGTATCAGTTTACAGCAGGGCTGAGGATGCCTTGCAGTGCATTTGCTCAAAGCACACACGAGTTGCCAGCTGCCTGCTCATCCAAGCAGGAACATCCAGTATCATGGAAAACATTGTGAAAACTCCAGCCAAAGAAACGTGTCTACACTACATCTCATCTGAGAAAGTCATGCAAGGCCAATCTCTTATCCCAGCAGGCCTGAGATATGCAAAACTGTCAAAAGCTCTAATGAAATGCAGAACCTCTGCTGGTTTCTCCCTCTCCCATGGGACACACACACAGCATAGCTCTTACAGGACCCCCAGGCTAGCTCAGCCTGATGTGCATTATTATTGTTTGTGCTACAGATATAGCATTCATTATTTACACTATGCATTTAGTCAGGTACACATTCCCTTATCTTTAAAATAAGCTTCCCTTTTAATTAATTTCTCACTGTTTCCATCCACATGCTTCGTCACAACAAGATTTTGAAAAGAAGATTTTTGCTCTGTAAATTCAACAGCAAAAGGCAGGGTTGTGTATGAACAAGCCTGAAACCCTCATGGTCCAGAGGATGGAAAAATCCTTCGAGCTTCTAAGTGAACAAAACACAAGCTAGTAGAGAAAACTTCAGAGCAGACAGCAGTTTTGAGCCAGCCAAAACTTGGACCTTTCAGTTCATACTGCATTAATATGAACCTTTTTCTGTGTCTATCTGAATCATCCCCATATTCCATATGGTTTTGATCTGGAATGTTATCAGAGGGTGTACTTCAACATTCCTTATTACAACAGTTTCTGATCACTTCACATCCCTTTATAGGGCCGTTTTCTAAGTACTTTCACAAAGGGGAAGAGGCTCCAAGGTACAGAAACAGGAGACTGCAGGTGCCTCACTGTCTTCTTGAAAGTGTTTTTTCCACTGTGATTCAGAGCTGCAGCATTAAAGTCTGCAGCACACCAGGAGTGCAGCACCAGTGAGCATGGCTCTCATTCTCTCGTCCTAAACGCTTTTTCATTAATGGTACCAGAAGCCTTTAGAAGACAGGACACATTAATAGATGTGACTGTTTAATGGATATTATTAATTTGCTCGCTGCAGACGCTTGTCATCAGTGTTTTTGTTGCTTTAGTTGCTCAGGAATGCTCTATGCAAACACAGGGACTGATCCTGGAAGGTGCTGACTGGTGCTGGTCCAACCCATCACAGAAGTGCCAGGATACAGTCTCATCACGCTAAGAACACGTGTTACAAAATGTTTGTTCAGCTGGCACAAAAGAGTTCAGCAACTTACAAGATTCGTTTTATAATTTTATTTATTTTATGACATTTATTTCTGACACAGAAATCTCTATCTGGTAGGAAGAGAAAGTCAACCAAGGTAGGAAACCAACCTGAACATTCCTGGCACACAGTTCCTGTGAACACTTCCCTTCCCAGGTCTTGCACAGCCTCTTTTTCTGACAGCCACTGCTCTTTAGTAGAGTTATTCTTAAATGATGAGAATTGCTTTTGGAGTTCCAGACCCAGACACTGATTTCCCAAATACAAGGCTTCTGAAAGAGTTTTGTGGAGTACTAACTCTCAACCATGTTATGAGATTCATTCCCCAAGATCTTTCTGACATAAAGGGGATTTATTTTTAAAGGAATCTGGTGCAGATTATGTATAGACAGAGATAACACAGCAACAAATGCAAATTAAACATTCAGAGGCATATTCCTGTGCAGAGGTTTTGGAATTCTAATATAACTTTCACTTCTAGCACATTTAGACAGGGACAACAAACACCAAGCCAAAAATCATTGCTATTGATTGCAGCAGGTTCAATCGTACTTGTAAAGCCGAATATCCCAGCATCTTTATAGTCTCCAAAATATTTAGATGCCATACGATTTCCAGTGATTACATAAAGCATTCTTTAAATTTGGAATCAAATTCGTCTGGGCACTTATGCCTAAAGTATCTGATACAAATTCCCATTGAGCACAAGAAGCATTCCAGAGGAATTGGCTGTGTTGGCTTCACAGTCTAACCATGAGCACTTTTGGAGAGCACTTTATTATTCCAGATATCACTTTTTTCAGTCACGTATCTTTGGCTCACTTCAGCTACTCCTGCAGCTCTGGTGGAGCTCAGGCTGGCTCTGGGAGATGTCTGCAATCCCAGCTACAGTTGCCTCAGGCCTCACAGGCATGTGTTGAACAAGAACCTCAGTGTTCCCTGGAGGTGCACAGGCTCAAATTCCCAAGGGACCGTCTGTCACGCCTCCTAATCACGGCTGTCACCTTCCATCTGATCTCAAGAAGCTCTCTAAAAGCCACTGTTAGCTTTTCTGCAAAATAGTCATTGAACCCCAGACCTTGTTTCCTGCACTCAATTCCAAATTCAATTTCCCTTAGCTTTGCCCAGATGGACACCTGCAGAAACATAGCTGTTCACAAGCTTTTTCAACCACAGCCTCTGGGAAAAAAGGCTCCCATTCTCTTACTATCACTTTCAGTGATCAGCTAATTGATTTTTAGGAGCAGCTCTTCTAATGGCAATCTGCTACCAATCTCTTCTAGGGTATCTGAGAAACCCAGCATGCCTGAATAGTCCCATAATTAAATTACTTGTTTTCTGCAGCACAGAGCCAAGCACAGGCAGAGGCAAGGCTACTGCTCTCTATCGTCTGGCCACCCACAAAAAAAGCCTGATCAGTTTTGAAGTGTTTGCAGCAGCACACCTACCCTTGCATCCATTCCCCCAGAAGACAAACAGAACAGTTTGTCAGTGATGCCAGCATCCACACTGGTCGTGTTTTGCACCGTGAAGTTTGCAGGGGTTGACATAAAATTTGCCAGCGTGCGCGTTCACCTTGTGAGAAAAGGGGAAAACAAACACGCAGAGCGTCTCAGAGCCCTGCAGTCAGGGATGCAGGTGAATGTTGGGGAAGTCAGCTGGAAAACTGGTTTTGAGGTGAAAAGTCCATGGGAAGAAGCTCGTTAGCTCTCAGTTTTCGTTTCTCTCAGTCGACGTGTTCTTTGGTTTTTCTCCTTATCTCACCAGAACAGAGATAACAGCACGGTCATGCAGGGAAAGACAAGGAATTAACAGTTCTGAAAATGCTGAGATTGTCATCCAGAACTGCAGAAAATTATTCTGTGATATCTCAATCTGCAGCAAAAACTCATTACTGAGAACATATTTACGAGGCAATTGCTAATCATCATCGAGACAGAATATAAAGAATGGGGTAAATCATTGTGGCCACTGAAGAAGTTAATGAACTTGCATTTCTGACAGATTTTTGGTGAACAGCAGCCAGCATAAAAAGCTAAATAATCAGTAGGTTATCAATAGTTTATGAAAATAATCCGATTATGTAATGTTCTTTTGCTTTTAGCTGATGAATTTTTAAATGGAAAATCTTTTCTCACCTCCCTGACACAAAAGCAGCTATTTTTTTGTGCCCAGAGGCAGGTTATCTCAAAGGATGTACAAAGGCAGAGACTAACTCACATAGGTGTATGCTCATTGGTTTTTCACAGAACCCTTTAATTCTGGCCTCTTTCCTCTGTTGCTCCCAATAAAAGTAGAATGCAGACTCCAATGATTTCAATTTTTCCATTTATGGCAAATATGAGCTTCCATGTGTACTCTCCAATTACTCCATGGATCATCTTTGGCATTAAAATGAGTTGAAGCAAACTCTTCAGTATAAAATGTGTGGCTGGGTTTGGGTTTCATGCTGAAAAACAATGCACAGAAAGAAGGTTTATGGACATATGAATACAGTAAGGTCTGATGGAATCATCAAGAATTTCAGAGATGAAGCTGCTCATCTTTAATTTTTATACAGCTGCTATGAACACACCTTGGCCTTCAAGCTATTGATTTGTGCCCCAAAATCTGTGAATTTCTATAGTCAAATATTTTGTTAGATTCTGTTTTCATGGCCCCTCTGACTCTGAAATCCCTGGGAGTTTCTGTGCCAGGATTTTTACAGCTAACAGCATTCCTGCTACTTAACTTGCATAACCCTCTCTGTCTTGTTTTATAATATACACTTAAAAGACCCAAAAAAACCCCCACAATTTATGACAGTGTTGAGAACAGCTAGAACAGGAAAATGCTAACTACATTTCTGTTCTCGTTGATGAGCAGAACTTAAGACATTTATTCCTGCCTCTTAGATGAAAGTAGTTAAGAACCTTACTGACTTTTTTAATGTACATGAATTTTAATTAATTTTATTTCTGATCTCTAGTGCACTTGCTCTGTTCAAGTTTTTTGTGGCAGAAGTGAATGAGCACTGGTGGAATCTAGTGGTGATGGAAGGCATATTAACTGCAGCTGATACTGGAAATAGTGCAGGAAAGCAAAGGCAGTGACAGATTTCTGCCAGATGAAAAAAGACAGTGCTTTGGTAATACATCTCAAGATATGTGCCATATATATATACATGATAGCCATTTATTTACCTCACTATGTTTTAATTTTCACATTTAAATCATTCAATCTACCAGTTCAGGTTCAGTAGTATGATCAGGCAGTAGAAATTCTGTGTTGGTAAATGGCAGAAAAATGTTTTTCTAGATTTTAGAAAGCTGCTCTGCACTGACCAGATGTGCCAGATTATACCAAGTTGTCAAAAATTAGAATCATCTCCCACTGTAGGAATTCTCAATAAATACTAACTCACAAAGTGGTTCTTTTTGTGTCTACCAATCACAAGATGAGAGCTGGAACTCTCCAGACCGAAAGAAAGAACATTTGAACAGTATTTTCTGTTCATCTCAGGAACCGCAGAGCCATTCTACTCTTTCCTGTAACTCAGTCCCTCTGGCACACACCATCCTGTGTCACAGGAATCTGGATCTATCCAAACTGCATGTGTCTGATTCTGGCACTCAGGCAGGCATTTCTTTCTCCACGGTCCTCACCGAGACTTCAGGTCCTCTGATGTCCTTCGACAGAAGAAAGAAAGGAAGAGAACTCTGGCATTTGTGACAGAAAACAGGCAGATGCACGCAGGCTGTAGCACCAAGGTTTTAAGGAATGAACATCCTGATGGGTGAAGAAATAAAAATATTCTCTTCTTCAACAGAGGGGCTGCTGAACTCTGCCCTCCTGGAGCTGCTCCAGACTATGAATGGCACATTTAATATATGATGCTTCCGTTCAACTGCTCATTACCTTCCAAGATGAGAATGGTCACACCATTGCTCAGAAAAATGAATGGGTGTAGCACACAGAACTTTCTCAGCAACTACCAAATTATTCTGGAATTTTTTACTGAAAAAAACAAAAACCAAAACAAGGCACTGCCGAATCTTACGATGTCAGTGACGAATCTTTCCAAAGTTAAAAGTACAGAAAGAGCAAATGAGAAGGTAAAATTAAAAGAAAAAATGAGGGAAATCAGGAATGCTCAGTGCTTGCTGACTTGTATTTAAAACACGACAAAATTATTTGACTACAACACAGCACTAACACCAGTACAGTCTTAAGTGACATAAATACAGATAATTATATAAATTTGCAATTGCCGTAAATTGAATGGAAAAAAAAAACCCTTGATGCTGAAAGGAATTATAATTTGATTTATCAGGCTTAATTTAAATAAAAGTAGGAGTAGAATTTAATGCTGCTGTGGAGTAGTTCTCTTAAAAGCTCACAGAAAAATTATTCTGTAAAGAGATTGTGGAGTTTGTGTGGGAGAGGAGTTGAATGAGAGAAGTCACTTGCAAACTTGCAGAAGAAAACCTGCAGGAGTGCACTGCATTGCTGCACTTCAAAATAAGCACCACAAATGCCATCAGCTGCACCATCCATGATTCCAGACTCAGGATTCCAACTTACTCTGGAGATCTCAGAGGGATGCTGGAAACACACAAGGACACAGATGACCAGAGCATCTCTACATCAAAATACACCTCTGTGTATTTTTAGAGGAAGTACTGAGAGCCATAGAAGAGTTCATGGCACCATGGCGTTCAGTCTGCTTGGATCTCTGCTTATCAAACAGCACTAAAGCTTTTACTGGTTCTGCCCTGAAAAAACATCAAATTTCTACAAGCTGGAGTACCGTATTTAATGACTGGAATGATGACACGAATTTCACCACTGCAAAATGTATTTTATTACATTCACTCACTTCAAAACCCAAACAGCAGAACCCACATGTTTTTCATCTGAAAGTACTTTGAGTTGCTTCGATGGTGGGTTATTTTGCAAGGACTACCACAAACGTACAATAATTACAGACACTTCTGAAAGTGCTGGAAGTGCTACTCACCAGCACTGCACAAAAAATTTCAAGCAAAGACAAATGCAAAAGCAATCTCTGTATTAGAGTCAATGGGAAATCTGAAATCCGAACCTAGAGCAGGTAACCAGAAATTAGTTTTGAATCAGCAGCTTATTTTTCAAAGCCAGAAGATTACAAGTATTTAATGCTTTACACTGATTAAAAAAAAAAAAAAGAGGGCAGTGGGAATCTCTTGCACAAAATTCCAGCTTTAGCCAGAGGAGAGTGAAGTGCAAGTGACTGACAGTATTTCACAAAGGATTTGTCAAAAAAAGAAAAAAAAATAGGCTTTCCCTTCGCTCTAAACAAACCTTGTCTCAAAAGCTGCCAGCATGTTCTAATGAAACAAAACAGAATTTCAAGCACTGCTATGACAGGACCATAACTCAAGACGATACAGATAAACTGGATAAATCATACGGAATTAGTGATATGACATTCCTTGAACAGAATAACTGGTTGTGGAACTGTTAACCCTTTACACTCCAAAGTTGAGCTAAAATCTCATTCCTCATTTTACTTATGAAAAATCAAGATAAAAATGTTTTGCTACTCCACTAGAAAATTAAAATTCAGTCATCTACAAGTGCTTCCAGCTAGAACTGGTATTACGGCAAGTCAATTGATTTCAGCTCCAAAGAAACTTTAAAACTTGGTGGTTCAGGCTTATTCGTTGTTTATTTCTGCAACAATCACTAGTTTGTCTCAGCAAGTCATAGTCTGAATAATCAATTTCTCTTCTTCTTCCACCAAAAGCACAAGGCATGTCCTCATCTGGTTTCAGTTCTGTCTAAATACTTGGACTTTTTAATCTGTGTCAGTAGTGTCAACCTACAACTCTCTTGCCTTCTCTCAAAAGCATGAAGACCCAGTGGATACTTTTTTATGATGACTGAGATATACAATGTAATGCATGATAATTAGAAGCAAAATCAAATAAAAAACCACAATTTACTCAGCGGTATCTAAGGGTTTGTAGCACTGGTAAGACACAGAGAGTGAAGCATACTGAAAGCTCCAGCACGTACAGATTTTCCCATCGTGACAAACGCTCTTCCTGCACTTGATGATGATTCCACATTATATAAAGGCTTTTCATTTCCCCCATTCAAGTCTCTTTTATTCAACACTACAGAAGGAATTCTCTTCTGCTTGGCTTTCTGTCAGCCTGAGGGATTTTGGAAGATCATAACTAGTGAGATTATTAATCGGACAGCATTATTTACAGACGTGAAGACTGAACTCTTCCACTGCTGTAGCACAGTCACTGGAAATCTGAAACAGTGTAATGGACTTCTATTGCACTGCACAGCCTCACTAAGTAATGCTTCTATGGAGATTGCTTCTTATCAAAAAATGGTATAAAACTGTGAGTTTCCTCTGGAAAATTGAATCATTGCACTCCAAAGTCCACACGCAGGGTCAGCAGCATCCTATCGTTTTCCTTCAAAGCTCAAAGTTTCTTTCACTGAAATGTCTAGAATTTTGGATATTAAGCATTCAGGACTCGCTTTATTTTTCATGTGATAGTTTGAGCTTTGACTTGCTCTTTCTGTCTTCAATGTATTATTTGGTTACATAAATCCAGGGAATAAAATTTATTCCCTAATACTAAGTTCTCTTGCCTCTATATTTCCTCCTCCTAATTACTTAAGGCTTCAGAGGTGGCAATACCAGAAAAAAGTAATTATTGTTTGAAGTAGGGAATTAGGACGAGGAAGAGAGAAATTTCAAAGAAAGATGGATTTCAATGCTCTGCAATTGAGGGGGAAGGCCAGCTTTTTACAGTGAAGTCAGAATCCCTTTGATGCCTTGAGTGGCTACCTAGAAACAGGGACTAGACAGGAGTAAGGGAATAAAGGTGGATATTTATTAAAGGCCT
The DNA here is from genome assembly GCA_013398015.1 of Oreocharis arfaki. Lineage (NCBI taxonomy): Eukaryota > Metazoa > Chordata > Aves > Passeriformes > Paramythiidae > Oreocharis > Oreocharis arfaki. Next base: position 560,133 of record VZRR01006553.1, on the reverse strand, counting down.
TCACAGGTACACCCTGGGGACCCAGAGGCTACTGCCAGGATGGACCCCAAGATGGACAACAAGTCACGAGTTCTTCACACTTTTATAGGTTTGGTTCATCTGCATATCAGCATAAATTCACCAATTAAAACTTTAGCTAATGATGTAATTTCCCCAAGCTCACCCCCCTTCTCAAGATGTTGGTTTACACATTTGGGGCCTAGGACAGTCTGGGTGTCCTTGGAGAGCAGGCTTGGAGAGGCTTTGTTATGTCTGTCTTAGCACGAGAGAGCAGAAGCTAACAGGCTACAAGAAACTTCACAGTTACACACCAGGCAGTACAGGATTGGAAAATTATATAAAAATTAAAACCTAAGGCATCGCCTTCTGGTACCAACAATCGTCCTTTACTTCCTGCATGATACCATTAGTGGGGCACTTGGAATTTCTGGAAGGGTGATGGTGGACAATTTTGTTAAAACTGATTGGTTACAGAGCAGCACAGGAGTGAGAACATCCCCTACAGATAACTCTCATTATCCTTCAGTGTTCATTCAAATTGTTTCCTCCTAGAGAAGACATTGGGCTTGCACATGGACTCTAAGCAATTCTAATTGATGCCAACAATTTTATGATTAACAGCAGCAAAAACAGTAATTTACATCAGTAATTTAACACTGCTGGTCTTATTCTAGGTTTGGAGAAAATGAGGAGTGGCTGCTGGAGGTATCGAGCAGATCTGGCTACCAGGATCTTCATGGGAATCTTAGGCTCTGAATTAACCTGATGGTCCAGATTCAAACCAGGGTGAATTCAGAGGTGGTGGCAATCAACATGAAAACATCACTGGCACAAATAAAGCATGGAGAGTCCAAAAGCACAAAGATGAGGCCACAGTGTTTATAATGTGCATGCAGCCCTGACCTGGGGGGCCAAAACAGCATTGTTCATCCGTAGCTTACAAAAAAGCTAGAATCACTAATTAGGAGAGAGTTGCAAAGCATATTTGAAGTAATAACCTGAAAGAGAATAGCCAATATGGATTTCAAAGGGAAAATTTTTCTGCACAAAGATGGTTATGAAAGGTTATGGAGCTGATTATGGCAGCTCATTCAAACCGTTTGATATTCAAAAGGCATTTGATGGCACATCTCCTGCTGAAAGCCATAGAAAAAATAAATTTGGGTCACAGAGAAGGAAATATCCTACGGTGAAGACTAATTGCATTCATCTTTTATTTATACATGGAAACCTCATAAAACATTCCCTACCCCAGTGACATCCAAACACTTTCCAGACTGAGCTATATTTAGGATGCTGCTCTACTCCCTGGAGAGGGAGGTTCTGCCACACTCTAGGATCTGGCTCACTAAAGATCCTGAAATTCTAAGACCAAAGGGACTCACTGGCTGCTCTTATAAAAAATGTAAATTAGTGAAGTTTCACCTTACCTAACCCATGGCGTCTTTCTGTCGGCCCTTGCCTGACAGAAAATAGCATTTTTTGGGCAGACACAGACTTTTTATCCTGGCTTCCCAAAAGCAGGGCCACGTTTCAGAACCTGGATGTGTGCACATACTCGTGCACATGCTGATGCTGTGCTCCAAGCCATGACTTACCATCACCAATCACCAGCACTCCGTCCTTGTGCATCCCGAGCAGGATGGGCAGGATTCCAGGCATTCCAACGTCCTTCCCCCTCCTAGATATTGGTTTAACCAGCTGCAGCCTCTGGTTTTGTCATGTTCTTTCAGCAGACTGGGTTTTTTTGCTTCCCCCCTGCAATGTGTCTGTTATTTCATCAGACCTTTAATATCTTTCTCAATTTGTCATTTTACTAAGGATCAGTGTTACAGAAAACCATGGAAAAATTCTGTTCTTTTTCTCATTCCGTACAACAAATTATGAACAGGAAGGATTGTGGGAGCTGAAGCAATTCCACACTTAGAAAGAATTTTAAGCACTAGAACTTGAAGACTTTTTCTAAACCATTTCAGAGAAAATGAGCTTTTATTTGCACACAAATTAATTTTTGAGTGATTTCATCAAAGAACAAACAGCTGCTGTGTATTAATGCTGGAACATTTAATTTTGGCATTTTGAAACCAAAGGCCTTGACTTTTTTTTTTTAAATGAAAATTTGAAACTGAATTTCACTACAATTAATTTAAAAAAAAAAAGAAAGAAAAAAAGGAAATGAAAAACCTTTAAGTATGTCTTTGCTATGCTAATAAATCAATATGCACAAGCCTGCTGGTAGGCCCTCAGGCCACCTGGCATGGAATGGCTCATGTCACACTAATAAACTCTCTTCCTTGCCAAAACAGGCTGCGTTCAGATGGCAGATTGGGAAGGCTCCTGCCCAACACTGATGCCTGAAGCCCGCCTAGCTCCTGTTTAGGAAAGTGGCAGTGAGCTCAGGCCAAAAGTGAGCAGGAGACCTTTTGAAAAGGGTGACAAAACGGAAAATAATATTCTGATAAACACTGAAGTTCCCTGGCCCTGTTCAATTTACTAGAATCAACATATCCCGAATGGTCTTGAACTGAAAAGCTGGTTCTTTGTAGAAAAATAAGCTCTATCTTGCACACCGAGACCAGGTATTCCATACATGTTTAATCACTGCTAACATGAAACAGGAATCAATGGCTCAATGGAGTTTGTGACTCCAGGGGCCTAAAAATTTCATTTTAAATGTCCTGCGTCACGAGGAAGGCTTGGAAAAGGGACAATGGCAACACAGCAGTTCTCCTACTCCACTTCCTCACATTAGAGATCTATTATGGCATTTTTTAAGGAAATGAGGAAAGAGTCAGTTAAGAGCACCAAAGCTACTGCACCAGTTCTGTTAGAGCAAACCATCGTGTCTTGTGAATGGCATCAAAGACAAGGCATGAGGCTCTTTTAGACTAAGAAGGAAGTCCTAAAGTTGATTTAAGCCTGGTATTAAACTGTTGAAACATCTTCTTGTTCACTGAGGGTCAGGAAAATATTTTAGGCAGCATTTAGCCCTCTGCAAAACCTGTGAATGCTGCTTGTGCCTGCCCTGAGGAAGAAAGGCTGAATGGGACAGGAATAGAATGGGATGCTGCTTCTTGATTTTGGCTGCCTATAAACCTAGCCAGGATCGAGCTGTAGACTTTCAACTCTAAAGCACCGAGTTTTATGAGACGTCATCACAACCCATGAAATGCTTCTTCACCTCTCCCTTTGAAGAAAGTACATGTAAGGTCTCCAAACTCTCACGCAACACTTAGATCTGATTCCATTATAGCCACTTGCAACAGCAGATATAACAGCTCATAGCAGGGCTGGAGCAAGACCATTCAACAAATCTCAGCCCACTGATATTATTTAACGTCCAGATAAATTTTACTCTCAACAATTAAATCTTGCTGTTTGTTTTAATTAAACGTTCTCTTTGCTTGTTAAATGAGGTTTAAAAATGACTTCATTTAACAAAGCCCATCTTAGCACAGCAAAGGATTTTTCCCATGCTAACAGCCCTAACCTTCCATCTCTTTAGAAACTATTTTTGCTTTCCAATGCTTTCTGTTGAGCTTTTCAGAAGCACCAACTTCAAAATCTTCCCTTCTGCTACCATCTTTCTGCATGTATTAAACACTGCATATACGCAGTATGATCACCTCATTCACAAGCTCCAAATGTTTTGAAAGGTTTTAGTATCATAACTGGAGCCCCAAGAGCCTGCAGGATAGAGTCTAAATGGGACAGGTAGAGAAAGGAATCTCCTGGCTCAATGTGGTGCGTTCAAGATTTGGTGAATGGCCTTGATCTCAAGATCCTCATTCAGAGAGCAGCAATTATTGCTGCGCTGTGTGGGCTGCATCAAGGAATTAGGTGAATCAGGCATCTCTGTGTTAGAAGTTTCCTGGGAGACCTGCCAACAATCCCTTCCTGAAAGACTATTTCTTACCCAGTTCTTTCATTCTGACATGTGCTGTAATTGCTGTTCTGTGACCCTGTTCAGTTTTCTACATCAACTGGGATGATAATATTACCATAACAACATGCTTCTATCTAATGAGACCAGTATTCAAAGGTTATTTCTTGTCTTGTGACAAATCATAGGCTGTCACTGCTTCCTTTTTCTGCAGGGACAGAATATTGGGAGTGACTTCAAAGTTTCCTCATCTGGGAAAGTTTCCTTCAAACCCTAAAATGTCCTCTAAAGGCAGAGCCCAGTGCTCTGCTCCAGCAGAGAACAGAGGGGACCTCTGCTTGCCCTCATGAAAAGATCAACTGCAAGTCATTAGGATAAAGAGCCAAACAACAGAACCAACAGATTAAGCCAAGTGAAGCCTCATTTAGTCCAAAATAGCTTACAGCCTTGTCAACACTAGATCTGCCATAAAGAGATCTGCCAAAACAAAGCACGTGCCTTTACCAGCCAAAGCCCTGATGCGTTTCCTACTCTGGCATCTCACTGTGATGCACACAGGGATTTGCGAGAGGTGGTGAGAGGTCAGAATGAACTGGTGTGCCAAAATCATAAGAAAGCCAGTGTGCAAAGTGAGACTGAAGTGTAAATTCCTTGGGTTTGTAGTGCCTCCTGTCTCCTGCAGCCTGCGTGTGTCTGCTGGAAAGGGCGTGCCTGCTGCGTGGGGCACAGAGCTCACAGCGGGTGGCAAGGGAAGAGATTTAGCACTTATTGGCTGCCTTGCTAGATGTGTCAATATACTGGTGGTGATCTGATTGATACGATTGTGCCTGAGAGAAGGACTCCAGAGAAAATTGGGGTTTGGGATGTTCACGTTCCGGTCTCTCAGGACTCTCCAGCTCTCCAAAGAGCCGTGCTTTCAACCTGAAGGATTGATCCCCACGTGATGAGCAGCCTAACCTGCAGTGGCAGAGGCTGGTTCTGTGGGAGAGGGAGAGACAGGACTTGGGGAAGTTGTATTTCTGTGTGAAACCTTGGAAAAGCTGAAGAGGAAATGTGCACCTCAGAAAACCAGTCAGACAGGGTGTCTTGTGACAGGATTGCAGCTTCGGGGGAGAACGTTTAGTTCTTAAAATTTGTTAGACAATATAGAGAATCCTGGTTATGAGCACAAAACAATTCACTATTGTTAAGGAAGAGACTTTAATTCAATATTTGAAGGATCAGAGGCAACTTAAATTGCCTCAAACTCAATTCAATTCTTGAATCTTCACACACTCCACACTCTGGAAGTACCAACCTGAGTGGCAGCTGCTCCATTCATTTACTTCGACTGCAGCAAAGCTGAGCAGGGATCCAAAATAACAAAAGACAAGTAACAAATTGTGCAAATGGTGCCATCACAGAAAATGAAAGAAAAGAAACTTTATGTGGCTAAATTTCATCTCCATTTATATTGAAGTGAGGGCTCCTAAAAGAGACACACAAAAATGCCTGGAGAAGGATGGAAGAGGCTTACTAAAAGAGGATTTGTAAATATCAGGACAGTAATTTTGGCTTGGTTGTCTCAATCTTTAATCATAAAACGGATTTTTTTTTATGTTCTTGCTGAAATTCAACTGAAAGCTTTTGTATTGAATGATTTTTTCTCGTATCAGAATTTTTTTTTGGTTTTATGTAGATTTTGTGTTGGCTGTGTACACTTAAAATGCACAAATATTTCATATTGCAAGGGTAAGAGAGACAAGCTTACTATTCTTATAAGCAAAATGAATTAATTCAACTTGACTGTACAAGAATTTAAAGTCAAGCAGTATCAAAGACAAGAACAAGGAAAACCTCACAGGATCAAGGTGGTAGAGCAGATTTATCATAGAAAGAATATGAAAAGGCATAATATTCAGTTACTAATAATGTTCCTAGAGCCTTTCACGAAATTTTGGTCCAAATCATGTGACTGAAAGTTTTGCTGCAAACTTTGGTGAGTCCAGATTTGACTTTCCCTGTTTCCTTTCTCCTTCCCTTCAGTCCCACCTGTTACCCAGAAAGATAAATATTCACAATAATTTCTTGACCCCATGCATTTCAAAGAAATAAATATATATTGAAGCTTTGCGACAAGGAATTTTTTTTTATTTTACCAAAAAAAGTAATGTAGAATTTTTTTAAAGTGCAAAAATAAAAGTGTTTAAGCATGTGACAATATTGCCCATCTAGCCTGATAAATATTCTGAAGCAGAACTAATGTATTCCGTGACAAAAAGCTTAAATTTAAGATATAAAAAATTGAATACCTCAATGTGAACTAACAAACACTATAGCTCCATCCAACACATGTTATCTAACATTTAACTTCATCAGAAGAATGTAACAGGCATGACCTTTAGAAGATCAACTTACAAATACTAATTGGAGTAAGCTGTATAGACATGTATATCTGGCTATGATGAAAATTACCTTCCCAACCATATCCTGATGCAATCTTCCCTCATTTCAGACTTTCATATCTTGGGATATGCCTTAATCCTTCTTCAAATGTGGCAGTATCAGGTTTCTAAGTTTGGAATAGTGCAGAAATTGATGATAAAAAAGCTCAACATTATTTAATCAGAGCAATGAACACAAAATTATCTGCCCTCCCAGCTATCAGTCTTATGCAGCATTTCTCTGAGATTCTGTGATTTAAGGGACAAAAAAAAAGCCTAAGACTGGAAACCTGAAACCATAAAATATTAAAGAGGATAAGGGTAGCATGAGCTGTTTCTACATAAAAAATACGTTTGGGGTTTTTTTTCATCATATCCCAACAAACTCTAACAAGCCTCTAACAGCCAGGTCACAGTTTGAGTTGGTTCATGGATTTTGGTGTCCAAAGTTTTCCTGAGACATCTCGGGAAAGAAGGAGGTGCTATAAGTAACAGCTACAACTAAATAGCAACCTTTGTTTTTTGGGGTTTTTTTTAATGGCAAAGTTTGGTCCATGATAATCTGTCAATGGAAGAAAGATAATCTTTGTGGGCAGAGGTAATATCTTTTATTTGACCAATTAGCAAAGTTCAGAAAGACAGGCTGGCAAAAACGGGTGAGCATTGCATGGCAGCTTGTTTACTTTTCCAAATGTATCAGCTTCCCCTGCAAGATTTCCCTCTCAATTAATGGTTTCATTACCAGTGATGATTTCATCAGCCTGGCACCTGTCTGTTCCATCCACTGCCAATGAACCTTCCCTAGGCAGTAAGGAAAGACTCTGGCCCTGAAGCAAGCATTTAAATAAATCTGTCATTTTTGTTTCTATGGAAACCTACATCTGGCTGCTTTCCCAAGCTGATAGCCAAGTTAGCCTCCCAGTCATGTTCTTTTATTTTGGCATCTTCCTCTTGAGCACTGTAAAGATATTTTACTCTCATGCTCACCTGTTTTGGAGAAGTAACCCTCCAGCCACTTATTTGTCTGTTAGTCCTGGCTGGTGTTGGTTTAACCTTGATAGAATTAGCACATCTTCTTCTGGCTGACAGCCTCAGTTCATCACACAAACCCCACACAATACGGTTCCTGCCCTCTCATCTGACTCAGCCCGTAAAAACCCCATCCATTTTGCTGCCTCAGTTGTCAAAGATGTTCTATGACATTGAAACTTTGTACTTCTTAATTTTTAATAACTGCAGGCTCTCCATTTTCGATTTTAAGTGCTACAGATCTTTTTGACTGATGAACTTTTTCTCTACCTTCTACATAGGCATATTCTCCGGCCAATATCTATCCCAAAAAGTCAGGTGAGTTTCTGGAAGTGTCTTGACATACCAACCAAAATATGCTCTGGTAACCAAGAACCAAATACATCCATTCACATACTAACTGATAGTCTGAAAATTCACACCAGTATTTCATTAATTTTCCTGTTTGCTGTAGCTGATAATGTGTCAAGACAGATATTTTCTTACATATTTCCATACCTAATGGTTGCATTTCTTAAATACAGTCTTGGGATCACCTGATCTAATTCCCATGACTTTATTTCCTGCATGAATGACCATAGGAGGTTTATAATGAACTTCCTCATCCAGGACCCTCATACAACAGACCAAGAAAGAGGAGTTCTAAAATTAGAGCTGGTTTGAAAAGCTTTCAGATAAAAATTAGCTAACAGACCAGTCCTTGTTACATACAGTGAAAAATGAATGTTGCTGTCCTGTTGATATAAACCTGAAGAACCTCTCACTTTGGTCCTCAAAGAGTCTGCTTGTGCCCATCATGAGAAAATGTGAAGAAATCTTCTGCAGTTTTAAAATTCTGCTTAAGTCACAGGAGCATTTCCTTCATCAGAAAGTGTACAGTGTCCACAAGAAAGGGCCTTCAAACCATGGATCCTAGGTGCTGTTGCGTTAAATGTTAAAAGTTATGCGCATAATCATGATGTAGCTTTTCCTAACTCTATATTCTTTCCGTACTTCCCCAAAATGTCTGGTTAAAGCAGTAGCCTGGCTTCACCTTCAGAATTCCAAGCAGTATTCTTTCTGCTTCAGCAGAAGGAAAAGATGGGCTTCCCTTGTCTCATCACACTGCAACTTATCACAAAGGTCTTTGTGACTACAAAAAAAACCCCAAAATCTTGATTTCACCGTGACTTGCAAACACAAAATCCATTGTATTGGCAGCAGATGTGAGTACAAAATGGGCATATTGAATAGTTCAGCTCTCCTCTGCAATACCTACAGCCCCTAGCTCTGAAGTGTATCAGAAAGCGCTTCAGAGCTCCTTAAACAAAATCTTCCAACTTGGTTTGGTTAATTAGTACAGTCGGAACGCTCTTACAAGTCTAGCATTATATCTTAATTAATTGTGTAATGTTTCTTTTGCCTTGGGAGATTTGATTACTGGTCTTCAAATCAAACATCTGGTCACACACAGAAGCAATCACTTCCTCCTCTAATGGAGTGTACAGGTCATAAAGGCTGAGATGGGTGCAGGTAATGTACACATAGCACACCCTGCTGCTGTTGGGCCTGTTGGTCCTGCACTCAGCGTCCATTTTAGGGGATTTCCAGAAAAAAAATCTCCTCTCCTGACCTCGATGCAGGCAGTAAGCTCTGTCCTTTTTTGCATGTGTAAATCAGTGTGCTGTTCAACAAAATATCCCCCACACAGTCAATATTGCCTTTTCAGAGTTGGTACCCACTGCTCCCTCAAACAACCACAAGGAACAAACAAAAAAACTCACATTCTTCAAGCTCGGCTGACCCCAGCCTTCTCTTAAGGATTTTCTGTCTCCACCACCCTGATTTCTTTTTCTTCAGCCAGCCATGCCATTTCTATTATTTTTCTGCAGAGAAAGAACACCAAGCTCGCACAGTATGCCAGTAAAAATCTCTCTGCACTGTTATATGGGGCCCTAGAACTTCTGCAGAGGGTGGTTTGGGTGACCCTGTGTGCCCACACGGGGCAATTCCCCCCAAACATCTGCCAGAGTAGCACAGACCCCCTCACGCAGCTGTGTCCATTTCATACTTCCAGGTAAACAGGAGCCGTTTCTATTCAGTGCATTCCCAAAGTTTATGGCAGGTTCCTCAGCTCAGCACAAAAATCCCACGGAAAATTCCCCCGCAATATTTTGTGGGATCTGATAGAACACCGAGCTTGTGCAGTGTCGGTGTCCAAAAAGAGTTAGTGCAGCTCACAGCGGGGCCATCGTGCTCCAGACAGCTTCCAGAACACTTTCACTCTCTCAAAAGCAGTTTGTACCTCTAAACTGCAGCTCTAATTCCTGTCATTTCGAAGCATTTCTGCAGGGCCACTTAAATGCTCAGTCTTTTTGCCAAAGAAATATAAAACGAAATAGAACATAAAACTGTAAAACTTTGGGGGTTTATTTAAACTCTGGCTTCTTTGACAAAGTGCCTTGAATTAGAGATTCAGTTTTTATATTCTAGTTTATAAAATGGGATTTGAGGGTTTAAGTATTGTGCTCTACTTTTCAAATTAATAGCGATTATAATAAATATCTCAGTCACTAAAACTTGCTCCTAATACCTCCAGATGCTTCTGAAGAAACAAAAGGACTTTCAAACTCAGAGAAAGATGAAATAAAACCAAAACAATTTTTTTCCCCTGTATGTGTTATGGATATCGTTCACAATTACCATCCATAAAATATTTTGAAACAAATATTTTGCTATAAATGACAGGCACATGGTGCACTTATATACAGCCTATTGTGGTTATTAAATACCACCTGAGAGCCTGAGAAAAAGACATGTTCTGGTACTGATTGCTCTTGAGAATATTGTTGTGCCTTCAGTTTCTGAAGGAAGGGGTTGTGTTTGCTCCCATGACACGGATAAGGATAGGAACCAAAGATCAGTGCTTCACTCAGCAGCATCAATACACTCCTTTCTTTTCCAGGCCAGACACTGAAATGCATCACTCGTTTAATAGGTGGCTACATGTGCCCCCCTGGTGCAAATATTTAATGATTTATAGTGATGCGTTTCCAAAATACTCTTTCAGGCAGATTTGTGGGAGCTATTCTGGGTAGAGGAAGGCACCTTCATCTTCTAAGGCTGCAAATCTGAGAAAGTAGTCAACAAATGATAAAGATAAGGTCATATTTGGAATCAAGACAAAATGAAGAGTAAAAGGTACTGCCTAAGATAATGGCTGTTAAGCAATTTAGAGTGCTTTCATTTGACAGTGCCCATTTTTTATCCTCCTGACTCGAAGAAGCCAAATGACAAAATACTCATTTGAAGTAGTCAGTGAGAAATCATGTCTGAAGCACTCAGGACAGAAAATTCCAGTGTTTATTTTAGTCCAAATTAGTTTGAAGGACATCTGAGAGGTAAACCATCATCAAGATACATCCCATAATGGATAGTCTACCCTGATTTATCTGTGGCATTCCCTGAACACTGGAAGAAAAGAAAAAACAGTTTGGAGATCTGTGGTAACATTCTAAAAAGCAAGAGAAGAAAGTAGCTATTCTTCCTGGCTCAGCAGCAGAACACTTTTTAAATCTAAATTCCTGGGTGGGGCCACTCTGGCGCAGCAGGTTGGTCCTCGGGAGCTGAGAGACCCCACGGGACGTCCCGGTTTGGCTCATCACTGCCTCAAAGGAGGCCTACAACCCCAAAAACATCTCCTGCCAAAGTCCTGCACTGTTTGGTTATTGTATCACTGATGCCACTCCACACATTCCACTCAGCTCTGTTAACCACGTTTAAACTCATGTGATATAAAAATCTTGAACAAGACTTGGGATTCCTCACTTCAGCCAGTAAAGGACTGGTGTTATAAATATTGTGATAAATGGAAGCAAAGAATTAAATTATGCATAATACCTGTGCGGACTTCCATGTTATTTCACTATAAAGACTATTAGTAAAACAATACATTGTATGCAATATAAAAGTGGAGCTTCTGAATGCCTTTTGAATTTCCTGCTGGTAATTTTTGTTGTCAAAAGTTCACATAATACAACTTTCACTGAACAGCAGTAGAATGTAGCTTTTAACTGGGATTGTTGAGTATGTGTTTAGCAAAGGGTGAGTAGTAAATTATTCTGCTTATTTATTATTCAGATTAAGTCTTCCAGAAACATTTCCTATTCTATTAATTAATAATTTGAAAGCTACTCAATGCAGAAAGCTGTGGAGACAGCTTTTTTAAATTTGATTATTTCATGTGCAGAATGGAAAATTAAATCTCAAAAGTGCACATTTTTTTGCTGAGAAATAAACAAGCAGCCCTCCTACTCATCACTCCTGCTGTGCAGCTTCCCCAGCTATTCCTGCTTTGCCCTGGCTACCAACACTTTACAGGGGCCAGACTTAAAATAATCTAAATACTAACATGTAGTGGGTCACATAATATATCAAATTCTGTCTACCTTGTTTTATACTTCTCCAGAGCCTGGCTGAAATACACGTGCAAAAGCTGACAAATTACCTAATACTGCTGTAGTTACAATAGCCTAAGGGCATAAGGCAGGCAAGATTTATTGGGAGACATGATACCTTTTATTGCATCAAGAGATGCAGCTGGAAAAAAAGACAAGCGAGGCTTTCAGAGATACCCAGCTTGACTCTGAGTCTTGGTGTGCATGCACATACATGCACACAGGCCAAGCAGGCAGAGCTTAAAAACCACAGAATACAGGGCTGTGTGCAGATTTAGTCTTTTTTGCTGCCGTTCTTCTGCAGAATTCCTGCATTTCAGAGATCTCTGAGACGGCAGCGCTACGTCAGATGGATTATCATCAGTTCTGGGAGAACCGAGGCTCTTCAGCCCCCATGGGCAGTGCTGAGAATTAAAAGCCACAATCTGTCCAGCTCCCTCTGTTTGCCAGTTGTAATTAAATAGACCTTCACAATTCGTATTTTCTCCACAATATTTTGCATACAGTGAAGGCTCTTTTGAAATTAGTTTATCAAAACATGTTTGCCTTCTATTTATAGCAAGACAGGGTTTCCATTTGTTTATTTTAGTATCCTGGAGCTCACACTGGAGACTGATGTTTGAGATTACAACAAACTGTTTGAAACTTGTAAACTGGCAGTCATTCCTGACATTAAGACAGATGCACCAGAAGTACATCCTGCTCACTATTTTCTGACAGTATAAAAGGTACGCCAACTTATAAATAAAAGATTTAACCATGCTTGCAATTGCAAAATTTATGACTACTCCTGCAAGCGTGTGTGGTCCAGTGGAATTCAACTCCCTGAACCAATCTCTTACAAAAACACAATAAACTTCCTTCAGGCAAGAGAGCTGGTTTTTTCTTTTTTTTTTATTTATGAGCATATAGTTAATATTACAAGCAGCTAAGAAAGGGAAGAAAAAGGAAATCAGAATGCGTGAAGCATCTGGACATTCCAGAATAGGTGAGCACAAATCTCAAAAGGAGGCTTTTAAAATTCAATTGAAGAACAATTCTATATTGGATATTATTCAGAAAACTTGCTGCGTTTGGATAAAGAAAACACACCTTTACAATGCCAATACACTGCATAATTATAGTTCATAGCCATCTACACTCTCTCCCATACCATTTCTAGATGCATCATTCTCGTGAGCCCTTTATGTGAATATGAAAGCAAGAGAATGGTGTTGACCTCAGCAAGTTAGCACAAGCTCTCTGATTTGGTTCTCAAGACACCAAAGGACTGGGGGAAGCTGCAGCAGGGGAGCACCACTGACATTAAAGCCTCCTGAGCACACTGCACCCCCTAAAGTGTTGAACTGGAGCCAAAAGGGAAATAAAACTGAAAGAGGTGCCAGATGGGAATGTTTGCAAACTTTTGGCAGTTCTTTTCTTAAAAATACAATTCCATGCAATGATTGCTTACCCTGAGGCCCTAAATCCTGCACAAACTGTTGGCACACTGTTCTGTATCAAACAGCTTTGTGACCTTTCTTCCACATGCATGTGCACTGCTCAAATTAGAGATCCATCACTGTGTACATAAATTCATGATATAGAACCATATTTTCTGAATAACCAATCCCCAATTAACTCCTGTAGTCTGCAATGCTATGCTGAAACCAGAAGAATTCCATTCTCATGTCAGGCTTGACTATGTCCTCAACCATGAGGCTGCAGAACCTCCCCCCGTTCCCAGTGCTGCTCTAAGTGAATCCCATCTGATACAAGCAAAAGCAGCACTACAGCAGCCAGCCCATATGTCACAATCCGGAAAAAAAAGGGAGTTTACAGCTATTCTACAGCATCAAGGACACTGCTGCACAGAATAGTAGTACATCATACTAATCATTTACTTGTGTGTTTCTCACTGAGCATAAATTGGCACTTGCTACCCGGAGGAATCACCCTAGGTGTTTTGGAGTAGATTAAAATTCCTTTCTAAGAATTAGTCTGTGCAAAAGTCTTGCTGGGCAAACTGATTTTTCCATGTGCGTTTTTCCATTTTGCCTATATTCAGTTAGATTACAGAGGACTGGAAATTTCTCACGGGATGGTGTTCACTGAAAATAGGTAATTGGGATGGCACAGCTTGTGGAGCTTTGGAGTAGTAAGAATAAGGGCAAATGTTCTGTTTGTACCACTAGCACTGTAAAATCTTTTCATGGCTTTCAAAGTTTATTAGCCCAGTCGTAGACAGAAAAACCAGGTAATTAGGTAGGTAGAAAAGACTCTCAAGTGTACAATTGCATTCCCAACAACTACAATGGAAACAAGTCCCATAGTAGCACTCAGTGGTCTGTGGCATCTTTCATCCAAGGTGTGTTTCACCGTTCATGTTTATGACTGAAATGCAGTGACTGTGAAAAACACAACTGCTTAACAATGCCAAGAAACCAGGTAATGTTTAGAGGGAGAAAGGAAAATGGGTTTCAACTCATTTTAGTTGATGCCAGCTTCAAGAAGAAAGAAATTATCCAGAGTTCACTTTTGGCAGACCATCCAGCTGGAGCCACATTCCACGTTACAAAGCAGGTAGTGGGATCTGTAATTACCACTTTACTGATCCACCAGTGCTATCCAAGAGCTCTCTCTTCCAATGCCATACCACCCCCAATAGTTGTCACAAATACTTCAAGACAGCTTACGTACGTGCATATCCTCATTTATAGTAACTGCAGTTACCCACATCCCTCTTTAGCCTGGGTTTGGGACCAGTACTGGGACCAGGTTTGTTCCCTAACTCCCAGCCCACCTCAGCAGATGCACTGAAAAGCCTCACAGCAGTCTGCTCAGGACAGAGCCAGCATGACAAACACAACAAAAGTCCAATTGTCTATGCAATGAATGGGTTTTAAGAGGCAGGGCTCTCAGTTCCTGTCACTATGTGCTCTCAGAAACTGTTCCTGTTTCCATTTCAAAGTCAGGTTAACATACTTTGTGGATGGTTTCAGTGTCTTTGTGCATTAGAGCAGAACAAAAGAGAAACAATGAAATCCATTACCAGTAGCAACTGAGAAGCCACACCACCAGAGGCCCAGTGCCTCTTACCTCTCTCCTGGGATGAGCACCTGCCCATCCTAAACCGAAACAGCTGCTGAGGGGCAGGACCTTGCTGGGCCAAAGCTCAGATCTCACATTCAGGTCACACACACAGCATAAACCATCACTAAAAACTTGATGTCCCTTGGCTGTATATGCAAGAATTTGCTGTAATCCTGTTTAACTGCTGACAGTGCCTAGACCACATTTCTATTTTTTCACACTTGGCAGAGCTCTCTGCATGCATTACAATATACAAAGGGCACAGGTTTGACCATCTGGCCATAGATGTCAAACTGAGACAGTTTCCAGTGGCAGCATCTGGTTGTTCCACAAAAAGCAGTGTGTTTGCAGCTTTGGGCCTGTTACTTGGTAGGGCTACTGATGCATTATCTGGGCTGCCAGGTCTCCTTGCATTGCTTTCTTATAAGTCACCTTTAACTCTCTAGTTTTTTTCTGTTTGTAAGACTCTGGACGAGCATGTTTGTTTCGTAAAGGTTTAATGAAGAGCCATGTGAAACATACACACAGAGGAAATATGTCATCCTGCATGGAGGCAGGAAAAGGCAGGCTGAGAGCCTAATCTGTAATTAACAGGCCATGGCACACCCTGAGCTGTGTGACAACGATGCCCCTTAGGAGCCAAGAACAATAGACGTAGCACAAGGTAGCACACAAGGATATCATTCACACAGATTACGGAGCCATCTACAGCTTTTAATGCCTGGCACGTGCCAAGCATGGAGGAAATTGTAGTATTTCCTTAAGAGGCATTTCCAGCAAAAGAAAACATGAAGCCTAGAATTAAAGATAGAAGTCTCTTGCTGTAAAATCTCTTCAGAGACACCCCACAGGATTTCTTCCTACATCCTGTGCCATCTCATTCAGTGTGACATTAGCAAATGACAGATGTACTTTAGAGTTTGAAGGACCAGCAGCTAGACTGTAAGGCAGACCAGGAAGAAAGTCACAAAAAATAAGCTAGTGGCCAAATCTGATGTGTCACTTTTACGCCGTGTGAGGCAGTGACGTATTTTTAAATCACCTTTCAGACACACATACAGAGATCATTTTTTCAGAGGATCTAAAAGAATATACGCAATACCTGCACGTGTATTAGAATATACATATTACCTGTACACGTATTTGCACAAACACAGCCCAAAATTCATGTCCTAACACTAACACAGCCCAAAATTCACATTTCAATGCCAGACACATTTTGTGTGTCAACACTACCACACACAAATTCTCTGCTAACTCTGCCGTGGCTGCACAGCATGACTGCAGGGATTGCTTCCCAGGGACTATTCTCCACATCAACCCAAATGTTTTCCAGGGCCCAAGACAATGACAATTCCACAGAGGCTGTACAGTCCTTCTGCCAGAGGCAGGAGTGCACAGAGCAGAGAGTGGGTTTGTGGCAGAACATTTGGATGTGATACTCACATGTCATGTGCAGAAAAGAGAATGATATCTCACTATTATACCAGCAGGCCTAAAAGATGCAGCAGTGTGCTGGCTCCCAAGTGTCGGGAATAAATATGTCCCATTGGAGGACTAGGCTGATTCAAGTACAGAAAAGATATCTCCCCCACATGCAGATGCTGCTTGTCCTCTGTTGCAGAGAATCACAGCAGGAATTTTATGTTTGAACATATGGACGAGTTAGTCATGCCCTATCTACTCAGAGAAACAAACAGAGCCAGGTTGGATAGCTTGCAGGGCAGAATAGCTTTTCCTTTTTTTTTCCTATAACCCAGTAAAAGGCCACAATGGTGGCACTGAATTTCTATTTTAATCAGCTAACAGAAACCATTTCTGACTGTCTGGCCAACTGAGGGCTAGAGAGATGGAAAATTTTACCACATATTATCTATTGCTGAATGGATTCGGTCCTTTCCAGCCTTCCTCCTAAGACAAGTGCTCTGCTTTTTTCCTAAGAGAGCACTCTATAAGTTGCATATTTTTATGACAAGACTGCAATGTTTTCAGCAGAAATTCACATTTCAAACCATACAAATTCAGTGTGCACTGAGCCCTGATAGGTCAAAGAGAACAGATCAAATCCACTTGATACAGCACTGCGAAACGTGGTACACTGTGCACAGAAATGTGTGACCTTTTTCCTGGATGGAGATAATTAATTTTGGAGATACAACAAAGCTTGGGGAATGGATTCGGTATAACAACGGTAGCACTGCTAAACAACAAGCTGACTTCTAAAGAAGAATTAAAGAAATGGTTATCTATTATTTATGACAGCTTAACTTGTTTATATCCTTTCCAGGCAGCATTGTGCATCTGCTTTATTATTCATCATAAACTGGCACTAGGACCACTTCATCTGATACACTGACTTTCAAACATGATAGTGCTAACCTTAGAGAGAGCACACAGGCCACAAAAGCCATGTCTTGCCTAGAGTTCACTCTGTTTGTTTTGAAGAGACTCTCTAATCTGGAATCTTCTGTGAATGTCTTATTTTCTATTCACTCTCAGAGCCTGGTTCCAGCATAATACGAAGCATACCCTGAATGAAAATGTGGAAATGTCTTGACATGATGGGGCTTTGAAAAATGTCTATTTGAAAAGCTGTACAGCTGACTGCTCTGCAGGTCCAAGGGACACACCCTTTCCTGACCTGCAGCCTGTCTGTCAGGAGATTTCTCTGAACTAATGCTCAGATTAATGTGCCTAAAAATTCATGCTGTCTTCTTATGTACTTTTTTGTGCTTATTAGCTCACATGCCCCTGCTTTGCACTATAATTACTAAGTTTATTTTGCTTAGATTCTCTGGCATGCATAAAGGATAATTTTGAGATCATAAATTGGCTGGTAGAAATAAAAGTTGGAAATAAAAAAGATTGAAGTGATGGAATTTATTTTTGGGACTAGATTAGAGAGACACGGAAATCTATACCTGTAGATCTCTATTTAAAGTCAGAATATGTCTCTTTGGCTCGGTTCCTGAATGCAATTCCTAATTTTGAATTCATCCAGAGAAGTATTCTTGGACAGTGTAAAAATTTAATCAATTTTTCCAGAAATAGAAAGCTCAAGACACCCATATAGAAAACTGAGAACACAACAGGCCTTGCTAATCGTACCTTCAGACCAGGATTTGGGTGATAGCAAGCAGACGTAAATAGCAAGAAACAATCACAGGTACTTTCTTCTTTTATCATATTTTGATCCTACTTTAAAAGCTTTTTTAAAAGAACCTCTTGTTTTTAAGCATGACTCTGGAGTTCGGGCCTGGCCTGTCTCACTTTATAGGACTCATTTTTACTGGTAATGTGAAAAAAAACCCAGCACAATGAATTTCAACCATGCTCATCAATTCCTGCACGGCCCCTTCAGGGCCTTTTCTGTCCTAGTTCCCCCAGTTCATAGCTGTTTTCCTATCTTTTAGGTTTTGGGTAGATTTAATTAGACACTTGCTAGCACAACTCTGTTCTACTCAGCTCAAGTTTCCGGCGCCGTGACCATCACCGCAATCTCTGAACGTGTCATCAGCAGGCACTTGGGAATTCAGTGCAGCATCAGAGTTTCAGTTTTAAACAACAGAACCAGAGAGTCCTGAACTCGCTGCCTCAGTCCCAGAGCACATCACCCTGCTACAAACTCTCTTCATACCTGCCACTGACCCACGAGCATTTGCATTATTCATTGTCACTAAACACATTTCTTCCACCAGCTGGTGGCATTTAGTCAGCTCAGAGGGAGAGATATTTGTTGAGTTTTAACAGCTTTCCCAGGTGTATACAGAGCCCTTCTTGGTTCTTTGCAACACTTAAGCACAGGTTATTAATCCATTTCTTCGGTGCAACAATAAATGAAACAATACTATATTATGAAATGTTACAGCGTCAGTGTCTACTACCCCAAAAGAAAAGAAAACAACACAAACAAGCAATAAAAAAACTGGAAACATAGCATCCTAGGCATTTAAAATCCAAAAAGTATCTTTTCAGGTTTTCACAAGTCATGCCTCACACCTAATATGCCTGTTTCAAAAATAAACATAACCAAAAAACCACACCAGGCATTCTCAAGTGAAATTACTTGGGCAATTGTCATAATCATTTCCTGTAAATACTCTGAATTTAAAGCAATGTCATTTTGACTACTGCACTCCTGTGAATAGGTTTAATGAACATGAACATTCAGGCAAAACGAATTTTAGTGACAATATTCATGAGCGTATTCCACACTGGAAAACAAGCCAAAAGCAGCGAAAAATTTAATATTGGTTTATACTGAATAGCGCAATTCAAAGTTTGTTTAGTTTTAGGATTGTATAAATTTAAGTTTCAAGTTACCAGGAATTGTCTTTGATCAACAGAATATGTGATTCTGAGTTTGGCAACAAACAAACAAATCATTCAAAATAACTGCGCATGGCTGATTTTTATGTCAGCTTGTTCCGTGATCCCTGTCCAGATGAAGTTCTCTGGATTATTTCGGTACTTACACAAGGCTTATAGAAAAGATGGGAACAGGCTTTTTAGTAGGGCCTGCAGCAATATGACAAGGGACAACGGTTTTAAATTAAAAGAGGCTAGATTCAGACGAGAGATAGGACATAATTTTTTTACAATGAGGGTGGTGAAAGACTGGCACCGGTTACCCAGAGATGTGGTGGATGCCCCATCCCTGGAAACACTCCAGACCAGGCTGGATGGGGCTCTGAGCAATCTGCTCTGGTTGAGGACGTCCCTGCTCAGTGCAGGGGGGTTTCACTGGGCGAGCTTTAAAGGTCCCTTCCAACACAAAGCATTCCATGATTCTACAATTTAACTAACTCCAGCTACCAACCTATACAAATAAAATGCGGGTTTATTTCGCCTTTATGGTTTCATTTGTAGAGCCAGTCCCGATGAGACGGCTCCTTTTTCCTGCAGGCGCTGGCCATGCCGGGCTCCTGCCGACAGCGGGGGGCTCTGGCATTCCCTGCCTCGGGCGGCGCACACCCCGGACGCGGCGCGCTCGGCCCTGCAGCAGCGCGGCCCTAAAGCCTGGGAGCGGCTTTCCATTCGCCTGGCTCCCTGTCATTCTGCACCACCCGAGCCGCGCTTCCCTCTGCGTGTCGTATCTCCTTCATGGGCTCTGGAATCGTGCGTTTCAGCCCAGTCTGCCTCCCAATTCCCAGAGCTTGGGAGCCGCCTAGTGGAGCCCTCTGTCCGAATCCCAAAATTCTGCCAAGCCTCCTTATCACAGAGCACTGCATTCCTGACTGATACTGCTCCCAACACCGTTTTTACAGCTGAGCACCACATAAGGATTTCAACTGGATTTCATGATTTTTTCTTTTTTACAGAAATTTGAGGTACTTTCTAAGGTATAAAACTGAGGGTGGTTAAAAATGAAGAGGCGGTGGCAGAGTTGGAGTTAAGTGTTGATTTCCTGCTATGACAAAGGTCTTTTCTAACCTCACAGATCTCAGCGTTAGACTGGTGGGCAGTAGAAACAAGAAACTTAGTTCTGCAGACCCGAATCTTGACAAATTTAGAAAGCACAGAAGTAGACAGTTATACTCTCTATATTATTACTATGAAATATCAGTCTGATTCACCAGCATCAAAACCTACCAAAACAGGCAGCTGTAAACTAGACAAAATTGCAGTCACAAACAAAATCCCACATGAGCACACGAGCGCTGGGAGATCACTGATGCAGCAGGCTGAGCAGCAATTATTCTGATGTTTCACAGGTGTGTATAAAATCAGTAGAAAGCTCTAAATCAGACTCTGATGTTTCCTTTTCATCTACTATTGCTTTGCATGCTGAGGTTAATTAAAGATGAAAAACATAATTAACCTTGTTTCAAGCTGGTGTGTACTTCAGGAGTAAAATCTGGTGTATATGAGCATTACTCAGATCTAAGGGACAGGAGTGGGAACTTGCTTCCTGCTTGCTTTCAGGGCTGTATTAATGTAGGGCACGGCATCAGGACAGCATCCATGGCTCGGGAAAAGCCAAGCAAGAAGGGTGATGGAGCCCGGCAGCCAGGGATGTTCCCAAAGCTCAGAAAGAAAAATGTCTTGTGATTCCTGTGAGGAACTGAGCCACCAGAGCGGTACTGGAGGACAAAGAGCTGAGAGAGAGAGGGAACAAGAAGCTCTGGCAGAGATGTGGAAGAGTTGGAGATCTGTGACACATCACAGAGGCCCACCTCAGACAAGGCAGGGAAGGGCCTTGAACAGCAGCCTTAAGGTCTCCAGGTCGAGGCCCCACCTCAGGAGAGATGAGATTTCTCCATCATGAGAATGATGGAGAGAAGAGTTTCTGTGAAGAAGTGAACTTAGAGTTTACACACGTTCCCCTTGACAGTAACGCTTTTTGCAGGCACCACAGAGTGCTGCAAATTGCTGCGAAGAGCCTGATTTATCGTGGCACTTCTCTAGTTTTACCACCTGAAATGACAGAAAGAAACTGAATTTTAAAAAACCAAAACCAAACAACAAAACATAGAACGCAATCGTATGGGTGAAATAATATCTGAAAGAAATGTCATTTTTCCCCCAAATCAGGTATACACTCTGAACTGATTTCAACATCACTTTTAAAACACATAAAACTCCATCCAGCATCTGAAATCAAAACCACAAACACTGACGGAGCTGAAAATGCCTATTTTTTGTTTAAAAATATCTAACAGCTGTCAAAACAGACACCAAATGGAAAAAAGGTGGAATAAATGTAGCAAAGAAGCAGCATTGACAAGAAAAGAATAACATCTCAGCCAGAGAGAGGACATGAACAGTGAAAAGGCATATTCACCTGCATTTATATGCTTGTTTCCTCTCAGATCTTTGAGAGGCCTTTCAAATCAAGGGAGTAATGGTCATGAGAAAAAAGAGTTCCTTGAGTTAAAAACAAACTTTTTGCTCTGTTATTGTATAACATCCTGGGCACTGAATATCTTCCAAGGCGTGTCAGCAATCCTGCTTTAAATCACCATCAAATATATATTTATTTAATTTTTTTTTAATCATACAGATAATATGTAGCTGGAAAAAACCACATTTGTGTATGTATCTAGGCTGAACAATAGTGGAAAATACACAACAACCAAAGAAAAATACATTTAAAAACCTAACAAAGCTCAGGACTTAACCAGATGCTGTGCCATGCCTTCCCAGAATGGCACATTTGACATGGACCATCATTGCCGTTTACCATGGGATCGTGGTTTAATAAGCATGGGAATGCCTCATTTAGAGAAATCCTCGGAAGCTTCTGGTCTTTCTGCTGCTGTTGATTCTAGGAAGTGGTTGAACAACTTCACAAAATCTAGCCCCGTATACAGCCTGTTTAAGCTTATCCAGGGCGTACAGCAGTTCAAGGTATTTTACCTTTTAGATAATTTTCCCTGTCTTAAGATGAAGGAAAGAAATTAATTATATATCTATATCTTGAGTTTTAAATATGATTCCTCGAAATCAGGTTTATAATTTTGAATGCCACAGTTTTTATCTCCCAGTCATTACCTGTGACAGACATAAGAGACTCAGAGAACTCTGAAGGATTCCAGGTTCGCCTCGGAGGTTAGAAAAGGGAATTTTTTCCTATGTTGATCTTCACCAGTGTTGCAGCTCATTATTTTGTGGAAAATAAGACAGTGCTTGGTGTCAAGATGTTCCATAGGACAGAACCAAGGAAGACTACAGACTTCCTAAAGTGTCTGCTCTCAGTGCAAGCTCTCTGTCCCCTCAAGCAGGGGCTCTGGAGTAAAGTGAAACATCGCTGGAGTGAAGAATCAAATATTAACTTCTCTGTGCATCACTGACTTTGTAAATAGGAGCTGGCAAATTGCGTGCACCTCTTAGGGTGAAGCAGTACTAAAATGCAGAATACTCATCTGTGCACTTGTGTGAAATTTGCCTGCAAAGCACACAGAGCTACCATGCAAAAATCAAACACGTGGAGGGAAAAATCTGCCTGCTGTGACACACACTCTTGAATTCTGCAATCATTCATATGCTTACACATGAGGCAGTCAGAAAGAAAAAGAAAGCTCAGTAAATGTGAGGAGAAAAAACAAGCTCTAGAAAAAGGAAAAAAAAGAAAAATGCCGGGGAAAAAAAGTGAAGAGGTGGAGAATTCTGAGAAACAGAGACGTCCAGCTTGGCTTCAGACACAAAGGGAGCTTTCTAAGCTCCTAACACATGGTTTTCTAGCAAATACAGCGTTAGCATGGCCATGATTTTTTCCAAACACGTCATTCAGTCAGGGAAATTACGAAATCAAATAAATGCAAATTGCCTCAAATGCAGTAGACTGATGTAAGTTAATTATAATTAATTTTTAAGTCAGACTAAGTTGAATTATTATTCCAAAAGGAGATGTCTCTCATGGACTGCACTAAACTGACACAGAACTGTGTTAAGGATATTGATTTTAGCTCAGAAAAATACTGTCAAGAGAAAAAGGAGAAGGAACTTTTTTTAAAAACACAATTTTATCTGTGGTTTCCAGTCCTGCTATAAATAGGATGACTAGCGGAAGTGAAATCAATTTCTTTAGATGGTTTTACAGCCACAGACATCAAGCATCAGACCCCCCTGTGAAGGGCTGGCCTGTGTTCCACCGACTGCGAATCCACTCTGACTTGCACTGAGCACATACTGCAGGGTTGGTCACACGGGAAAGCAGATGGGAGGAGAAAGGAGAAGAAAATAAATTACTTTTATTTGTATTTAGTAAAATTTGGCCCACAGGCTCAATGTGACTCAGTGCTGAACATCTGGGACTGATCATAGGATCACAAACTGAAAAGTAGTCATCTGGCTCCTAGAAATAAACACATTCAGTCCCTCTGCCACAACTTTACTTGCTTAATGATAAAATGCAACAGCCATTTTAAGTCCTTTTGATATTTTCAGCCACGTTATTTTTAACTTTTGAGTAATTTTTGGTGTTATTTTTTCACATCAGATGACAGTAAATTGCATTTGACCTTGGACTGGCGGCGTTTGGGGTTGCCCACAGAATTGATTCACTACCTTCCTTCAAAATTTACTGATACAATGGTAGTCTTACAAGTCCATTTTTTGCTAATTCCATTCCTCATGAGCATCATGGGAGCAGCACAGTACTTGATGCAGGATGCAGCCCTGCTGAGCTACATTGACCAGCGTTTCCTGTCTCTGGAGGTAGGTGCCTGATGAATCCTTCTGCAGCTCTGCCTAACTGCAAAGAGGCTTGAAAATGTGTGGGTGTTCTGAGCCCAGGACAGTCTGTATGATGTACCAAATCAGGAGGGTAAATTTCCAGTTTTTTCCCACGAATGAGTAAAGTTGTTGTTAAAACTTTAATTATAATGGTCCCTACTTACCACATCATTTTTTGCAGGATATAATTTCATAGTGTTATGTTTTTATTCTGTTATCACTTGTATTTTTTTAATCACATCAGTTAATTTATCTAAAAACAGAAAAAACGAAAATAGTACTGTCACAGTCCATCTTAAGGAATTGTATAAACATATTGTAACCAGTAGAAATGCTGTCCAGTATTTATGCACTGAGAGATAGAAATTTATTAGCTATTTTTTCCTATGTGCAGATATCCCTACCTGGAAGGGTAGTTTAGGATGCATTTATGCAAACCAGCAGTGTATCTGCACTTTAAATAAACCCTTAATACCTGGGAGACTGAAATGCAGTCCTTTCAATTCCTTGAATTCCTTTCAATTACTTATATAAATGTAGCAGCTCTGGCTTCTTTTTACAGTAAAAAGTTACCAGTACTGCAAAACACCTCTTCAGTATCGGTGTGCTAAAATTGTATATTGTTTATCTTAAATTTTTGACATGTCCCTGGCTCCTGACTTGCACTGGCAGACTTTTAGAGAAGCTCTGACTTTCCTGATCTCACATCCCTTTTTGCACAAAGCCCTCATTAGTCTTATCTTCTCAACACAGAAGGAACAGAAGGATTAGCTTGATATTCTCTTTCCATTTTGTAGACTGAGATTTACATTTTCTTTGCCACTCTGGGAGTAACTTCACCTGGCAATTTCTATTCCTTCAGCACCATTAAAAGTGAGGTAACTCCACCTGTGGCATTCGGCACAAGGAGCACAAAACAAAGAACAGGACAAAGAGTGAGGCAGATCAGCACTAGAAGACAGCACTAGAAAACATTTAAATTAAAGGTTTTGTAGAAAGCAATTAAGCAACTTTCTGGGGACTTATGGTCTGGTATAAATGGGGGAGAGAGGAGGTCGCACATAGAAGCCACGGCTCACAAAGCAAACCAACCACAACCACCAGGTTCACCTGGAACACCAATCATTCAGAAAACTCAGACATTCCCACCTTAAAACCAAACACCTGGAATCTGTGCATGAAGCACCAAATCAGAACACCCAGTCTAGCAGTTAGACCTACTGTGGTTGGGTGTCTGGGCTAAAAGATCCACTCACATTCCTTCCCCAAGTGGCAGCTGGGCTATTTTCAGGACACCTATGAAGCAGCTGCATTTCAACAGAGGAACCGTATTACTTACCTTTGAAAACATTGATAATTTGAATTTAGGTGCAAAGAACTAGGTTTTTCGCTTTCTTGGTTTGGTGGGGGTATTTTTTTTTTTTTTGGTTGGTTGGTTTTTTGTTGTTGGTTTGGGTTGTTTGGTTTTTTAATACAGCCAATGATTCGAGGAAAAAAAAAAAGAGAAACAACCCAAAACTTCCTCAAATATAGCATTTCAGTACTTTCATTTTCACATTTAAATGGATGAAAGACAGCCACACTAGATTCTGCCTTGTCAGAAGAGGTGTATTCATGTGAAATGTTCATGGCTATAGATTTCCTGCAGGAAATTCTTTGAGACTGCTTCACCAGGGGTCCTAAAGGAGGAGTTTCAAAACATTTCTGGAAATCAAGTCATGAGAGATCATGAGCCCTTTAAATATCTCTGGCTGCTTCCACCAGGGCACTTTTCCTTCTTTAGGCAGCAAAACAAAGTATCTCATTGTCAGTAACCACGTCAAGGTAAAAATTGTGGGTTTTTGTCCAGACCTGTGAATTTGGTGCCAGTCTCAGATGTTCTCCTCAAAGAGATACCAGCAACAGCCCATTGGGTTGGAATAGATGGGTGCAGAGGGACTGGGAAGGAGGGAACAGCATGGCTCTTGTAGTAATCATGAGTGATGCTGTAGTGTGCACAGAATATCCACATCTATCCATGTATTTTCTTCCTGTGTTCTAACCCAAGAAGAGGCTGGAGAAATGCAACCAAGATGTGCTGGAATATGTGGACGAATTCCGAGACTTTTCCAGGACGGTGCTGTCCCGCCTGGCAGGGCTGAACACTGATAAGGCTGAGGTTAAGAGTGAAGTAGAGAATTTGCTAACGAGGATCGACCGTGCACAGAGGGACATTGACTACTTTGGGTCTGTCACAGATTCCAATGCTTGCGTAGAAGTGCACGAAGACCTGATGAAACAGCAGCTGCTGGAAGAGGCAGAAGAAAGAAAGAGACTCAAACTCATGCTAAATGCAAGTAAGAACAGTTTATTTTTCAGAACTTTGGTGTGAACAAGCCAGACCCCTACCCCACGTGTACATGCTGATAGAGGGATAGCAGATTTTCATCAGCTGTGTGAATACCACAGATAATTGCAAGGGGGGATTGGGCTGTGTAAATACTAGATTTATAAAAATTACGTATAAGCGAAAAAGGTTAGGGAGAGGGAGGGAGAAAAGTACAATTCAAACATTTACTTTGCAGAAATTCTGCTGCACATCAAATTAATTTCTTTGGAAGTTGCTTTTTTATTATAAATTAAAAATCCTCTGAAGTAAAATCCTCTGAAGGTGTGCTCTTGCAAAGTCCCAGAAAAATACATTTCTGAGTGCTGCAGCTGCGCTAAGGAACTAATCATGGTCTTTGCTTTTTGGATTAGGCAGGGTCAAAACCCCAACTCCGAAGAAAATTCACGAGTCAATAAGAATACATTATTCACTTCTACAATTTGCATCTGCTTTACTGTCTTGCTCTGTCAACCTTCCTCTCCTTGTCCCCTCCTTCTAATTTATCAAGAGAGCAGGCAGGCTTGTCCATAAGCAAAGCTCAGTTCTGATTTGAAAATTAAGTGTTCTGGTACCCAGCATGAAGAACAAATGCACAATCAATATTTTTTTTAAAAACAAATGACATTTTATGATTATCTTTACCATAAAAAGTTTAGGTATGGGTGTAAATTATGTATTACAGACATATTTAAAGTAGTCTGTTTTCTTTTCATAGTAGTAAGAGATGAAAAGTAAATACTAAGAAATATAAACTACTATTTTTTTAAAAAGCCAGGTGGAAGAACTTTAGCATTATCAATTACACAATTCCACAGACTTCAGTAGAATCAGGCTGATTTAATTTTACACGTAAGGTTGCAATTTCTTCCTTGAACTTTTCTAGCAAATCAGTACTAAGGCAGATGCTTACAGAAGCAATCACCTATTCTGCTTCTGAGCTCTCCTCATACTCCTCAATTCAGTGCCCTGAATATCAATAGTTCTGTTTTCCATTTAGAGAACTTTTGAGCATTAGGCATTTTTTTTTCAGAGAGGAAAAAAATTGGAGATTTTAAAATTGACTGTGGTTAGGACACTTTGAAAATTGTATCTTTCTGAGAGTTTCAGCGGGGGAAAAATTGCTTTCCATCTTCCTTTGTTGGAAATTATTACTTTTAACTTTATTGTAGCAGTTCATAGTAACTTTATTTTCAATTTGTTCTCTACTGTCAGTACTAGTCAGACGCTTTTCCCATTGAATTTTATGGCAAAAGTAGTCCCTGTGGAGATTCTACAGCACTTGGAAAAAGCAGGAAGACCCTCCACTCTAGCAAATAGCATCTCTGCTTCCATGCTGTCATGTCTTAACCAGAATCTGTGATTATTTTTGCTGAGTCACTTCAAAAACTTAGCAGAAAAGAGCTTTTTTAAGTCCAGCTTTGTTGCTGGGCTTGGCTCAAGTTCACACAGAAAATTACAGTCAAGGAGGATCACTGCTTTTACATGCAGTAGCTGCTGCCTCATCCTACTTTGGGTATAAAAAGTGACATTATCTTCTGCACATTTTGGGGTATGATAGGAAACAGTGGGCTTTGAAGGTATCGGTGCAGAGAATGTGGAAAAATGTTGGTTAATTTTTTGTTTACTGTGAATTTCTCAGCATCTTCCTCTGATGCCTTGAGTGGCTACCTAGAAACAGGGACTAGACAGGAGTAAGGGAATAAAGGTGGATATTTATTAAAGGCCTTCACAGGTACAGCCTGGGGAGCCAGAGGCTGCTGCCAGGATGGACCCCAAGATGGACAACGAGTCACGAGTTCTTCACACTTTTATAGGTTTGGTTCATCTGCATATCAGGGTTAATTCTCTAATTAAAGCTTCAGTTAATGATGTAATTTCCCCAAGCTTGCCCCCCCTCTCAGAGACCTGGTTTATACTTTGTGGGCCTAGGATGATCTGAGTGTCCTTGGAGAGCAGGCCTGGTGAGCAGGCCTTTGTTATATCTATCTGGAGTGAGAGAGCAGAAGCTAACAGGCTACAAGAGACTTCACAGTTACACACTAGGCAGAACAGGATCTGAAAAATACAAAAGTTAAAACCTAAGGCATCACCTCCAAGCTGTTATAAAAACCAAAGAGAGTTAAAAACCTTCTCTGAAGATGAGCGACACTGTCCACAGATTTCAGACAATAATCTGATGATTTCCTCTGCAGAGGAAAATGCTGCTAAGGCTGTCTAGGGGTTTTGATTCAGCAGCTTTAATTTTTTTTAATCTATCTAATCAATAAATGTTACATTTGAGAAAGCTCTTGTGGCTTGCTCAGGGAAGGTACTTCCAGAGTGAGGACTCACAGGAAAAAAATCCCCATGCTGTAGCAGCAATATCCAGCAGCTTTGATTAGAGGGTATCAGCACACATAAATGACATAAAGATTGCTTTCTACAGGCAACTGGAATCTTGCCACTGACTTCAATAGGTTCATATCAGGCCAAATAGGGGGACTGGTTTTGCTTTCTCCATTTCATCTGCTGCCAGAACTTCCTGCCTTAGAGCTTTGTTTGTCCTGTTTACTGAAACGGCTGCACTCCACTGAAAGCAACTCTTTAAACTTCAAATGCTGCTCCTCGTAATTTATGCGTGCCTTTGGTAAACAATCTTGTTAATACGCTTTGCAATAGTTTTTCCAGGAAAGGATGCTGCTTGATAAAGATCTTAGAGTCTAAATGCCTGAGTCCTCACAGGCTTGGTGCTCTCTGGTCTGAAACATCCCTGCAGAGTGCACACAAAATGTAATGAAGCCAAAGCTGCGCCTCGCTCTCTGCTGACGTCAGTTTTAACCCTATAGTGAGGTAAACGGCTGTGTGGTTCCACCAGCCGTGCTCCTGGCACAGGAATTGATAGCACAGACATCACACCAGCTCCTTAAAGGCCACCTTTGTGCATGCACATCCCTGGTTTTGTGATCTATGTTTTGTTCTAGTTCCTTTGTGTGCAGGTGTTGGGAAAGGGAATGGGAAGACAGCCCAGTGTTTTGGTTTCTGTTTTGCTGATCTGTTTTTTTTTTCTAGTCATACTATAAATGCATAAAAAAGAGGCTACCTGAGGATTAGACCAGTCCTGAAACAAAAATACTATACACGTGGCCTATAAGGATAATGGGTTTTAATTCGTGTGCCTCCAACAAGAAGTACATTTGAATATTTTACTGCTTTGATCTAAACCAGAAGTCAGTTCTCTGAAGTAAAAATTATATCCCTGTAAATGGACCATCAATAATCACAAAATCACTGACCGTGCTCTTGGTCACCTCTCAAGCACACAAACCCAAATATCCAAACCCCTTTTGGATAACATCGGTGCAGTAGAACAGAACTCAACACTCTACAGGTAGATGAAGATAACCCAGCTGTCTTAGCAGGAATATATCATATGAAACTATTTTCAACACTACTTACCATAGCCATGCTGCTGACACCTTTACCGATATATTGGCTCCAGCCTTAGAGATGAATTAAAAGGAAACTAAGTAACTGAAAGAAAGGAAACTAGAAAATTTACAGATATTCAATTTTTTTTTTTTGTCTTTGGGTGTTTCTTGCAGGTTGTGACCACGTGCTTGCAGGTATTAGGTCCCTAAAGATAGTTAAGAAGACTGGAGGAAAGCATGGATCTTGGATGAAAGATCCTGGCAAAAAGCACACGAAGATTTATTTATTAAGTGGCTCTGTAAATAATGTGATTTTGGAATTTGCAAATATCATGACTTTCATGGAAAACAATCACACACTGAAGGCTCGCAGAGTCCCCTTGCCATTGCCCTGGGAAGGAACTGGCCACGTCATCTATCAGGGCTTCCTCTTCTACCATAGATACGGCTCCTTAAATGAGATCATTAAATTCAATATCCAGAGGAGAAATGTAGCTGACCAAATGCTGCTGCCAGGGGCTGGAAGGATTCCTGCCTACCAGCTCTCTCCACAGACAAAAATAGACCTGGCTGTTGACGAGCAGGGGCTGTGGGCACTCCATGCAGAACCAGAGACCGGGGGAAACATCGTCATCACCAAAATCAACCACGTAACCATGGCCGTGGAGCACTCCTGGGACACCTCCTGCAGCAGCAAGGATGCTGAGGCAGCTTTCATGGCCTGCAACACACTCCATGTGGTCTACAACTCCCCTTCTGGAGGCACCTCCCGCATCCAGTGTGTTTATGATGTTTTGGATGCCCTGAATACCTACATAAACCCAGGACTGCATTTCCCAAAACGCCAGGGCAGCCATTCCACCGTACACTACAATCCTAAAGAAAAGCAGCTTTTTGCTTGGGGTGATGGATCCCAGATCATTTACAAGCTTCACATAGAGAAAAAGGGTTAGAATCTTTAGCAGCGTTTCAAATAGACTCAAAAGCCACCAGCCCCAGGTCAACACAGCCATTAATGTGTATTAAAATTATATAATTCCCATCTGTTACAACTTTCACCTCTTATACATAACTTAAGGCTTACCTACCCCATTAATAGAAAATTGTCTGTGTCTGATAAAAATATGTGAAGACTCAATCAATATAAATTACATGATGACTAAATACCACACATGTACAACCCCCTCACACACACAAATTAGTCTTACAGTCTAAGACTAATTTAAAAAAAGAATAACCCATTTCTGACAAGTTCTCTTCCTATTGAAACTGTGTTTTCTGCCTCAATGCCATGGAAATCAAATAAGGAATCCTTCCTGTCCAAAACACAGTCTGACAACCTTCACAGGTCTGAAGATGTCTGTAGAAAGCAATATAAAACCACATGCTTCCAGAGAAATTAGATACAAGTTTTAACAGGAGAGGTTTATCATGCCATAAAGCATAGGAATATACATCCCCACAGAAGGGGACACAGGGTTTATATTTAACCTAGAACTCTTGTACATCACATCAAGGCTACTCCTAATCGCTGAACTTCTATAGTATTGCCATGAAAATTCCACATTTCTTATCCATGCAGCTGTACAGACCACTGTTGATCATGCCAGTACATTAGCTGCAGCGAAATATTCACTTTTATCAGCTTAGAGTTGTCACTTCTCACTATTTTTTGTGTATCACTCTTCGTGTGTCAGAAGGAATGTTCCCTAGGTGAACTATTCTGTATCATACACTACTTTTAAAGGTTTTACATGTCACTCTTTGGTGTTCTTCTCATTAGTTCTCTTTCAGCATCTACTTTTGAGGCATTTTCCCTAATGCTTCAAGTCATTTCCGTTGACTATAGCAGAATCTTTCTCATCCTATCCTCCAGCTCCAGGAAAACATGGCTCAGAGGAGGACAATAGTGCAGGTGAGGGCATAGCACTGCTCAGTCCTGGGGTTGTGAGTCACAGATAAACTCCAGGTATTTTGTTTCAAAAATAACATTTAAAATGTTAAATAATGTTTATAAAAAAGGCTTTTAGTGTGAAATACAGGTACAGACTGTATTTTTAAAATTATTTTAATGACAGCTGTATTTCTGTCTGACAGCAAACAAACAAACACACCAAAAAAATCCCCCCAGAAAAACCACAAATAACAGTACTTGAAAAGCAATTCACAGCTGCTCCTACAGAAAGCCCATTTTGTTCATTACACTGAAAGAGCTGTTGTTCTGTTTAAAAATAGCATCCACAGAAGAGCCAAACATCAGGGAATGATTTTGAAAAGGAGTTCCAGAATGCAATTAAGAGTGTATAGACTGCTGGGCTGCAACAGTGATACTCTGCCTTTAGCGAAAGAAACTATATCATTCTAAGCAGGCTTGATGGCTAGAGCATTTCTGTGTTACAGCAGACAGAAGATGCACAGCTAAAGACATCCTCAGGCTGGAAGGAAGGTGGGCTGGCACTGGTTTCCTGTGTGACCGTGGGTTGAAGGCAATATTTGGCCTTTTATTCCTCGTCCGTAAAATTACAGACATGTAAATGCAAAATGGCATCAGCCACCTTTGGAATGCTTTGAAAACTTTTACTGAAAAGGATGTGTAATTTTCTTTATTTAAGAAATAAAGTCTTTGGATGTAAATATGGATTGAGTCTGCTCTTTAGAAAAGGCATTCTTGAGATGTTCTTTGTTCCATCACAATAAAACACAGTGCAGAAAGCCTGTGTCACTATTCCATATACAGATTTTAATGTGCAATCCTCGAAAGTTGAGGCAGGGTCTTCACTGAGCCTTGCTGCCCTGGAAATCCAAGCTTCATAATGAATTAAAGCCCAAGAGGGGGTGAAGCACCCAGACATCCCACCAGCAAGAAAGGGATGCACAAGGGCTCCCAGCACTCCATAAAAGAACTGCTCATTGTCACTGTGTGGGCCCAACTTCCCATCCCCTGGCTGTGTCCCAGGAGTGTGAGGAGATTCCATGTCCTCTGCACGGAGCCCCAGGGGAGAGGGGAGGACAGGAGCTGGCATTCTTTGGGCCACTGTGCCAGCACCACACAAGGAGTTTGTGGGAGGCCGCTGAGGAAAGTTCTTGAGCCCCGGAGACTAGGAAGGGGGGAGGTCTCTTTTCAGTCTGAGGTTCACTCTTGCTCTATTTTATAGTTTCAGGATGAACTTTCAGCTGTTTTTGTTTTTCTTAGGCCCTATGGATATTTTAGCTTTTCTGTCTAACACAAAATACGGCCCCATTCCTGCGCTCATCTGGGAGTTTCACCACACATGTTTCACCTTGGCTATGACAAAGAACAACTTACAACACTTCAGTATTGCTCACACTCTTCCTGGAGCACAACACAGACTGGGCTACTGGTCCTGCAGCATGGAATAATCTGAGAAACAGGCTGTGGGTTTGGGCAGAATACGAATTTTGTGGACTGTAGTGGCAACGATATCTTGGGTTTACAGCAGCAGTGACACAGTTGACAGATTCCTGCCTGTGAATACGGTCTGCTCTGGTGATCAATTAACACTCTTGTAAGAAAAAGATGGCAATATTCTTAAATATATATATTTAGATTAATTTTCATAACTGATAGCATGCAAGCAATATTTTTGAGAAAGTCAGAAGAGACATTTGGTTAACTCACAGATGACAAAGGGCAAAAATAAGGACTGTCTGTTCAGAAACAGCGAGGAAAGAATGACAAATATCTGAACAGAATAATCTGCTCCAAGAGAGCAGTCTCCAAAAAGCAAGGACAAAGGACTGTCAGGAGGCAGTAGATAGCCATGACAAGACTGCATGAAAGAGGGCATTGACTTCCAGTTCAGGTAGATTATATGATTGTTACCATGGAAATGGAATTGCTACAAGATGAACACAGGGGAGTCTTCATCAGGAACAAAAAACACAAATGAGTTTATGACCTCTACCTTCACTATCTAGATAACATCCATTACTGTCCTTGTTATTCAAGTCCTTTTATGCTACACTTTCTCCGTGCGCTCATTTCATCTGAACCACTGTGCTTATTTCATGTGAAACACTGGCTTCTTGCTGTTTCATGTTCAGACCCTCCTCTAGGGTTGGCTGTTTTGCTTTGCAGCAGCTCTCAGAAGAGAATTCAATGCCCTCTGCTCTGGCAGCAGGATCATTATCCTCCTAACAAAAGCAGCACTCCTCAGTGCTTGGGCTGGGATGAAGGTCCCTCACCTCTTCACTGATACTGCGGTCACCTCATCCTTTTCCTGCATTAAATGATGGCTGCCCCTTCCCACGGTGAGAGCAGGCTTTCCTTGCACAGATGCTCCTCATTTTCCATGCCCTCCATCCTTTCTGCCATCTCTTCTGCAGACAGGTTTCTCAGGTCAGAACAATCTACAATGATTATGTCCTGTTTGCACTTGAAGCAATCTGAATTATGGTAGGCAGAAAGGTTTTCAGCTTTCTCTGGCTTATTGACACTTGTGTGATGAATTTAGGCTTTCTGACAACTGTGTGCTTTCTTATTCGGATTTTGTGGATGCCGAGGATCTGTGATTGCTAAAAGCAACTTACCAGTAGAGTAGAGTTTGATGCCAGGAGAGTAGTGTAAATCACGCCAGTTTAACTAGGTTTATTTTTACAGTGCCCATCAAAGATAAGCTTTTTTGTCAGAAAATAATCTTCCTACCTCTTTTTCTTCTTCATTCCTACCTGCCTGGATCTGGAGGGTGAGAGCCCCTTTCAGCATTCACACAAGCATCCACCATATCAGGTGGATATTTTTACCTGCTTATCACCAGGTAAAAGCATACCCTGCATGTTTGTTACAGATGGGTTTATCACTAAAAAATGCAACTGTTGCCTGCCTGCTGTCACCCTGCTCTGCCACAGCCCGTGTTTTTCCGCCTGTGCTGTTTCCCACCGAGTTGCAGGACACGGCTGCAGAGATGTGCGTGGAAGCTCAGCAAAGAAACTGCAGAAGCAAAACCACTAAAACACAGCTCTCCTAATACCAAAGAAATGGCTCCTCCTGAAGGCAGAAATCAGGATCTGTGACTTTTTAAGTTGTTTGAACTTTTCATGGGTTTGCATTGCTTGTGAGAAAATAACATTTTGTTACTCTGCCACCATACCGAGCCCCGAGCCCAGAAAAAGGACTGCACAGAATCTCAGAATCAGCAAAGCTGGAAAAGACCTCTGAGATCATCGAGTCCAAACTCTGACAAGACACCACAGTGTCAACCACACCAGGGCACTGAGTGCCATGTCCAGTGCTTCCTTAAAATACCTCCAGGGACAGTGACTCCACCACCTCCCTGGACAGTGTCTAATCACATTTCTGTCGGTGATATCTGGATATCACTCAGTCTTCTTTCCCACTGTTCACACTGACAGCATAAACCATGAGTTTAATTTATCTTGGAATTTATTATTGCAAGATATTTCAAAACCCCCTGTTATTTTAAATCCCTTTTTAGAATAATTTCGAACAAGTAAAACCTTTATGAGGAAAAGGTAAACAAAAAAAACCCTCTTAACTGTTCCCTATACAATTGTCATACCTCTTGCAGATGACCACCTGCTTTTCCTTCTTATTTAGGGCTGACTTTTCCATGGGACTGACCCCGTCCAGTGAGTCGGTCCCTAGCCCACAATTACAGGACTGGGGCTTTTCTTTTGGATTTTTGAACTGCTTCTTAAGAGTAGGAGAACAAGGAAAAAATACCTGTGGAAAATGTTTTATTTTATAAACCTTTAGAAGTATCTCATAAAGTAAATATTTCTGAGGTGGCTGATTTTTGAGACTACCTAGTCAACTCTGACCTGGTTTCCTGTTTCCCAATACTGTCTTCATCCAACTAATCTAAAAACTAATGCTGAAAGATCCAGAATTTTTGGGAGCAGCTGTAGAAATACCCACTTTAGAATGTCTTGGGACTGTATCTGGCTGTAAAGAAAAATCCACCTGTGTTAAATAACCTCCACACTCTGTGTAGGTAATTCTGACCTTGGGTAGGGAAAAATATGGTTGTTTTTACCTGTAACAGTCATATGAATTCAAAACACAACCACAGCCATACAAAGCTGTGCTGTCATTCCTGATGTTACCAGATCAGGAAGCATTTTTAGGCTGTAATTTTTCCTCAAACTGTTAGCTCAAAGACTTGGTACACACTGAGGTATATTCCCCTCACTCAGTCGTGAAGAGGACAGTGAGATCTCTAATGAGCACAGACCAAATAGAAACTCCATTTTTTGCTGCCTTGGGTCCTTGCAATCAAACCATCTCATCCATTTTTTTGTTAAAGACTCAATTTTTGTCCTACTCATTTCTACCAAAATTAATCTGAAAAATGGTCAGCAAAAGAAATGGGAGATAATTCAGTAAGGGCAAGAGCAAAGAACTACACTTAGGTAGGAATGATTTTCACATTTAGAACCCCAAGCTTCAAACATGTAAAAACAGATATCATAATATTGTAAAGCAGAGAGGAAGAACCTGCTCCCCGTATCACCAATGGAGAGAAATAATTCAAACTGCAGTCAGGTTGGACATCAGACAATTCTCTGACTACAAGGCTATGGAGCCTCAGCACAGACCTTTTTACCTCAGAAATTTCCAGTGACAGAGCACTAACAATTTCCACTGTCAGGAACAATATTGGTTGGAGCAACCTTGCATTTTGGCAGGGGATTGATCACACAGCAGTTACCTACAGAGAGGGGGACCGGTCTCTGGGGTGCTCTCTGAGCCATCCTGGGACATTAACTGAGAAAAATCAACTTATTATCAGGTGTCTGTTTTCTCACCAGGAATTCATGCCCCTCCTGGAAACTGGTGAAGGCCCAAAACTGAAAACAACCTTTCTGTATTTATACATGGCACACACTGTCCGTGTGATCTGATGTTGCATTCATTTGCCTTGAAATACGATTGGCACAAAAACTTTGAAAAATTGAACATTTTATAACTCAGAGTTCTCTTGTCCTGTCTTTGTGATACATGAGGTTAGAAACAATATTTTCATTAAGATGTCCAAGTAAAGATCCCTATAATAGAGGGTTATTAAGCTAGACTGTTCTGTGACCTCAAAGTTAGTCATAATTTTCTTGTTCTTAATTAACTGGCAAAGGAAAGAATCCAAAATGTGAACACTAATTGCTTATGCAATGAGTTAGATCATGAACTTCTTCTATATTTATCTGTTATCCAAATACTTTTTTACAAGTAATCCTCTACATAGTATTTTTGGGAACAGGACTGATCTTATATTTTGTACTTCCCATGTCGTTCCTGAAACATCTGTAATCATTAACAAATACCCAGGCAGAATCAAGTGCTCTTGTGGGGCTTTTAAATACAGATTTTTTTCAAGCTATTTAATTTAAACAACACATGTGCTTTATCAGAATGTTTAATTTAAACAATGTATATGACCATTTGCTTTTTCTTTTAAAGGCCCAGTTTTATAGTACTGGCATTATCACTGTCCATTTTCTTCAGCTGAGGGTTAGAAGAAAAAGCGTCAACATAATTTCCTGTGCACATTCTCGATTTGAAATCGATATCTGTTCCATGCAGACGGATGGCTCTCCTTAGAAGAGCTACAAAGATTTACTTTGGCTTTATGCTCACAGTGCATTTCTCCAAAAGTGATTTTAATGTGTCTGCAAGCTGCATCCTGCTTTACTGCCAGCTCTCCAGTGCCACATGTACAGCTGGTAAAAACAGCTTTGGCAGAAGAGGTACGAAACCTGACTTAAAGCCTTAGCTCCTCTTTATACAGATTCCCAAAAAATGAGGAAACTGTCTGAAATCAGATATTTCACTCCCAGGGGCAATCACCTCGGAAGTGTGTGCAGACCTTGTATCACAGTGAAAAAGACTCCCATGAGGATCTCTAAGAAAGTTCTATTTCAGTAACTCTTTCAGTAAAAAAAAAAAAAAAAAAAATTGCTGAATGCTATGAATTGCTTGTTTATTCCCCTATTTTGAGAGCTAGTGAGTACATCCAGAAAAAATGCATTTCCTATTCAATTGTTTGGCCATAAAATGCAAACATAAACTTTCAGGATTAATGGTAGGAGTAAAGTCAAAATGTACTGCTCTAAGTTTAAAGAATTTGGATGCAGACAGACAGAAACAACCTCCAGGCTACCCTGAATCCTCTTTTTTCCCCATGGCATTGGTATCATAAGAAAAATAACGTATTCACATTCTCGTTGCATATTTGTTACCACTACACTCCTAGTCAGTCTTGTAAACAACTTTTTATTAAATTTCAAAGAAATATGGAAGTTATGGCTGGTAATTAATGAGAGTACAGAATTATGGAATCATTAAGGCTGGGAGAGACCTCCAAGGTCATCAAGTCCAACCTTTGACCAAGCACTGCCGTGTCAACTAAACCGGAGCACGAAGTGCCAACTCTACTCTTTCTCTGAACCCCTCCAGGGATGGCGACTCTACCACGCCCCTGGGCAGCCCCTTGCAATGTTTACCCACTCTTCCAGTGAAGAAATCTTCCCTGATATTCAACCTGAACCTCCCCAGGTGCAACTTGAGGCCGTTTCCTCTTCTCCTGTTGCAGGTTACCTGGGAGAAGAGACTGATCCCCACCTGGCTACAGCCTCCTGTCAGGGACTTGTAGAGACCAATAAGATCTCCCTGAGTGCTCTCTTTTCCAGGCTAAACACACCCAGCTCCCTTAGCTGCTCCTCATAGGACTCTCCAGATCCTTCTCCAGCTCCACTGCCCTTCTGTGGACTCACTCCAACACCTCAAACTCCCCCTGCAGTGAGGGGCCCAGAACTTCAAATATGCACTTTGAATAAATCTTTTCGTTATCAAGGCTTTACTTAAAGCAATGTTTGTTTTACTAACCAGTAAGTATGAAGATTATACTTTTTTCTATCCAAGCAATTCACAATATGTTGGCAATGGTCATATACATCCATGTTTATATTTTGATGCTTGAAAAGCAGAAGAGATCTAATTTCTTTTACACGAGAAAACGTTTGAGTTCTCCCCACCCACCTTCTGCAATGTAAACCTCCATAGATTTATCAGTCAGAGCACAGCACCGAAATCCAGCTGGCAAAATTAAGTTGCAGTTTTCTCACTAGATATGATTTTACTGACTCCCTCTAATGGAGCCAGAGGTCAAGGGAGGTGATGCTTGTCATGTCTGCAAGCAAAGTTTTTGGTGAAATATTTATGTTAACACAATATGTCTGATATGACCCACAACATCAAGTTAACTTCAACACTGTAAATATCAGTACCCATAAACATTGCTTTTCATTTCACCCCTGTTTGTGTCCAAATGAAAAGAATTTGTTGGGCTGTTTGGTGAGGAAATACAGCATCACATGACTGACTGACTGACCAGAAAAACAGCAAGGAATGCTCATAAACAAGATATGAATACTTTTTAAAAGGAGTGCGGTATGTACACAGAAAGAGGACCCTGGTATCTGACAATGCACAAGCAAAGCAAAGCAGAAAGTTAAATTCCTGTCCTCGTTCATTCCATTACTTCAGGGAAAAAAATATTTCATCTGTGTACAACTGCACTGGGTAAAGTCAGCAGTTTAGGTTCACTATGAATGGTGCACTAGGCTTTGGGAACAAAGGAGATTTTTAAAGGAGCCTGAAAAAAGTGAAGATCTTCTCAAATATTTCAGCTAAAAATCCCAGAAGAAACCTTAAGATCTTAACAGCAGACGAAAATCATTCACAATAACAAAAACTGAAACATCTGAGGCTGAATTCATGAGCCACAATTCAGAACTGGACGAGAAATTCACTGTCTAAATCTAGAGTTATGAGAGAAATACAGCCATTGTCATACCAGCACGTTTTTGATACTGAGGGACTTCTTTTGGCTGGATGTGAATTCACATTAGGAAGAAAATAAGGGTGATTATAAATACTCAAAAAAATCTAGTTCCATATCAAAAGCAGAGCTACTAAAACAAATATCAGAACCACAATAAAGTCTACTGACCATGATTATTTCCCATTCAGAGAGGATTTTGTGAGTGAGAGAATCCCCTAACGCTTTATTAATACTACGAGTCAGAGTACATTAGGAAGCTGCAAAGAATAAAACATGCATTGTGATAACACACAATAACAAATACATCTTGAATTTAAGATTGGATCCGTGTAAAGAAAATTAAACTGCAAATTACTTGAAAAGGCTTGCTAACTGCCCAAATGTCAAAATTTACAGTGCCCATAAGTATATTTTTCTATGATTAATTCTGGTTTTATTTGGATTAACAGAAAGTATGGCAAAGCACAGGAGCAAAGCTTCAAACAGGCACAAGTTTATTTAGAAGCTTACAT
Organism: Oreocharis arfaki; assembly: GCA_013398015.1. Lineage (NCBI taxonomy): Eukaryota > Metazoa > Chordata > Aves > Passeriformes > Paramythiidae > Oreocharis > Oreocharis arfaki. Next base: position 520,005 of record VZRR01006553.1, on the reverse strand, counting down.
GGCTGCAATCAGTGTGAAATCACAAGAGGATTCGGAGGTCATTGGCGGTGAAACACAGGTTTTCTCAGTCAATCCAGACTCTGGCTGTGGCACTGAGATCAAGCTAAAAACAACCCTTCTGAGAGAGTTTGTGCTGGAATTGGTTTCCCACCAGCTCCAGTCCCAAGGTGGTAAAATGCACATGAAGGCTGTACAGTTTCTACCCCCAAGCTGTGGTCCAGTTTCTAAGCTAGTTAATTTTTAAAAACTAAAAATATCAGGAGCTGTTTTCCGGGTTACTTCTAAAATGTAGTGAAAGTATAGTGACCAGGATATGGGCAGTCGTCTACAAAACATGTTTATAGCTCGAAGGCAGGGCAGAGAAGAGACCCTTTAGACTTAAAAAAAGAAAAGAAACCCGAATAAACAAACTCTAAGAGTCAAGAACTGCTGAAAACCTACAGCGTGTTGAATAAATGAAACAGGTCTTGGGTGGTTAGATCAAGTCTCAGAAAAACACCAAGATTGTCTCTGACGGTAGAGAGAGAAACAAAGGAAACAGGGAAACGGCTAAAATTCAGGTTACAGGAAGAGTCGAGAAGGGTTCTTTGACAGGAAACCTGTATTGTGCAGAACCAGGTCACACGCCCCCAGGGAACCTGTAAATCCAGGAGTTCCCATTGATTTGCCAATCGCGGTCAATTAGTCACAACTTCCAGGCCGTGCAAGCTCTGGTACACCCATGTAGGTTATCAGCTACCGGGTCCAAGACGAGAACTAGAGATAGGGATCTGCAGTTTTTTCTCTTGTTGGGTTGGGGTTTGGGGCTGGGATTTTAGGTGGGATTTTTTCTGTAATAGCCCTTAATGACTGCTCTCAGACCGACACTTAGGATAATTATAAGATGTGAATCAGCAGAGACTCAGTTACGCGACTGAGCACCAGCCCACTCTTTAATCTCCACAGAAAGCACCATTCATCCCCTGTGAAGTCACATCTTAGCAGAGAGCAGAAAACACCCAAGCTGAGCTGACCAGCAAACAAACCCAGAGCTCAGGCGTGTGACCGAGCTCCTGCGTGTCAGCTGAGTCACAGGAGCTGACCTTGTCTGCTCTGCCTAATGTCGGGGCTAGATAAAAGTGGCTTAGGCTAATCTTCCCTGCCTGAGAGCTGGGGCAAGTCACACCGCACAGCTCATTGCTGCAGCTGAGCCGGCACTGGGTGTTTTGTTCCATCAGGCTGAATCACAGCACCAAAGGGCATCGCCCAGAGCTGCCCCAGGCCTGCCTCCAAACCATAAGTGGAGGCATGACTGACTGCATCTGGATGTGTGGCTGCGAGAAAAAGGGCTGTGACAGCAACCACCACCCTCACACACTGAAATAATCAAGGACATCATCTGGGAAAAAGAGTACACAGAGGCCCAGGTTGTCTCCTGCCTCTAAGCTTGCAGGTAAGCTGAACTTGGAGTTTTCCTGCTGTTACAGCCTCTCCTAACGTTTGAAGGCACAGGATCTCGCGGGTATTTTTTGAAATAAGAAATACCCTGAAAAACAAAGCAAAAAACTTAGGTAAACCAAGCCCAAATGCCGGCTGGGAGAGGTGATATGACAGACATCTTTTCAGGCAAGAAACAGTTTATTAACACTTTATGTAGCCCACGAAACTTTCTAGCATGCTTTTTTTCCTACAACAAATTTAGACGTTTGTCAAACCCCCCGATGTTGTTACTGAAACAAACTCCACGGCTCAACATTACCTCACGGAAGGAGGTGGAACGCCGCCTTACAGGGGACTGAGTTCTCTGCACAAATACACGCAGCAGCACACAGTATGAGCTCTCAATTTCCCCAGCTGCAATGAGAAAGCCTTTGCCTGACAGCCAGAGCAGATGCAGATGTTATAAACAGCTGTGCCTGCCTGAAGAGACTGCAGCTGCCCCCATCAGCTCTTCATTTACTGAGGCAGGCTTGCTAACCCCAGGATTTATAAAATGCCTCAACCTGGGGAGGCTGCGTTTACCCGGGAGCCAAGAACGCTCCACGCCGAAAACTCTCAGAATGAATCGCGTGTGATTTAAAAGCTGAACACGAGATGGCGCCAAGTCCTTGTAGCAGCTCCACCGAAATTTGGGCAGTTCCACCTGTCCCAGGTGCGATTCCTGCTGCAGCAAGCGGCCACATCAATGGCTTGTTCAAGTGTCTTTAAAAACACTGAACGAAAGTCTCAATACTTTCCTGAAAGGCCTTTTTAAGGACTACACATGTCAGTGAAACCTTCTGGAATAATAAGTTTGAGGAAAAAAAACCAACTGCTCAACAAGTCTAGTTCTCTCTGGCAAAGCTATCTACGTATTAAGGATTTTTTTTTTTTAAGTGTATTACATCTGTCCTTCTAAGAAGACCTTTATATCATTGTTCTGTTAAATGGTGACAGAGGAAAAAAATAGTAAGTTTTGTTTTCTTATCAAGTAGCTGTAGCTATCCTGCAAAATCTCAAGTTTCTATTTCTTAATCTTCTGTTTTCTAAATTCAGAATTTCTACTTTTATGTGACGGCAAAACAACTTTATTCAAACTCTCAGCTTGAATGTTTTGAATTAATTCCACCGAATAAAATAAACCACAGGCATATCTTAACCACTCGGGGAAAAAAAAAAAAAAGAAAAAAAGAGCATACCAGTCAGGTTAAGGAGAGTTTCCAAAGGGTAAAAGAAGGTTGTACCAGAGGAAATTGGTGACATGGCTGGCCACAAATCTCTGCTAAAGATAAGGCAGGCTACACTCTCTGGTGAGACATAAGGGATTAGCTGCATGGAGTCCATGGAGAAGGATTCTCCAATACATTATTTCCTGTCTACAGCTGATTTATCCCCATTTCCATGAAAGGGAATCCCTGAGCATTTCAGTGGGTCACTTTTTTTCAGAAACAAGAGATTGCACAGTATTGCAGCTTTCACAGTCCTGCACCACAATGTTGGTTTGTTGTTTTAGTGCTGGTGTTTCACAGCCTGCAGTCTATGAGGGCTGTGATGTGGGGGAAGCAATGAAATCCTGCTGTGACCAACCTTTGTTGTGCTCTTGGAGTAAAGATTTGATAACGAATGACATGACACCTTAGGTATCTCTTGTGAGAATTCTTGAGCAAATTGATACTAAGATACCCGAGTGGTTGAGACTGAATTTAGACTACTTTAGTTGCAGCTAATTTGCTCTTCTTTATAAACACAAAAATTACAGATTTATAAAAACCTTTCAGCAAATATAACAGCAATTTGAAACACTGCAAATTGATGCACCAACACATGAGGTTTTTTTCCTGCCTTAGAACCACGAGTTTCTATCCAGGGAACGCAGCCGTTTAGAGCCTTCACCTAGGAGTCTGTTTTGGCCCTTGCCCTTCAGAGATTACAATCCATTTTCTGCACAGTCCAGTAAAGGGGCAAGCAGCACAAGGAAACAACCCCTGGATGCATAAGCCTGAGCACCGTCCAGGCACACTTGCAGGATCAGGAATCTGGCCTGAACTGAAACCCACGGCCTCCCCTCCTTGTGGAAGTGACCCATAATGTGACTGTGACACTGAGGAAGAGTAACTTGGTCAGTTCTGCTCAATAAGTTTTAACAACACAGAAATAAACTCTGATGATTATATCTCATTAGGATAAACTGTGAGATCTCACATGTGGGATGTCAGAGATAACTGTGGTTTTTGAGATGGAAGAAATGAAGGTGGTTGGTAAAGCCTCGTGCAGCAGTGCTCTGCTTTGGGGCTCCTAACTTGTTTTTCTCATAGATCTTTTCCAAGAAGGATGATTCTGCTCTCCCTGAATAAACTCCATTGTTACATAAGAGAGGCAAAGACTTAACACAATGCCAGCTTTGTGACAGTCATGGGTCTGCACCACTGCAGCAAAGACACACACCACTCTCATTGGAGGGGGCACTTCTGGAATGGTAATTAGCCAGGAGGCCAGGACAGCTGAAGGAGGGAGTGCTCCTGGAACCCACTACACTGAGAGAGGTGCAGAATTGACTCACTTATTACAATGATATCAAACAGGATAGACAGGATCAGCAAGATAAAGAGAGCCCAAAATTAGGATTCTCTCTGCTTTTCGGTAGTGCAGTAGTATTATGTCAGACAATAAAGAAACAGAGCTGTAAAATCATGGCCTATGAACAGACAGGGGCTTGAGCTCTGTGCTCAGCCTCCCTCCGCTCCTGTCTTCGCTTCCCAAGGGAGTGGCAGTAATTGCAGAGCCTCTCCATTCCAGGCCCTTCCCCTGCACAGCACTGGGGCAAGGCCATGCTCGCCTTCCCGTGCGCTGCCTGACACTGGAGAACAGCATGTACCAGCAGGGGCTTGGCAATTCCAGGTCAGGAATAAACCACACGGGAGATAACACCCTACACAGCCATAACGGAGGAAATGATGTCCCAGGTGCTGCTTCCATCGTGTAGAAAGTTGTCCAGACACCTTTCCTAGACCTCCAGTGAGCTGGGAAAAAGGAGGGCTGTTTTCACCTAAGTGTCGAAAAGAGTCCCAGCTTTGCCCAAATTTTTCTAAATTCCACTGACTCTTTCCCAAATGGTTTAATGATACTCAACAAGCACTGCTGCACAATAGTTTTTGGTATCAGTATTATGAAAGATTAAAGGGTTATCAACCGCTGTCATTTTCACCACTCCTCTACGTGACCTATTTAAGAGGACTACTTAAAAGCTGAGAGAAAAGACAAGAAACATTCAAAAGCTGAATTAATACACAGCCAATGGATTCTTGCCAGTTTAAATTATTCTTTAGCGTGTTCAGAGATGTTTCAAAGGCGTTCTGCTTCATTTCCCGTTTTCTCCCTCTCTCACCTTGGGCATGTCTGCTCTGTGCGTGAGGTCCAATCCTTTATCAGGAGTATCTGGTATGTGATTCATAGCCTTGGTGTTATGTGTAAGTTTAAAGCAAAACTGAAATAATATGTAATTCTTTGCAAGGCCGGAGAGCGGCTCAGGTGGTAACAGGGAAGAAGTTTTAATACCCCAAATACCCTGGAAGCTTACTCTAGGCAAAAAGAGATTCCAAAACTGAGCAGAAGTGCTAAAAGTCACAAAATTACATTAAACAATGTATGTATTAGACATGCTTAAACTCTTGAGGTGAAAGATATCATCATCACAGAAGGAAGACAGCAAACTGTGGTGGTTAAAATGAAACCACTCCACAAAGAGTGAGAAGTGTGTGTTAATTACACTGTATATATGTCTGGAATCTCCTTATCTCGCTTTCTGCTAAGTAGTTACTTTTGTTTAGCCAGCTCCATAGAAAACTGACATCATCAGAAGCCCTCAGCGCTGCTGTGAAGGAGCTGTGCCCGTGCAGCACAGGTGACCCGTTTGGTCAACAGAAACCCTTTATCAGATTTCTGCTCAGCCAGGCACCCCAAGCAACCAGCGAACTCCCGATGACCAAATCCCGCAGCACTTTTCATATCTCTACGAGTGATCCTGCAATCTCTAGAGACGAAAGAAAAACCTACACTTCATGAGTGTGTTTTTGTTTAGTGTACTTGGAGTCTTCCTGCACTAGGGATTTTTGCAGTCCTAAACAGAGCATTAGAGGCTGATTTTTAAGCAGCAGTCAACAGCAGGGGTGATATGAAATAGTTATAGCAATATAAACGTCCTATGCTGTTGTTTTACTAGTAGAATCGAAGTCGATAAGATGTGCTTTAAGTATCGAAATACCTGATTTTTGAATATTTGGAGCAGCTAGTGCTTTTCTCAGTCAGTAATATGATGTCCGTGTTAATCTGGAAAACCCCTGGGATGCAGGAATACGCACCGAAAAATGTGCGTGGTAACACTTTTTAAAACGACATAGTTTTGATCAGCAGCTCTACCTCCAGCAATAACGAGGGGGAAATGCTGTCCAGAGCCTTCCCTGGGCGCAGGAGCTCTCTGCAGCACCTGCCCCCGCGGGGGGGCCGGAGCGCCGGGCGCCGTCACTTGGGGGCGGCCCCGAGCGCGGCCGAGCCGGGGTCGGGCCGGGCCGGGGCTGGGATCGGGAACGGGAACAAGATCGGGATCGGGATCGGGAACGGGCTGAGCGGGAGGGTCCGGCCGCAGCCGCTCCCGGCTGAGCCCTCGGCGCGGGAGGCGACGGAGCGCGGTCCCGACTTTCCCGGCTCTCCCGGCTTCCCGGCGCTCCGGAGGCACCGCCGGGCAGGATCAGGAGGAGGATCAGGATCAGGAGGAGGATCAGGACCAGGAGGAGGATCAGGACCAGGTCAGCGGGGCGCGGGCTCGGCGGGTCCGTGTGTTTCAGTGGGGCCCCTCCCGGCGCTGTGGCTGCAGCAGCGCCTGTTGCTTCTCCCCGCTCGCCCCCGCTCCATCCCGCCGGCAGCAGGGCTTTTAAATAGACGCTGCTCCTGTAAGGTAAATATTTATTCTCGCAGCGAGCAAAGCTCCCAAACTTGAGTTCGGCTGGCAGGTCGGTAAATAAAGCGCTTTAGTGGCGTAGGGCAGTGGGTTCAGTAAGCGCTGTCAGCAATGACGCCCAGCTGTAGCCGAGCTCTCTAAAGTGGGAGCCCCCCTTCCTCCCCTCCCCAGGCTTTGACAATTAACTATAAAAAAAAAAAGAGGTATGTGGGGTGACATGGTGGGGGGAGAAGGGGGAATTAACGTTGTTTGAAGGATGTTCAGGGAAGGGCAGCTGGAAGATGAAACTGGCTGTCTGAGCAGTACAGAGATAAGGGAGGTAAGAGTATGAGGGGATGTCAAGTGATCTCCAGCCCCACCGGCCGGCACTCACGGTATCGTGCTGCTGTGATAAAAATACTTCCCCCTAACATTCGCAAGAAGGATAAGGAAGCGCCCTCCTTTGTGTATCATCGTTTGCTCAGCTTTGCGTGAGGCAGGGTAAGATGCTAAGTACCAATTTGACTGCGCATAGGTGCAGTGCAACACGTGCTTTTGAAGATTTGCATTCACTACACTTTGTATTTCCGCGGCCAAAAAGGCCGTCTGCAATTTCAGGTTTTTAATTTTAAGGTTTTGACGGTAGAGGAATCACTGAGGGGTACTTTTCTGGAGTTGTTTTGTCGGTTTTTTAAAAGAGGAATGTGTGAACAAGTGCATGAAGGGATTCATTCTGAAACTTGTGTGGAAATGTGGAAAGAGCAGGCGAGAGAGCAAAGAAAGTGGAATTCCAGCTTTTCATGTTTATTTATTGACTTTGCCTGTGTTCGTAATTTTTGCTTACATCTGCTGGATGAACTTGTTTAAACCAATGAATCTTTATGCTTGTCTCTATCTTTCTAATGGAGAAATACTTTGAGTAGAACTCAGTATACCAGGAAAGTGAAAGATCAAGTTGGGACAAACATAAGCAAATATGGGTTGATGTTTATTAAATAGTATGGTTTTGCCATCCACTTTCTTGAGAACAATCCTAAGGGCCTCTTCAACCTGCAGGAAACCCAGTGTAAGTTAAAGCAGAGGGAAAACTCAAGAGAACCTCAGCGTAGTTTCGAGGACAGGTGTAGCTTGGTACCAGAACATGAGAAAAAATAATATGTAAAAGTAATAATGATATAATTTATAATATATAAAATAATTTCAAGTCCCCAGTAACAAGACTTAGGCTGAGGGACAGCTCAAGACTAGTCTCACCACTGACTGCTGAAATTTTTATCTGTTGTAGAGACACATGACTTGCCTGTAGCTCTTTCAAACTAATGTTAGTATCACTTTTGAAAACTTAAATGCTTTATTTACCTAAGCCAGGTAGTAATCAAGTGTCTTGGCAAAGCATATAGCAGCTTATCTATCACACATCTGGGGCTCTGCCCTATGGAAAGCCCAGATTAAAGGGAGGGGGCAGAAACAGGTTGATCTGTGTGACTAAAACATGGCAGGAACTGGGCTGGGAGCATTTTTCCCTGGCTCCATGTTCCCCGGGTGCTTTCATCTCCCATCCCAGGAAGCAGAGGAATTAGAGGGATGGTGGCAGCCGTCACTGCTGCTACCGTCCTGATTTCACTCCAGCAGCCCTATCCACATGAAGATAAGCAGGGAAGACAGGAAGGAGGTTGGAAAGGAATAGGTAAAGATGAGATAATAAGAGCCATCTTCCCCTCTCTCTTCCTGCATCTGATCTCACTTCATCTTTCTTGACGTGGTGTCAACAGTGTGGAAAAGTGATCAGGGTGGGTGTGTGTGCAAACCAAGGGAGAATGTTTCGGCGCAGGCACAGACCACGGAAGTGCTTATTGGGTTCTTGAATCCATTCTCCCAGTTTCCTGTTATGCTTGTTACTCTGAGTCTCTTGGTTCCTGCAGACAGCCCATGAGGGCTCTGAGGCTGCATAACGTGACTCTGTGTGGTAGGGAGTGTTTGAATGGAGGATGGGAAGAGAACAGATGGACAAGAGTAGAGCGGAGACCTTAATAATCACCTTCCCCAAACACTTTGACAGTGTCAGCAAACAGGCAGGAAAGGCAGAGGGAGAATGTCCTATGAGTGCAAAAGAAGGGAAAATGAAACAACAAGACGCAGTGAGGCACCTTTTTGTTGTTCCATGTGCAGCTCTGCTTCCAGCCCTCGCTTACCTAACTTGTTTCCTGTTTGCCTCTTTCTGGTCTCTCTCCTCAAAACAAACAAACAAACTCCCACAAAACCCTACAAGGCACTTGTCCCTAGACACTGCTTTACTCCTATTAGGTTACTCTGAGGCAGACCAGAAACTAAGTTCATTTTCGCTGCAGCTAAGGATTTGTTTGCGCTCAGATAGCCTTGACCTGGTAAGATTAGCAAAGGACTGTGCTCATCCAGGTAAAGCAGGGCCTCAATGGGGCTCTGCTTATTAGCAAAAAATCCACCTTCCTCCTGCTCCCTTCCACCCAAAAAGACTTTTACAGAAATAGGAGGAGACCTCCTCCTTGCTTTAGAAGTCTATAATGCGATGATTTAGTTTATCAAAGCAGAGAATGATGAATGAGGAAATGTGTTTTATGATAACGATCACTCAGCATAGGTGCAAAATCACTGAACATGCTGTACAAAGAAAGGCTTTTCTGTGTTTTCCAGAAATACCCAACAGTGTAGAGATAGCAATGCAGCAGGAGATGGCATTGTTTAGGGCAGTAGATTAGAAGAGTCTGAAGTCACTTTTCTATCAGTGAAGTTGCATCATTGAAGTCTCTGGAGATGTTTATCATTTCTGTTTGCCATCTCCACCCCAGAGATCATTTCAACCTCTTTAGGTACAACCTTGAAAGTCTCATAAGCTACTGGATAGGGTTTAGCTGCACTGGCTGTCCCTGGAGGGACACTTGATCAGTTACCAGAGTTCTGTAGACGTGTATGAAATAACATTGCCTCAGTTAATGGCCCGAGAATTGGGAAGTTTGACCAGTGAATTATTTTGAGTTCTTTAAATTCTCCCCAGTTTGCTTTTGTCTGTTCAATGCTCTCAACTCTCCCGTTTTTTTAAAGCTGAAGAAACTGAGAGTGCCACATTTGCTCAATCTGGTCTGTTAATTTTGTCTAAGCACCAGCTCTGAGGTGATGTGTTTGATAACCTGTGGCAGGTTGAATTTCTTCCCATCACACCTTTACAGTATTTTAGTTCTTCTTTTACATAGATGCACATTAAACAACAAAATAAATGTGCTTCTTTTTTTGTAGTTAGATGCCTCTGCCCATGTTTTAGCACGATCTTTTTATTTCCAGTCTGTGTGACCTTGTAACATTACAGTTACCTCTTTTGTTCCCATCTCTGTATGTTTATTTGCTATAAAACCATTTCCCAATAGCACTTTGCTCTTATCTGGCAATTCATTGATGCAAAGAACAAAGCAGTTAAATCAAGAAGATAATTTCTTTCTGAAACAAACATAAAAAGTAAATCCTGATGTCACTGTTGCCAGTCTAGGTCAATTTGTGTTTATAATGTGCATCTGGCGAGTTCCAATGTAGTGGTTTAGAGGACTGTAAGCACAACCTGGACTTTAAACTCTAATTTGATAACCTGTAAAGCAAGGGTTTATGAATATTGCGTGGTTCACTAGTATTTCTGTGAAACCTGTGAATGAAAGCTGATGAGGGAAAAGAGCTGTGTATTTTCACACTGATCAAAAAGGAAAATTTGGTATCTTCAAATGCCTAAGAGAGGGCATTATTTCTGTCACATCGTCAACAAACAAACGGGGAGCCATTAGTGGTTTTCTCAACTCTGTGTATGTGACATATAAAATATATTCTGTGTTTCTCTGTTTAGTTGAATTTTCCAGGTTAAAATTGAAGTAACTGAGGATAAAAGTTGAGGGTTGAATACAGGTTAAAACAGAGTACTTTGTAGAGGGGGAAAGATAAGAAACCTGATGGTGACCAGATAGCGTGTGTCACTATCTACTGTTCCTTGAATGGTAAACAAAAGATCTGACTTCCAAAAAGTTGCAAGTGTGAACTGGTGATTGTATGGGAAGCCTTTGGAATATCACCCAAGGAAATGGTGATGATTTTTTCCTGAAAGAAGATGTGAATTTCAAGAAAACATGTCAGCTGATTCTCCTTCAACAAAATCTTGAATTAGTTTGGAGGGGTGATATAAGACTGAATGCTCAAAGTCAAGAAAAATACAGGTCCAAAGAGTGCCTCTGTTACAAGTCTTGCTTATCCAATGCTGACTGTGAGTCTTGTTTTCATTAGAGCAACATAACATGTATGAATATTCATAGAGAATGATCCACTTGCTGGTTGAGTTTTCATACTCTTTAAGATCAACAGATTGTGTGCCGGTTAAAGCAATTAATTAGTAAAGATAAATCTAAGCTGTTGCATTCTAATCTGGATTTCCAGCACTTACAGTATGGGAACTCCTGTTTTAATTTATCCTCTTCTGAAAACAAGTCTGGTTGGTCTCCACATTCAGAGGTGACTTAGCTGGAGATGCGTTCTTATTTCTGTGTGCGCTGCCAATTAAAAAAAAAAAAGTAATTTTATTTCCAATTTGCACTATTTTCAAACCAAACTTTAGTTCAGAAATCTAATTTGGACAGGGGAAGATATTTGCCAAGTGTCTCTTGAATGTAGTGAATCATATTTTTATTCTCTATAGTGCAGATGGTAGCATCTGCTTTAATAAAGCATAATCAGAACATCTTATTCTAATGGTATTGCAGCAAGATTTATGAGTGTATTTCTGGGATGTTCATAAACTAATGCATGTAATCCAGTCAGCTCCTAAACAGAAGAATTCTGATGTTTCACTCCAGACAAAAAAACCCAAAAATCTCTAGCAAAGGCCTTGGAGAGATAATCTGGTTTATATCGATAGGTAGGGAACAAGCACAAACCACTTGTGAAAGTGGTATATGTGATTCTCTTAGAGAATGTAGGCATTACATCTGAAGAAAAGAAAAAACAAATTAGTGAAGTCAATATTTTCTTTCCTTGAAGTAATCTTCTGTAAATAAAAGCACAGGTACAAAATATTTTAGTGTTCGTACAGATTATGTTAAACTTGGAAATTTCAGTCGTAAGCATTATAAATGATTAGTTAAATACTTCTTCAATTAAAGTGTTCTTCAATTTAGAAAGCTGAATGTGTGCAAAGTAGAAACTTCGCCTGAAACTGTAAAGTGGAGTTGCAGTCTGCTCCGGCAGACTTCATTTATTTAAAAAGAACAGCATATTAGGACATTTGTTACTGAAAGGAAGTTGTTATAACAAGCTTTTGTGCAAGAAGCTCTGTTCTGGCCTGCTTTGCAGAGCATAGTGCTGCTCTGTTGTGAAAAATACTCCATAAGCCACGAGAGTTACTCAGCCATAATTGTAAATCAGGCTAAGGATTAAAAAACTATTTCAAGAATTGTGGTCCAGAGCTGTTTTGCTTTGATTGCCTTCTCCATTTTAATTAGGAAACTTGGTAGCATCTTCAGTTTCCTCTGCAGATTGTGAAGCGCAGCTGGTTCTGATTTAACTGGCAAGAGGCAGATTTTAGAAAAGTGCTTTTACACCTTTTTTCTTAGCATGGGGAGAGGAGTTTGTGTTCAGAGTAAATGGTTTGTTATAAAGGGAATTCATACTCTAAAATTTAGCTGGGATTCACCAGCCATTTGTAGTTTTTAATCAAAGCTTCTGATTATCCAGGACTAATTGCAAATGGGAGTACCAGCTGCTCACTTCCTTTGGAAACCCAGATTTGAGTACTTAGAAGAAGAGCTTCCAAATTAGTAGAGACTGATAAAAGTGCCATGCTAGGCAGAATGCCAAGTTTGCCAGGCAGTATGTTCAAAAATACCATTTCACTGTAAATGTATTTTATTTGCTTTCCTTAACTGAGTAAACAGAACTGTACATGTACATGTTTACAGCACAGCCATGAGGCAAAACTACCCCTTATCCATAAACACTAATAAAGCAAAACCACCTCTTATCAATAAACACTAATAGAGGGAAAAATGTTTCTTCATGACAGAGCTGTATTTTAGTGTTTGCCAATATGACCATATTCTTCTTTTCAAGTAGGAACAGACTGGATCTATATTATTTTGGAATTAATGAAACTGTCTTGAATATTTCCACTTGGAGGTTTGAAATAACTGAAACAAAAGGGACTAAATCTCTCTTATATAACAGCAAATCAAATTTTCCTTTCATATTTAACAGAAGAATACAAAGATGTCACAATTACTGATGTGGAAGCAGACTTTGATCCATCTTCAGGAAAATTAAATAAACTGAAGAAATTGACAGTGAATTCTGATTCCCTGTTCTCTCCTGAAATAGAAGCAAAAGATAATGTTATCCAACAGATGGTCATTCTGATACTTTGGTCATTTGTCTATACTTTTAAAATTTCGATTTTGATGCAAACAGGCCCAAATGCAAGAAACTTCTGAGAAACTTCCCGTGCAGGCACATCAGCTGGTAGCTGGTAGGGATTAAAGGACTTTGCAAGTCATTAGCCTGAAATAATCTCATTTTGTGACTGTTTTAATAGACAGGTCCAATAAAGGCATTGGAATCAAGCAGTAAAATACATGGTTAAGTTATTATCTCAGGAAACTCCACAGGTGTATTCACAGACCAAATAAGAGTTGTGGGACTTCCAAAGAACTCGAAAAAGCTGCTCTGAGTCTTAATACAAAATACTCTGGAGCAAGACGGGATGTGTAAAAGCCTGACAATCAGCATGGCCCCAGGTGTCCTTCCTGGTTTTGACAGCACATCTTATGACTTCTGGCCTTACAATGATGACATTCAGAGCCCTTCAAAGTAATATAAGAACTCTCCTCTATTTTTCTGCTATGTCGGTATCAAGGTGTCTATTCCAGAGGCAGTAAAATTTGACTAAATTTATAACAATATATTGTTTTGGCTACAGGTATACTCTAACATTCACAATTTTTCTATTTGTTTCAACCATATGAAAGAGTTCCTGGGACTGGAAGTAACATAGTAGAATTTCAGCTACAGTTTTTCTCTGTTAGCAAATCCTTTTGTGTCATTGTTCATGTTCAAGTAGTTAAACAAATTGCTAATTTGAAAGGAATCTACAGAAATCCTGTGTATGTTCATTATAATGGTTTAACTTGTGGTTTTTTTATGCCCTAAAAGTAATGGCAATTCAGAGAACGAAAGGTATGCTTTATATATACCCCAGTGATGAATTGTGCTGACAGCACCCTGAACTTCAGCTGTAAATATGTAGATAAAACCCAGAAGAGTACTGAGTTATGAACAGGTCTGTTCCTAGGTTCACTTCTTGCATTCAGTTGATTGGCAAAACTTCCAAAAGCTTTCTGAATTAGGTGTCCTGGCAAAACTTTGAGCCCAAAAATGACTGAACTGGAATATGGTAACTTTAGAGACTTGTAAGTAGAGGCTCAAAAGTTTTACTGAGCAATTAGTCTCTATCTGGAAATGACACATACTTTCAGAGTTTTGCACATTCAAATAAGCATCCTGATGCATGGAGCTGGGGCTTTGCTTTTTCTTATCTTAGTCCCTTGTATCATGTATAATTTATAAGGAGAAATTTACATTGATTTGACTTACCCTTGATAAGATGATTTGACATGGAAACTTATTCATTTCACATTTGTGTAGAACTTAGAATAAACACCTTGAAATGGTTGGCAGACATGGCAGGATGGGCTTTGTGGATGGCAAGAGCTTGAGAACACCTCTCATAGTTGATACTAAAAGGTGGAATATGTTACAGGGGAAATTTGGGATCTCTTTTGTATCCTGTGCCATTGGAGTATCCACTTTGTGGAAGCAGCACAGTGAGCCCTTCAGAACTCTTTTAAAACCTATAAAAAGTTTTCTCCAGATACTCATAACTGGATATACAAGTTTTTTTTAATTACCTTATTATTATTACCTATCTTGTTTCACTTGTGGCGATAGAGCCAAAAGAGTAGTAGTGCACACAGTTAAGTGTGACATATAAGAACTGAGCACTTGAGGGGGTTTTCAGGGAGCTGAATCCCTTAAGAGCCTTCCCTAGGTAAATATGTGTTTCTGTGAGCAAATACAGCTCCTCTATCAAACAGGTCATTGAGGAGGCCTATATATCTTGTCACACACTCATTGTGGGCTGCTCTGTGTCCCCTCTAAAGCCAGCTTCTGGTTTCAGTGCATGCTTAATCTGTCTCTAGGCGTCTTGGTATTCACTTTTCTTCTAGGATTCACTGGGAAAACGAGGATAAAGGGTGTTGCATTCTTCTTGCCACCTGTAATAATGTTTCTTCAGCTGCGGGGTGTTATAAGATTCTCTCACCTCTGTGAATCTTAAAAGTATTGAATGTTGCTCTTGGATGTCCAGTTCCTGTTCTGTCTTGCAGCATTACCTCTCTGTATAATGTTTTTTTTTCAAAATTAGAGAATTGTGTTACTCCATTAAGCATGGAAAGCAATTATGATAGGAGGTTGTTAATTGAAATCCAGCTGTGGCACAGTGTTTGATAAGGATACTTTCCCAGTGTTGGCCAGTTCTGCAGGGAGTAAGATGTTTCACATTCTGAATAATGGAGGAGCAAAACCAACAAAATATGTCATTTTAAATCAAAGTTTAACTTGCCACGAAGAATTTTTGCCTCTTGGTTATGATGTCCAGGCGTTGGAATGATGAATTACTTGTCAGTAGAATTGTCTTGTTATTAGGGCTTGACATGATCAGTGATCTCAGACCTAAAGGGAGCTTAACAGAGCTTGGGGAGAAGGATGTGCCACTGATGATGGGCACAAAGAATGCAGAATTTACAGGCCACAGGAACTTCTGGCAGAATTCCCAAGTTGAGGAAGAAAGTAACAAAGCCAAGTCAGCAACTGATGCAACTCAGTTCTGTGTGTGGGTTGGTGTCTCACACACCAGGTGAAAAAATCTATCTGGTGACAACAGTTATACCTATTCTTGAGGCAGAGAAAAAGAAAAGCTTGAAGATGGCTTTTGTCCAAAGATATTTTCAATAATCTTTGGGAAGCAATCTGTATAAGAATGTTTTGTTTAGAAGTATAGGCATTAAATTGACACAGCTGTTAAAATGTATATTTTCACTGATAATGCTGAGTAATGTGGGATATGATGCCTTTCATAGTGCTCCATTTGCTGTTCCTAGTTTAGTGCTTTTAATCCAAGCGGATTCAATTTTGTTGAATTTGCTGTTTCTAGCAGAAGTATGTCTTTCTTTTCTTTGTTTCCCACAGACACTTTCCTCAGAATAGCTACTGAAGCTTCAATTTATGCAGAAGTACTTGACACTGTCAGTTCCTGTTAGTATGAATTCAGCATATTTGTATCCACAGATGCAGGTTGAGTAATATTAAGCCAGCCCAGAGATGTTTCCCGTTATTTATAAATTGCTGCACAGAGTGTTTCAAAGGGGGAAAAATGCTCACATGAAAATAAATTTTGCCAAGTCAAAAAGTTGTCTTTTTAGTATACATTTTAAAGTCTTTATGTCTAAAGCTGGGTTTAGACTTCACAAGAGCTTTCATAGCACGTTTGTGAAGTTGAGGCAAATTCAGGACAGAGCTTTATAATCAGAGTAACCCATGGGTAAATAGTTTTGTCATAAGAAATAGTCATAAGAAATATTTTTCTTCATGGTGTCTATATTGGACAGTTTCTCTGTGCAGTCTAACCCAGACCTGAAGTTTTTACCTTATAAATCTTGTGGATGAGAATCACCTCTTTTGATTGCAGAAAATCAGTTTTCTAGGTCATCAACCCTGCCCTTTGTTCTGAGGTTCTGCTGCAGAAAAACACGTCTCAGGTACCTCAGTATCCACTGGTGCCAACTCCTTCACTGATCCTCACCTATTCAGGTGTCTGCCCGTGTTAAGGAGCGTTCAGTCCTCTCCACTCTTCTCAATCTCCACAGAGAGTTGTTTCTGTAAAGATTCATGGCTTTTACTCTGCATGGAAGCATTCACACCTTCCCCTGTGCCATCATGTGACTCTTCCGTGGCATTTTTCTAAAAATCAGGAATTCCCTGCACCTTGAATGCTTCCCGTAGCATTCCAAGGGCTGCATGGGTTCTACAAACTCTGCCACTTGCCTGAGGAGTGTTTGCTCTTGCAATGGTCCTCTGTGTACAACAAGGTATGGAAGAAATTGAGAAGATTTGAAAATGGGGCCTCTTTGCATTTCTTTGAGATATAAGATATTCTGGCCCTGTGATAGCAGTGACTTCCTTCAGTGAAGTGTCTTGCACTTTCACACTAATATTCCAAGTGATACCTGCAGAGATTAATGCAAATGTCTATTTCACAGTGCTTATGTACAGTTCTGTATCCCTGGTGGGAATTGTGCACCTGAAATTAGATTAATAGAGTAAGTTTTTGGGAGGGCTCCTTTTGCTGAGTTGGTTCTGTATCAGTTTCACGGTAAAGAACCACAGAATCCTGGAATGATTTGGGTTGGGGCTATAAAGATCATCCAGTTCCATCCCCTCTGCCAGGGCCAGGGACACTTTCCACCAGACCAGGTTGCTCAGAGCCCCATCCAGACTGACCTTGACAATTTTCAGGGCTGGGACACCCACGGCTTCCCTGGGCAACCTGTGCCAGGGCCTCACAGCCCTCACAGGGAAGAGTTTCGTATATCCAACCTACTCTCTTTCTGTTTGGAGCCATTCCCCCTTGTCCTGTCACTCCAAGCCCTTGTAAAAAGCCCCTCTCCATCTCTCTTGTGGGCTCCCTTCAGGTACTGAAAGGCTGCTGGAAAGTCTCCCTGAAGCCTTCTCTTCTTCAGTCTGAACAAACCCAATTCTCTCAGCCTTTCCTCCAGAGGAGGAGAAATGTTATTCCTAGTTCTCAAGGTTTAAAGAGTAGCTTTTTTTCCAGCAGTATACTTTGTCTAAATTTTCAGGAGTTTTACAGAGGCTGGCTTTGAAAATTTTGCTTATCATATCTACCTAATCTCTCTCAGTTTCTGTCAAGGGCTTGTCCTCTACTTTACTCTAGGGCAGAACTAATTTGTGTATGAATTCTGTGTTTACTTTTATTATAACTCCTCACCTTCCAATTTACCAGAGCATGAATTTACTTTCAGGGGGTGGGGGTGGGGGAAAGGTGTGGTGTGAGCACTTTCTCAGGCATTGGAGCTGGAGTTAAGTAACTTCAAAGATCTCATTGAGATGTTGACCTTTATGGAAGAAAATTCGGAGCTGCGACCTTGAGGCCAGTGAATATCTGAGACTGGAAGGCAAATAAAAAATACAATTTATTTTAAATGTTAAAATGTTGAAGATCTAACTTTTCTTAGTTGTAAAACTCTCTGAACTGGATGTGAACTGCAATACCAAATCTGACTTCTGTATGTGTTTATTTTAAGAGCAGAAATGTTCATATTTTCGCTCAGAAAGTTCCCTCTCATATATTTTACCAGGTAATGCTTTGTTCAGCTGAAGTTTAAATCCCAGCTATTTATTCCTTGTGTTGCTTTTTCTTCTTAAAATTTTAACTAGTTAGCAGCTAGCACTAGTTAGACAAATACAGTAATTATTAATGCAATTTTGGTTTTAAGATTTGCAAAGTCAGAAGCTATAACATTTTCCTTTGCACTGTGTATAACAGAATAGTTCATATATCTGATGACAATACAAAATTGAATTGGGAAGGGCTTTTTTAATCTTTTATGAACAAAGTTTAAAGGAACACTGAGGAATGAAGGGCTTCCTGCTGTTGCTGGAAGCGTTACAGAGAGGAGCTGAAGAGAGCTCACTTTGCACATGCCATTCTGTCAGCGTCAGCTTTTATATGTAAGGATGAGACTTTGTGCAAACATGAGTCAGGAAATTTGGTTGTGGTACCAGTAGGAACTGTAATTCTATATGCATTAGGCCCGTGGAGGAGTTGCTATGAGGTGATTTGTGTTCTAAAGCATCAAGTATCAGTCAGATTGAGCATTTTTTAAATGGGGCTTTCTTTTTTCCTTCACCCTTCTGTTCCCCCAAAATTGAAATTCAGGCTTGTATTAGCAAACTCAATGGGTTTATTTTTCAAAAGAGATGTTTGGCTTTGACTTTGTCACTTCATAATGCAGTAAATTTAACTATGTTCAGTTCCCCTCACATTTTAAATCAAATTATTTAGCATATTATGTTTAAAAGCATCGCAGTTCTTATTGCTTGTCACTCTGACTTTTATCAGTAGCACACAAACATGAGATTTACAGTGCCAGGGTAACACCTAGCTGCCTGCAAAGGCTGCTTTAGCTGATTAAGCCAGCTTGTTTTCATCATGTTGTACTAATGCTGTGCTTCACTTAAGGATATCCCCTCATATAAGGACCCCCAACAATACATGGAATAGAGACTTTAGCAGTTCTACCACCTACCTGAAGTAATTCACTATCAGGTCTTTGTTCAGCTTTGGCTGATCTAGATTTCTCTTTAGAGCTGCTCATTCTCCCTTAGTGTGGACACTTTACACTTTCCAGTTGAAAACAAATATTTTTAAATTCCTATTCTAGCTAATCTTAAAGCCCTCTGAATAGTCTGGATTTTACTTATTATGGGATGGGTAATCAAGGAAAGAAGAGGTTTTTGCCTTTTTGCCTGTTCCAATGAAGCATATGAAGGGGAAATAGAGCAAGTAGTGTCTGTATTAGGGAATGAATGAAATTTATACTAGAACCAGAGAATGGTTTGGGCTGAAAAGGACTGCAAAAGTCATCTGGTTCCACCCCTTCTGCCATGAGCAGGGACACCTTCCACTAGACCGGGTTGCTCCGTACCGCATCCAGCCTGGCCTTGGACACTTCCAGGGATGGGGCAGCCACAGCTTCTCTGGGCAACCTGTGCCAGGGCCTCCCCACCCCCACAGGGAAGAATTTCTTCCTGATATTGAATCTAAACCTACCTTCCTTCAGCTTAAGACCATTACCCCTGTTTCTGTTGCTACTGCCCTTGTCCCTCTCCAGCTCTCTTGTAACCCCTTTAGGATCTGGGAAGCTGCTGGAGGGTCCCCCTGAAGCCTTCTCTCCTTCAGGCTGAGCAACCCCAACTCTCTCAGCTGGCAGATAAATCGGATTTCTGGCTGGATAACCCTGAAGGTTCCTGCATAAGTAGCGTTCCTTAGGCAGTCATTCTAGTGATCATCAGAAATTATTCTGTTCCCTGGGTTGATAGTTAGGACTAAGGATTATTTTAATTACAGAGTTATGGCAGGCTCTGAAAGGCCAGGATCCACGCGTGTTTGTAACTTTTGTAGGTGATGGTGCCATGAGTTGGAGGGATGGATCAGTGGCTGTGCTCCTGTGAGGTGGCTGGATGCTACACAGAGTGTGGCTGGGGGAAAAGACAGGTGGGAAACGGAGAAGGTGGAAGTCAGGCACATTTCTGCATTCCAGGGCAGGAGTCACCTTGCAGCTGAAGGAAAGCTTGGAGGACTTCTAAGGCTTATCCAAGGCACTTGATATTTCATTATGCCATTATGTACAAAGAAAGGTAATACTTAAGTCTGAATATTTAAACAGGTTACAAACATGTATTTATTCATCCCAGGAAAAGAAGGCGGTGGTAGTTAATTATTACATGTGTCTGCTAAATGTGAGAGGAATTTGTAGGCCACACACAAGATCTGGATTTCTGGAGTTTCTGTCAAGAAACACACCCCTCTTAATTGATAAAGTTGGTAACCTCTATTATGAGCAACCTTGGGAAAGCATCTGAATTGCCTAAAATCATATCGTTCATATTCTTATCTCTGGGTAGCTGCTGGTTCAAGCCAGCCATGAAAGATTCAAATTTAATTAAGGCTTTTCATAATTCTGAAGAACATCTTGCTCATAGCGAATATGTCTGTTAAACATTAAGTTTCTTTTGGACACAGTAAAGTTGTAGTTTTACATACAGAATGTAGGTTAAGAAATTTGCAAGGGATATTGGCTCTGAGCACAATAGTTCTACCAGAGATTTTTCATTTTATTTGAAATGCAAATCTCAGGTTAGGAGTAATAGTGTAAAACTAGCTTAGCAAAATAAATTTCAGGGATTCAGACCAGTTTGCTCTGTCTGTACTTCCTGGAAGATCTCATTACTTAGGCAATTTTAACAAACAGGGTTGCAATATCTCTGTGGGCTGGGCTCTGAATTAGTATGAACGTGTGGCTTAGAAGGGATGATAATAATTTAGACTTATGTCTGCTTAACAGTAAAACTTTGTCTATTAATGGTGAGGAATTTTAACTGATCAGGCAAACAAAAGTATATTCTTGTCCTCCTAGAGACCTGAAAAGGTGAGTAGCCTGGTTCTTATATTTTGCTGGCATATGAATTAATCTAATAAGTCCTGAAGGTTAGAATTTGCTAATATTAAAGCTTGTACTGTAATGTTAGAGGTAGCTTTTGTTCAGCCCTTACCAAAGCTGAAAAAACTTGGGTTTTTAAAAATATATGTATATATTTACATAAGTAAATAAGTCATGGTGTTCTGCACCTGTTGAAGTCATTCAGGAATGAAAACTATAAAAGGAATTGTAACTAAAATACCAGCAAATAGGTGGATGCTGTTTGAGGGATTGATACAGGTGTCTTTTTATTTAATAATATTTTGAAAAGAATCCACAGTTGAAGATATTTCTATAGAATTAAATCAGAAATGGTAGCTGAAAGCCCAGGAGATCTAGCAAGCTCTTTTCATAATACTGCTCAGAACAGCCAAACTGTAAGAAGGGAGTGTCTGGGAAAGTAAGACTTGCCTGGAGCACAAGCAACAGGTCTGTCTAGAAAAAGATGTCAAGCAAGTAATATTACATTATATCTCTGGAGCAAAGAACATTGCTTTTATTAATAAATCATTGTTTGATCAGCAGGTTTTGCTATAGCTTAGTGCAGTTAGGCAGCAAACACACTGTGAGCACAGGTGAGAAAACAGGCTGGCTCTGGAGGCCAGGAGGGGATAGGAGACTTTCTTCTGGTGGAGTTTTTCAGCAAAAATTTCTGGGTTTTGCCAAGGCTTGGATGGGAGGTTTTTCTATAAGTGAATTTTCAAGTTTGTAATGTAGTGTATCAGCATTTTCTGTACCTTTGTCACTCTAGATGATGAAATACTATATCAGATGTTAAGAAGAATGTAGTCCTGCATTTCTTGTTTGAGCAGCCATGTACTGCTCCAGCCCACGGAGCAGTAGCTTCCATCACAAACAGGAGCATGGAGTGCAACCTACAAATAGAAACTCTGTGCTATATTTAGCATTTTTCACTCTTTTTCTCTCTCCTAATTCTGAGCCAAAAATCTGCTGCCCTGATTTCCCAGCACAGCTGGTGGCCATGCATTTCTGGGGGAGTGGCTGGTGGGCACAGCCGAGAGGAAGCCTCGGTGCCTCTCTGGCAGCTCTTTGCTGTAGGTGGATTTCCTGTCACTGAGGTGATTATTACTCGTGGTATGGCTGCTTTGAACTAGAGGAAATACTGCAAGGAAGGAGGATCACTGCAGCTGAGAAGTCTTTGGTGGCCTGTAATGTGGCAACAGAAGATGGAAATCTCCCCAAATCCAACAAATGGAAGCAGCAAGATCAGAGGGAATGTCTGTAAAGTTTGCATGTGAAAGAAAGCACTCTGAAATTTAAAGCTTAAATCAGCTGACTTAATGGCTTTCCAGACTATTCTGAGCACAATTTATGTTATTTCTGGTACCATTGAATGAAATATTTGGATGACATGTACTTTGGTTAAATTTAGCGTTGTTCGTACTTAAAAGATTATTTTGACAAAAACGAAGGGACCAAAACCACCCATTCATTTCCACTAATCTCAGCCTTGGGTGACACTAAAGATAAGGAATTCTCACATTGCTCTTCAGATCAATGTGATCTGGAGTGAAGTCGTGGCTTACCCACTGTGACAAGCTATAAATGGCAGAGTTCAAATTAGAACCTTGCAGTTTCTGACTCATTCCTGCATCTGTCTCTCTAGATAGCGAGGTTATATACGTTAACCTGAATGAACATAGGATGCTGATAACACTGAGGTTATTAATAAATCAGCTTTCTCTGAGCATGTTTCACCAGCACCACAGAGAAAAGCCCGTGTCTCAAGATTCTTAGTTTTCAAGAGAAGAAAATAATTTTGATTTGATGGTAAAAATTTTCATTTTAATGTTTACTTAAATTCAAGCTACTTGAACTCTTAGCACAAGTAATCCCATGATAAACATGTATTAGTGACATTTCAGCAGCATTGGAATAATAGGCCCCACAAACATAGGCCCGTTGCCTTTACACTTATCCCCAGTTCGAGTTATTTGCTGGATATCTCTGTCTATGGTCAGACAGGTGTCCTTTGTGATGCTTACAAAGCTGTTAAAATCGAACAGTTTTTAATCACGGCTCCTAAAACTTGCTGTATAAGAAGACTGGATGTCAAAAGACTGAATTGCAGCCTTCATGGAAAAGAAATCAAAATACTGTGACCCTTTGTGGGCTCTGTGAGTGCCTTGAGTTGTGTGTTAGAGCACTGTGAATCACATGCACAAGAACGATCCCTGTTTCCTCGCTGTGTGGGCACTGGTCTCATGCTTCAGCGATGAAGTGATGTGCAAAAGGGCCTTATTCCAGAGGGGATTTTCACTGGCAGTGAAATGGGCTGCATAAATTCTTCTCCCCTTTGAAATGTCATCTGTTGGCAGCAGCGGCTGCTGCCGGACTTAAGAGTCCGGCAACCCCAACTTACAAGCACAGACTCATTTCGGAAGACTTCGTTGTTGTTGTTATCCTTAGTGTCAGATGGTAGTGTGAATGTATCTAATCCTGTTTTAAAGTAGCAGCAGTAACTTCAGAGACTTCATATCTGGGGCATTTTGTCTCTTTGAACAGAAAGAATTGTATTTTCAGTGTCATGGAAGGTGTGGTGGAAAGTTTGAATGGGAATATAGAAAAGAGGAGTAAAAGGTATTTCAGAATTACCCTTACTCTTAAAGCAGCAATCAAAAACCAGAGCTCCTACAAATTTCTGCATGTAGGCTAGACATGTTTTTCCCCATATCTTCATTCCTTCATTGAACCTTAGTCAATCCTCTTTTTTTCCCCACAGAGGAAAAGGCTGAAACGCACTGAACTTCGCATCCAGGAAACCATTGTTAAGGATGAGGAGCCGGGGAATCTCGGGCTTCCAGTATTTGAAATTCTTTGGGTTTTCTTTTCACTTGCATGTGACTGTTTTAGTAAAATCTCTTCAAAAAATAAATCAGAAATCCCAAGTCATCTATCAAGAATAGGAACAGTTTTGTTAGTTTTCTTGTTACTAAGCTGTATTTTTATATCACTAGGCTGCATGAGTAGGCTGTAGCATGGGCTTTTGTTTGTGTGGCCTAATGTATAATGTGACAGTGAAATGTATTTTGCCATGAGGTTATTTAGCGTAATACACATGATTTATTCTGTCTTTTCAGTAGAGAGACGAAAGACCTGAAGAAATCCCAGATGATGGCTTCTGATGCCAGTCACATGCTGGAAGCAGCTTTGGAGCAGATGGATGACATCATTGCAGGTATGATAACGCTGTATTTTACAGCATACTATTTTGAAATTTAACTATGTCTGGTGTACTTTTTAATAATTATTCTCAATTTATAAAGTTCTCTGACACACAGATTTCACTATTATCATTCTGATTCAATAGCTATGTGGAGAAAACTGAAAGTAAAATAAAGGAAGAAACCCCACAATTTCCCCTCAGACATGTGAAAACTGGAATAAGAGAGATTTACTTTGCTTTAATGCCGTAGGGTAACTTAAACACATCCTCAGACACGTGGTACCATTCCATATTTCGTATGTTAGTTTTTTATTTCAGTGTGTCTTTAAAAAAGATTTCTGCTTAGCTGGATAGTATGTAGTTGCATTTTACACACACACATATAGATATATAAAAACATACATAATTTTCTTTATTTATGATGTATTTATTTCAAACAGCTTGCCTATTAATTATCTTCATGGCTTATCTTTTCGCTGAATTTTATATCCGGAAGTGGAGCTGCGAATTGGTTTTACACAACTGTCCACTAGAAAGGCATATGATGCAAGAAGAACTTGTTGTCTTTTGGTGCTCTCATGGAAAGACAATCAAAAGATTCTCTCTCCCCATTACAGCTTCTCAGAAGAGAATTTAATTTCTGTGGTTAGGCCTCAGTAGCCTTGGGGTTTGTGCTCACACACCGTTCAGCAGGAGCTCCTCAAAGGAGTGTCAGGGTAGGGCCATGATCTCATCCGTGCACAATGGGAAAGAATTCACTAAAGCTTTATGTATCTAAATAATGACACCCAAGCTGAGCCTTCTTCCCTGGTGATGAAGATGATGACATCAACCTCTTGTTGCTGTAGTTGTGCTGCTTCTTGATCTTCTTCCTGCTCTTCCAAGAAAGCTTGACGTCCAGAGGCTCATATGGGGCTTTAAATATCACCATCAGACTAGCCATGATCAGGCTGGAAGTCATTATCCAGGATTTTTAGTTCAAACAATCACTAGGGTTTGGTTTGTCTGTTTTTTGCATCCTCATACAAGTCTTCTTTTTATTCTAAATGTGCAAGCTTTAACAGACTGCTGAGCTATACAGAATTGTAAACATGAATATGGGATAGATAGAACTGAAATAACTTTTCACACTGATGGAACAAATTCTCAGCAAATAGGAAAAATCACACATATATTTCGTTGTCCTGAATGCAAAACCTTATTCTGACAGGATTTTAACCAACGGAAGTTAGTTGGGATTTTATTTTTTCACGCCTTACAAAACACATCAACGGATAGTGAAGCATTGAACTTCCCTCAGTTATACAAGGAGAGAATAAGAAAAGCAGATCCCGAACTATAGGGTTCTATAATACTTTTTTAGCCACTGCAAGCCTTGGGATACTATGGAACCTGTGCTCAGAAATCACCTGCACACAAATGGAACTCGGTGTCTCTCTTCTTTGGTGGTTAATACATAGCTCTGCACACTTTGGTGATATCATGGATGCACTGATGGTTGCAGTGCATCAGAAAAATGAAAACGGAGTCACCCTATTAAAATTGATCTTCAGAATAGACCCTATGTTTTTTTTTCCAGGACCTATCACTTGTGAGGCTAGTCCTGGGTAATAAGACAGTAGGTGTTTAGTGCTGGGTGGTTTTTTCATGGTATGGAAGGATAGCCTCATAATATGTGGCATAACTGATTAAATGGCAATATATGACTGCTTAAGAAAGTCTTTTTTTTTTTCTAAGTTTCATGCTGGAAAAGTAATTGAGGCCAGAAGACTGCTTTCATTTTGCTTGTTTGTTTTTAATATTCTTTTCCCTGCTCCTTTTTCAGATTTCTTGTGCCATGCCATTTCAGGGTTTAATCTTGATTAATGAGGAATAGAATTGAATTTTCCCAGGCTTTCAAACAACATCACATTTACCCCCACCACTCAGCTGTCATGATGGTGGAGAACAGTGATGCAGAGAAGCAAAGCAAATGTTGGAAGAACTGTTCAGTGGAAACCAGCTGATCATAGCTGTTCCCTGGTGGTGGTGGTGGTGACCAAGCTCTTAACTAAAAAGATTCAGGCATGCCAGTGGCATGTGGAGTTTATTTCCACAGTGCATGGGTAGGTCACAAGCAGACTGGCAGCCTCTTCAAGAGAGTTGACTTTGTGACTTTGCTTTACTTATATTTTCAGCCTAATGTCCACTGATAGGCAGTATACATCAAAAACAGGTATATATAAAGATATCTAATGGGAGAAGAAACAAAATATTTCCGAGGCAATGCATCTGACAAGCCTCATCGATGTTAATGGAATGCTTCCCACATGATTTCAGTTACATCTACCTGTACTAATAAAGAAACATATTGATTTCTTCCTTTGCTTAGTGAAAATGCAGTTGTTTGGAAAGGTTTTTTACCTTGTTTCTGTATTCTTTTTCTTTGCTAGGAATAGATAAAACTTTTTAGACAGATTAAGTCCATTGTCATTCTCCTCTAGCCGATGTTCTGCGTGTTCCAGAACAATCTCTTGAATATTCTGGTATGATTGAAGGACCAAATACATCTGCTGGAGTCTATACTTGGATACAATTATTATCCCAATTTGTCTGAAACTGAGGAACAGAATGATTACTCAAGTTTGATTTTCCCTAATTCAATCCAGTAAGCTTCTGTATGCAATTTGGGCAGGGACTGGAAAACAGGAATAGTCTCTTGTCCTGTGTGGTGAGAGAAAAAATAAAGTAGAAAACCCCTTTGAAAGGATGACTGTAAGACTTTACTGAAACAAACCAGGACTGAGATTTCTTCAAAAATGGGAAAAATCATCTGTACAAAGGTAATTGCTCTTAGAGTCAGCTGGAAACAGCAAAAATCAACTGCTAAGAACTTGTGCTATTTCAATTCACCATATCCAGATTCTGTGGACATCTCCAGGATTCAAAGACCAAGGTTAAACTCCGTGACTGATGTAAACTTAGGTAGCTGGTAAAAAAGATGTTTTCTTTTGGAATGAGGCCTGAGTGGGTACCAGGAGAGCCATATGCTTCTCTTGGCCTCAGAAACTTCATCTTTAGGCACAAAATTAGTGTTAATCCCATTTTAGAGAACTGAGAAATCCAGAGATGTATATCTGACATTGCTTGACTTTTGAAGCTCAAGTATATATGTATATACACACATGCAAAACCAGCATCCTCTCTGTTTAATGAGAAAACAGTCCAAATTTCTTTTATTCACTTTATTATCATTAAAATATCTTGGTGGTCTTGTCCTTCAGGGCAAGAACTGGGTATATGCAAATATATATTACAAGTATTTACAGATTTGCACTTGTAGCTTTCCAATTCCAAAAGTCCTCTCCCTTGCTCCAAGAGGTAACGTCTCTCATGCATGGTTCTGATTAACCCAGCCAAGGAGTCCCACTGCAGCCTGTGCTCATTCTCAGTGCAACACAAAACATATTAGTGCTTAGACTGCATGAGGGGAGAGGGACTGAGAGCAAGATTAACAAATTGAATTTCACTGGGCCTGATCAAATTTGACAGATAGGTCAGTGTTCCCAAGTCTTTTATGCTTCGGTGCATCTGTACTGATAACCCGCCCTCATAGCTATATAAATTAGGCACGCTACATGATTAGCCTTATTTGACTAAAATAGCAAAAAGGCCTAATGTGATTGTCAATGAACATCACTTAGCCATTAGCTGGAATGGCTTGCACTCCAAACAGAGGCTTCCTCTAAAGAAAGCACCATATATCAGATCCGTCTGCTCGTTCTTTATTTGAGGTGCATAACTTTGGCATTGCTTCCCTCTGAACTTTGACCAAGTTGTTACTTCTCCTTTTATTCAGCTTGTACCCGTTCATTAAGATGTGTTCCTTTAGAGGACTGTAGATTTTGGTTATTTTTCTTTGCAATATATCCTAAGAAATTAATACCATTTTGATTTTATGATAATTTTGTATCAAACCGCTTCTCTCCATCATCAATTTGTAAATCCATCATTTCCCTTTGTGATTAGTGGCCATTAATCGTAAGGTTCAAAAACTCCTATCACAACGTAGTCTGCTGTAGCTCCAGAGTCTCTTCAAATTCACCAAGTTATCAGTGTAATTATTGATTTTTCTTTTAACCAGAGCTCCCGCAATTATCGTTTACTGGAAAATAATGAGAAAGTTAAATGTGTTATCTCATGGGTCTGTACTGATATTTCAGTATTAGCACTGAAAGATTAAAAAATAAATACAATTAAAAAGTTGGGCCAGAAGTTGTCCAAGGTGTATTCATGTTTGGATTCTCTTCTCCTGAGGTGGCAGAAGGTTGGTGTTCCATTCATGGCTGTGGCTGCTGTGTTAGAAACCCAACTACTTCCCACAGCCTTGCTGGAAAAGGGGCCTCCAGAGGAAATTGTGCTTCAGAGATGAGCAAGGTTTTAGTTCAAGTTTAATATATTTCCCTCATGGGATCTACCAGCCAGAATTTGCAGGAGGATCTGTTTGTGTGGATTACAAAAGTGCCCCTAATAAGTGATTAGAACTTGCATTCTAAATGCAGGGGGGGACAAAAAAATAATACTGACAGTCATTCGAACTCCTTTGGATGGATTTTAGGTTTTGTGGAATAAGGTTTTCATTGAGTTCCTATATAAATAAAAGGAGAACAAAATATTTTCTGGTGACCTCATCCTTTACCCCTGACTAGCCACATGTCATCACAGGATTCATTCAGTCTCACAGCACTTTAACTGAAGAAGATGGACACCTCTGTTCTGCTTCATGGGGGATTGAAATTGTCCAGACCAGACAGAGAGCACTTAATCCTATTTTTTTGTGGTGTGTGTTGGGGAGGTGCTGGTGGGTCTTATTTGAAGTACATGCTGGGTGACTTGCAGCTGATCAGCACAGTTGTGACTGTGTGGAATGGCTAGAAAAGAGTTTCTTTTTTTTTCTTTTGAGTGTGTACACTTCTAGATGGTTTTATATTTTTAATCACTTAAATCTTACTCAAGGTTCACAATACTTTCAAATTCAAAACTTGGTTTCTACAGCAAAGGTGTGTAACTTTTTATAATTTTAATAGGAATCTTCGTAGAATTTCACTTCAGAGCACTGAAATGACTGTAGTTAAAATAATGATGACAGAAACAGCACAATTTAAATACTAAGCAATTTCCTTCGCTGTAGACCAATGTAATTGAACAACCACAGTTGCAGTGGTTTTCTTGCATTTTCTAAATAAATTACAATTGTGTTAAAAGGCTATGCTTCAGTTGTGATTAGTGTATTTCTTTTTTATTTTCTCTTCTTTTTCAATCAATAATTTAGGCATTTTTTTCTGAACAAAAGAAATAATGTATCTAGAGCACTTGTTTATCTTGTTACTGCTGTGCAGTAAGGTGAGCATTTGTGAAGCTATACAATAGTGGCTTTTTTTTAACCATTAACTAAAGTGTGTTTATGCATAGCTCTTATAGCAATAGAGATATGAAAAAGGAAATTACATAGAAAATTACTTGAAATGAGGTCTTTGATAGAGAAAAATGTAACTTCCTGTCATAACATTTCCAGAAAATTACGTGTCAAGAATGATAGGAAAAGAGAAAGATAAAAATTTTGTGTGACCTCTAAACATCCAGGATATTAAAGGAGGAAATATAAAAGCTTAACACAAATATTTATGGTTTATAATTTGTGAGATTTTATCTTATAACACTTAAAACTTGTTTTAGGTGCTGACATTTGTCTTCAGATACTGGACTTCAGAAAAGCAGATTAGTAAATTCCTCAGATGTCAACAATAACCTATTTATAGCAGTTAAAGATATTTTAAAGATTTAAAAACGTAGTAGTTCAATGTCTTTCTATTCGCTTAATTCATAATTTTTCACGTCAACTCTCTCTGGCGTTGCTTTTGATTTTGTTAACAGCACCTAAGATGTGCTCCAAATGTACCCAAATTTGATCTCTCCAAATGTACACACTTGAATAGCCATTCCAGAAATTTGTTACTGTAACCAGCTATTTGTTAGGCCTTTTACACGTGCTGCAGCCTTCGAGTTAAGACCTTGCATAAGTGTCCAGGTGCGTTTTTGATCAGTGTTTTAAAAGCATGTGAACATCAGGGCACCTTGCATGCTGATCCGTGCATGGGCAGCACCAGCTACCGAGTCCTTCTTTCCCCAGGGTTGCCAGAGCAACCTGACCTTTGGAATTTCCTTAATTTTGAGTGCTGAACCTTGCAAGAGGTCACTACAGCTGTTTGGGCTGCTGTCCCCAAACATACTTCCCCTTCTCTCTTTTCTCACAGATCGTGGGGCTCTGAGAGCAGGACTGGGAGAGGAGACTCTCGATCTTGTCTGTGGGACCCTCTGTAAACAGGGCAGTACCACAGAACTTACAGAGCAGAAAGCACTGCAAACATCCCTTCTATAAATACTTCATTATCATCTAAAAAACTAGGTGTTTAAAATTGCTTTTTGTTAGGCAAAATTGTCCTTCAAAAGTCCAAGTCAAACTGATTTACTGCTCAATTTGGTCTTTGACTTCCCTTGCATGTGTTTCTGCCTTTCCAGCAATACAACAAAATTGGAAGTTTTCTTGAAAGTGGGAGTTAAAACTAATTCAAAATGTAAAAATACTTACAGTTTAAATATGCTACTTTAAATTCATTATTTCTGACAAGAGATAGTGGGGTTTTTTTAAGCATAAAACAGCGAAAATGGTGTCATGTCCTAGACACCAACACCAGCTTACCAAACTGCAGTAATGCTCTGTATTTATACCAAATAAACTCCATACATCACTGCTGTTTGTATTGAGCTTTGGGGAAGGTTTGAAAAGAAACAGAAACGTAAATATCTGCAGATACAACATGTGGCAAAGAAAGGCAGTTAAACCATGATGGCCAAAACCCCACAGGATTGAAAATCTGAGACACAAAGGTCCTTTTGTAGCTTGCCTGATGTGATCTGTTTTTCAGTACAAGAGTGAGTCACTTGTTTAACAGGAAAGTGAACGGTTTTCTAGGATTTCGATTTAGTTTGATATCATTAAATTCAAAATCGTATCTTGTCCACTTCCTACTTTAAGGCAATGAAATTGATTTGAGAGTCTTTCTTAAAATGAAAACAGTGTAATTTTAATGAAACAAGTTTGCTTTATTTCCTCGTAAACTGAGTGCTACGAACTACTGCTTATTGCAAACAATTACAGATTTTGTACTAAAATCACTGTTTTACTTAGACTACTGGCTTCACGGGCCCTAAATACACTCCTTCTTTACGTGTAATTAAAAAAAGAAAACAGTAAAATGTTGAAAATACTTTTTTATTCTTTGATAAGTGTGTTGACCCTGTTTTTCCTGTGCAAAGGAGACTCAGCCTCGACCTTCCATCACAGCTACATAATCCCTCTTCCTTTTTTCACCAGGCTGCTTAGCTTGTGTTTCTGGATAGGAGAGACCTTTCTGTTGTAGCTGTGTGTGTAGTCCCTAAGTGTGCTGCACCTCACAGCTCAGCGTCTGGAAGTATGTAGGGAAAAAGTCTGAGTAATTACACCTATAATTTGCATAAGAAATTATAGACAGTTCTTGAAAATTGTCTCAAAGATTCCACATGTGATTGTAGGAAGAGCACAGCTGAAAATCATCTGAGCTGCATGAAGCTCTCATCTGAATGTGGTCATTAGCGTTTCTAGGCTTGGAAATTTTTTCCTGGGGCTTCCTGCTAATCCAGCTTAATAGTTACTTTTCCCTGTAGTTAAAGATCTAAAAGCAGAGATTTGAGGAGAAGTTAAAATGAGCTGTGATTCAAAACACACCGTTTGTGATGTATTCTGCATTACAGTATGAGAAGAAAGGGTTATGTGAGCTCCCTCTTCACTCATTTTGCAGGAGGCTTAGGAACCAGGAGGCTGAAATTTGTCCTGTCCAGCCCTTACTGCTAGTTTACATAGACTCAGATTTTCAAGGCTGTCTCCATGAGAAAAAGAAAACTGTGCTTCAAAGAAAATTATACTTTGTAGTCTTGAAGGAGAGAGGAAGAACTTGGACAACCTATATGCTCACTGAGTAAAAATTCAGGTAAAAATGTGTTCTCTAGCAGTGTAATGATTGACTGAAAGGCCAGAGGAAGTGTATGTCTATAACTCTATTCTAACCGCTGTTGCTCAAATGTCAAAATTGTTGCTCTTTAATATTTCCGCTTTATAGAAAGTCATCCTTACCCAGCATAGATGTAGTTTTGGGGGTTTGCTGTGGGGTTTTTGTTGGGTTTTGCTGGTTTCTGATCTAAAGGAGCCACCAGTCTTAGGAAAATCTCTTTTTAACCACTGATGGTTGAGTTGTGCATTACCAGGATGTTTTTTTTTCAAAACTCAGCCAGTTTGAGAGCGAAAAAAGTGAGGCGAAAAGAATGAAATTAAGATGCGAGGGAAAGTGAGAGATAAGACACAATATATACTGCTAAGAGAGATGGAAGCTGTGTGATGGATGAATGTATACAATATAAGCTGAGGGTTTTTTCAAACTGGCAAGGCTTTTGCCTCTTTCTTTACTTGTGCTTAGCGACTTACTTTTGCGAGCTACCGGCAGTGCTATTTTCTGAATAGGTTATGTATTTGCCCAAAAGGAATGTTTGTTTGAAGCCATTCTGCTAATTGCAAGGAACTCTGAGAGAAAAATGTGCTTGCAGGGTCAGGGTGTAAGAAATGTGTAACTTGAAAGTTGTTTTCCTTATTTTGTTACTTATTTTATCCTTCCTACCTACATATAATGTGCAGCTGCATTTAACCTCCTTCACCCACTGGCTCTTTGGGGAGGTCAGAAGCGATCTACTTGGAATGTCTGAGTTTTAACACTTTTCCTCCCTCTCTTTCTTTATTTACTGCTCCTCTAAAGTGAACATTCATGATGAATAATTGTGTTTCAGTAGTACACTCGGAAACCATGGTGTTGAGTATTATATAAACATCATGACAAAAGATTCCCCTGTGTCCTGCTTACCCCTGGAAAAAGCAGCGAGATACAGGAAGACTGTGACTTGCTCAAGAAAAAAAAATGAGTCCTTTTGCAAGAGTTCGAATCTGCGCTCATTTTTCCTGGGTATTGATAGAATTCTGATGTTTTGAACTGCATTCTTCACCTCTTCAGTTATATAGACATATAATAAAGCTGCACACAAATAAAGAGCTGTTAATGGTAGAGAATGCTAGTAACAAACGATAACAAATAATGTTCTGTGGCATCTCTTTTTATTTCTGTTAATCTGCAAGGACATCCAAATTCTTACTGTCTGATGTTAAAACCTCATGTGCTTTGCAGCACGGTGATGTCAAGGTTTAAAGCAATGCAAAGAAATACAATTATTTGCTCCTACGCACTTCTGTTTTCCAGGGTGTGTTCTTGTCCTTACGGTGAGCAATGCAATCCTACTTAATATGAAACCACATAGAAAGCAAATAAGAGAAGCGAGCCCGTGATTCATTTGAATTTTAGCAGTAAATCAGGAAGTTTTCTGAATTAAAATGCTGAGTTGATCTCGGTATTTCTGCATTTCTGTACCTAGTACAAAGTGCATTATTGCATTCAAATCTCCATTTTCCATTGCAGCTAGGAGAGCAAAAGGTACTATGTTAGCAACCCATAGCAAACCAGTTTTAAAGTAATTTAGCATTTTGCAAAATGTGAGGAGGCTCAGAATTCTGCCAGTCTGAACTGTCAGTTGAAAAGCCTGGGATAGCTCAAGGATGCATATGGACTATGCCCAGTCTCAGGAAATCACATAATTCCTGGCTGGCTCTGCCTACGCTCCAGCACTTCAGAATTTTTATCCTTTATAGATTTGAGTTTCTTAAGGGTGACAGTTCTTTCACTTGCCAAGATCAAAGAGTGTGTGTGTGTATGTTGTTTTCCTTAGTGTTTTGGTAGAGGTAAACCAAATAAAGTCGTGCTGAAGTGTGTGAATATCACTGACATGGAATTTTCCTACAGAAGCTGAGATTATTTTCTGTAAAAGGTAGATGTTGCCAGGAATGTTGTAGCCACGATAATGTAAGAATGGGGGCAGGATGTGATGATACACAGTGAGTCATTTGGACTGGTGAACAAAGGTGTTACCAATACTGTCCTGGAGAAAGTTACAGTGGTACATAAGGTGTAGGTATATATCTGACTATATAAACCATCTACCTAGTACAATTAACTGAGCTCCTGAACAGTTGTTTTAAATTGTATTTAGCTTGGCTTTTATTTCACATCTAAAATACTAGTTGTGGGCCTGCAAGTTAATGTGGTTTTGTATGTATTGGTAGAATTTTTTTTGTTTGTTTGTTTTTCCACTTGTCTCTAAATAAAAAGTATTCACACAAATAACATGAAGAAATCTATAGCAGAATGGTTCTTTCAGTTTTTCCAATTCCATAAATATTTTAAATTGCCAGTTTATTGAAGGAGTAGCCACCAAAGCTGATTATATGAAGTAGCTTTGAATCGTGTCTGATTTTGCTTAGCAAGCACTTTTCACAAGAGAAAAAGAAAATATTGGCGTGCAGCTTTCCAAAAAGAAAGAGTGAGAAATGGCACAATAACCAAGGAATCAATGCTACTTAAGCAGTCAGTGTCATATATCAGTGTGTGTGCATCTCTCAGAATGTGAGGAATAAGCCACTCCAGCTGAATGAAAAGATGTAATTGGTTATATGGTCCAAATGGCCCTCACACAATTTGGAAATCTTCTATTTTTCATTGCTAAAGTTTAATATTAATCTGCATTAGGAGGTACATAAACAGAAACAAGCCGGCCTGAGTAACCGAGAGCATGGAAATACATAAGAAAATATCATTTAGTGG
>VZRR01006553.1:441793-485182 GCA_013398015.1 Oreocharis arfaki | reverse complement strand
AAAAAAAAAAAAAAAAAAAATCCTACTATGGAGCTTTGCAAAATTTCTATTGTTTAAAACAGTCAAAGAAAAGCCCCCACATGCGCTGTAGGGCAGAATTCAAGCCACACAAGTTTTTGCAAAGACCTGACAGAATACTTTGGGTCATTAAAACAGTGATTGAAGAAAACCTGGTTAATATTATCCAAATTTTCTCGAAAGCTGTGGATAAAGTTAAGCATTCAAAAATGAGAGAGAAAATATCATCCTCATTCAAAAACTGTGTGCCGTGGGGAATACTATTAGCAATAAATGATCAATTAGCAGTCTGGTTAAGAGCTAATCTAGGTGCAGAAGGCATTTCTGTGTCCTAGGGCCTACAGCCTTGGTGTGTTCTCGAGTTGTGTATCAGGCTACGTGTAAAATGAAACACTGGGCTCAAACATTTTTTGTAGTGCCTGATTCATGGTAGATAAATGACCACAGCAGGCAAACTAACACTGATTAATGTGGGGTAGTGTGCATTCAAGAAGAAAATCTGAATTCCTTATATGTTTGTACGTCACATTGGATGCATCTGCTCAGGGAAAAAATAAACTTTGCAGATAATTTTCAAAGACCCTGGGAAGATTTTTGTTCCTTTCATAACTAACATGGAAACTATGTCAAACACAGCAGTAAAAAGAAGAATAGTGAGGAGATTATTGCAATTCCCTTGCG
Source organism: Oreocharis arfaki (assembly GCA_013398015.1). Taxonomy (NCBI): domain Eukaryota; kingdom Metazoa; phylum Chordata; class Aves; order Passeriformes; family Paramythiidae; genus Oreocharis; species Oreocharis arfaki. The sequence goes on along the minus strand of VZRR01006553.1, from coordinate 484,483 downwards.
GACATCAACTATGTAGTCTCCAAATGAATACTATATGCTGTGTGGATCCAGTACAATGTGAATGATCAAAAACAACAAAAAAAAAAATCTCCCATTAAGTCAAACAGGACGGGAAATTGTGATTGTTTGTGCCAGAGAGAACATGAATGAAGACGTGTACAATCCATTACATACACGAGGTAGTGAATTGTAAAGAAAAACTTGAAAAAGTGGAGCACATTGAAGTTTTCTACCTGACTGGTTCTTAGAGAAACAAAGGCATATTAAGTGAAATTAAGGTCTGAAATTCATGACTGAGAAAAGATACCTTATTTTAGCATGCGTCTGATTGAAACACACACGGTACTAAGACAAAAGGTTTTGGAGATTTTAGAATTTGTATTATTTATAATCTTTCCATAAGTGGGATGGTTTTTCTATGGTGCTTCTTGTTGAGAAAACAATATTGGTGCTGGAGGGCTGGCAGGAGGGAGGCAGTGCAATTTAGAGAGCTTTTTGTAATTTATAGGGCTACAAAAAATTCATTTGCCATTTATACTGCTAAGTTTTGGAGTGTTGCTCTCCGTGGGAGAGTTCTAAACCTGCTCACAGTCATTTATATTTTTCTAGATCTGGTAACATGATCTATTTTGATCCAGGTTTCTTGTCAAAGGGCAGCATCAGTCATTCTTACATTGCTTAGCACTGTGCTGTGTGGGGACTTCCAGCGATGTAGCTGAGAAGTTAGTGACATCTCATGGTAACTGTGGAAAATTACAGGTGATTTGGGATAAGGTTTCAGGGTTTATAATTTAATGGACATTGCAAATGTGTTCTAGGTCAAAATTCTGTTTTTATATGCTTGTACACATCTCTTGCACTTACTTCTCCAGTCTTCCTGATTTATCTAGAGACTACTTCAAGTATTTCTAAGCCTGAATTGAAGGTTTTCATCCTAAACTGAAACTTGTCAGTCTGAAGTCGAAGTGTTGTTACATGTAGTACCTATTAATTTGCCACCTACTAAACAATTATATAACATTATTGTCTCTCCTCATTTTGTTTGTTTTAGGCACAAAGTCAGCCACAGAGTATGCAAATGGTGGTTATGACATTGTGTCACCTGCTCCATCAGTGTACCTGGGCACATTTCAAATTTTGCACCTCCTGGAAGATCTGAAGATGGCCCTGGAGATGCTGGAGGATCCTCAGGAGAAAGAGGCATTGCGAAACCAAATCCCAGGGGCCACAGCAGTGTGTCTGAGGGAGTGGTTTGAGGAGAACCTGGTGAGTTGTTATTTCAGCTTTTCCACTTTGTTTGCAAACAGGTTTGGGTCAAGTATTTTCATTCTTAAATTATTTTTATAATAACTGAAATCTGCATGCTTAGAAAACTGCAGGAGATGGTGGGCAGTCATAGAAAGCTGAGGATATCACTGCTTTATGTGCTGATTTCTAAAGCAATGCAGATATAGGAGTATAAGAAGTTGATAAAAGACCTTATTTTGTCCTTGGGGAGAGAAGAGAGAGTGAAAAATAAATACAAAAAAGGTTGCATTTTCTGTGGGTTTGGGGTTTTTTTGGTTTTTTTTGGTTTGGTTTACTTTGGTTCACTCTTTGCAGGAGATAACATTTACAGCTATTTACAAAACTTTTAATTTTTAAACTGTCAGTTCAAAATACAGTGGCATTGTCTGTTGAAAGGACAGATCCAGACTGGATGATTCTCCTTTCCTTTTCCTTGCTACGTTTCCTTTTCTCTCAGTATTACAAAACTCCGAAGTATCCTGTACACCGGGCAGTGGGGGGGAAATGCAGGAAAGCCTGGGGTTCTGCAGGAGTGACATTCCTACTGGGATAGATGGGGAATAAACATCTGACTGTACTGGAAAAGACTGAGGCTTACCATGTGAGGAGCAGAGCTTCAGAGAGGCCTCAAAAGAAGAGAGCCACTGGATGTAAGGGAAGAGAAACAGCAGGTCATGACACAGCACTCCCCTTCACCAAACCTGCCACTGCGAGGGAGTGGTGGTTCCCCATGAGTGGAACCTACCTTTCACTTCCTCAGCTTCAGAAAGGTTCCTTGATTAATAGTTTTTCTTCTGGCTTTGTCAGTGCATGTGACTTTTATGCAATCGTGCCTGTAGCCTCTGGTTGGGTGTTTGTTATCTGCTGTAGCTGCCATGTGCTGACTGTAACCTCACGTTGCTGGAAAGGTGTCTGCTTTTGTTTGAACTTGTCAGCTGCTGGCTTGTTGGCATTCTTCATAGAGTGCAGGTCTGTGGCTGGAAAATCCTGTTTGGGCCCACATGAGAGAAAGGAATGAGAATTTGGTACCAGTTTTGAAAGGTATATAGGCAATGTTTAATTTGGATTTACAGTATTAGGTTTGGATTTAGATATCCTTAGGCCAGCTCTCACCGAATGCCTGCCTTGGCAGAAATTTTAATGATTTTCCTAATCTTTATGATAGCTAAAAGATGGATTTACTGCATGAAAGACATACATTTTCAAAGTTGTTCACAGTAACATGGGACCTGTATCAAGAGTAGTATTCATTTGACAAAGCAGTTGGCCAGTCTGGATTCAGAACCAAGAGAACAGGGAAGATGTGGTACGGAGTATCTCTAGTCCAGTGTGTGGAGATGACTGGTTTTAAAATATTTTGCACTGCTCTGCACTGAGGGAGGGTAGTGCACAGCTGATGTGACTGTTATTTGAAAATGAACGGTAATCTTATGTATTTGAAGACCTTTCTTTTATTTTTTTAAAATGCAAATAATTTGCAAGCATCTATATGATTTCTGTGGAAGAAATCTGATAAAATTCAGCTCATTTCAAGGAAATTGAATATGTACTTCGTTGTTGTGTCCCATACTGTACTTTCATGTAAGTGAAATGTCTTACATTCCAGCCCAGAGCTATGAAACATGACACTTATTATGTATCATATGTCAGGAGAGTTGAGATAGTGAGTTCTAAAGAATGAGAACTCTGCATCTCAGTGAATCCATGCTCATTGGAAGCCTCAAATGCAGTTTGGTGATCATTACTCTATGAAATGCTGGAGTATCATTAAAAAAACCCACTCAATTCCCATGGTTTAAACACACCAAGACCAAGGTGATTTGCTGATTCATTAAAATCATAATTAACTAGAGATCAGGGGACTCTATATTTAAGATTAACATCAGCAATACAACAGATAAACCAGAACACTTAGACGCTTAAGAAACGTTGAGGAACACCTACAAATTTCTAAATGTAGTTCTAAAACTAATTCCAGAAAGTTGAGATCCCACACACATTCTCACTCACACACACACATTTCCTCCCTGCCAGCTGGTGCTGGATACAAGCAGGAGCAGCCCCTTCTGTGGCTGTGGGTTCCGCTGCTGACCCGTGGGTTCACACAGGCACCCCAGAAGTGTGGGTCCCCAGCTGTTGCAGCTGCTAACCCTCAGGTAAAACAGCATTGCACAAAAAATGCCACGTGGCACATTCTCCAGTGGAATGTGCTCCAAAGTGTCTCTTCTAAGCATTCGATCTCAAGTGTAGGCTAATGACTGAGTACAGAGATTTGGAGCATATTTTAATTGTTGTATTCAACTGAAACATTACATAAAACAATGTTTAGTATCAGTAGCAGAAATTGAATCGTAACAAACCTGGTAGTGAATGGTGAACTGGTGCCTCTGAGTTTTTATCTTTTAGAGCTACTACAGGTTAAATAATAGCTATAAATGTAGAGGGATTTTCTTTTGTGGGTGATTAATTCCCCATCTGTTTATTTTTGGGGTCCATGCACCTTGCTTTGGAGTTGGAGAACTGCTCTAGCATGTAACTGAATAGCTTCAGAGACTACAGAAGTTGCTTTTTTCTAACATTTTTCATGAATGGGCATCAAAAATATTCCCAGCTTATCCTGATTAGGCACACTTTAGAAACTAAAGATACAAAAAGCCACCTCATGTTTATTTTAATAGCAGATAAGTATGCTTCTTTCAAGAAAAGTGTGTTATTTTATGATTCTCCTTCACTTTAATGTGTGGTTGAAAATTGTATTAAAAATCATTTCAGCTGCCATTGTTAATCAAGAATATAATGTGCCTAATGGGAATAATGTGAATATGTGTTTTGCCACTGCCCCATATTGTTTTGCTGGGAAACCACAGAAAGGGAAGTTGGAAGGAAGACTCGGGGCTCATTCCTGCTGGGGAGTGTCAAACAGCAGCACTTGACTGCCAGCATTTGGGTTTAAGCAAGTTATGGGATAAGAGTCCCAATTATTGTCTGGTGTGCTCCTTCTGCCTTAGCAATCTTCATAACCTAACGCAGCCCTGAAAGCTCTCTGAAGCCCAGTGGGGGTGTCCCTGCTCTGTGTTTGCCACACAGCAGGATTTGGGATCGCAGCTTCGAGGGCAGAAGGTGGCTGACCCTTCTTTGTGCGGCTTGTGTTGGACACTAACATCTACAAGTCAGAGCTCAGGTGGACCTGCACAGGGAAAACAACTTCTGCAGAAAACTGTCCCTTGGCCTTTTAACTCAGGTAGCTTTGCAGCTTTGGGAATTGCCGCTTAATGTGCTGGACTACGCCTAGTGTTCAAATAAATACTTAAATAAAGTCTGTGGAGTTTAGCCCTTGGTCAGCTTTGAGGCACACGGTTTTGTTACTGAACAGTTAGAAAGTTTCTGTGGTGATTATAGACACTACAGCTGGACTCGCCTTCCTTCAGGTCCATAGCACAAAACTGTGAACTTTATCAGGCATGAAATATCAGCAAGTGATGTTTGGTTGGTCTGATCAATTTAATTTTTTTTTTTTTTTATCCAATGGTAGCTTTTGTATTCCTTGTCCCATCTGCTCTAGGTGTGAATGCCAAAGATATGGGAAAATTTAGACATGCCTAGAATAGGAAAGCTTTAGGCATCGTGTTTCATACCTGATCCTGCCTTCCTTATTAACTCTTTCAAGAGCGGGTTCTTTATGCCTTTTTCTTATGAAACCATCGGCAATTTGGTGTTTCCTCTAAGACTGAGGCACAGCATCTGTTGAACTAAAGGTGTTCTCTTTGAAAAGGCTTTTTTTTTAGTTTCTGTGATCTGGGATCTGTGAACAATTCAGGTTCTTGAGTTCACAGCATGATGCAGTAACTGTGCTGTCCCTTCTTTGAGACAGATGAAATAGGTTTGACAAAGTTAGCACTGAATATACAAAGATTCTATGTCTCATAGAATGAGGATTTTATAGTTGCTGTAGTTGCACAAATCTTTCAACAAGCCTAAAAGGGAAGAAAACATGATGAATTATAGACTTTTAACTACTTAAGGATTGTATTAAAAACTTTTGCCTTGGAGAGAACGTCTGAAGTGTTTTACCTGGCTTTATGACTATAAATCCTTTGGCCTTAAAAACAGAACACAATGACCTAGGGATTATCAGGGCAAGTTCACACAGAACAAATTGGTGGATAGTATCAATGTTTCTTGGTAAATATTTCAGTATTGCCAGTGACCACGTGACGTATCACAAAGCAGATAGTAATTTCAGCATTAAATATTAACTACGGCAGTGACAATTGACTGTGTTTGGCTTTGTGAGCTATGAGAGGATATATCTTATTGCAGTTTCATAACTCTAAATGAACTTCCACATGGTTCCTTCTGGGTTTTATCCTATCCACCTTTGTAGAATCCTTTTCTGAGTAAAGAGGAACGCTGGTGCTCTTACAATTGTTCTCAAGCATGAGTGAAAACCTCACTTTCAGGGCTGCAAAACATGATCTTCCTCCTAGTGGAACATCTATTTTTAAAGCAAACCACTCCATCACGTAACTTTATGTACTGAGCCTTAAAATGCCAATTCTTGAAAACTCATTAGTATTTTCCTGATTACCCAAAGGTTTTTTGGAGGTTTGACTCTGAAAATCTTTCTAAATATTCTCAATCTGAGGAAATGGAGAGAAGAGCAGAAGAAATAGTAGAAGAACTTGCGGTAGAGGCAATTTTTAATAGAATGTGATTTGTCTTATGATATGTGCTGTGCTTTGTTTCTTCTCAAGATCTATGCTTTAGTGGTAAAACCAGAGACTTTTAACCAGAAACAGGATAAATTCCTTACAGTCTTGATTGCTATTCACTCATTATTAATGTTCAAAACAGATTGTTTCCACTGTGGGTTAAAATCAAGGAATATTTTTCCCCAGTATCTTCACAAAGACTTGAATTTGAACAGTAAAGCCCAGTTCAGAATTCTGACTTGATGGAGCTTGTGCAGTTTTGAAGTCACTTCAAAGTTTTATTTTAAGCATGCGTTAAAGTGCTCTGCTGAAACCTAATCACTGGCCTCTCTATTTCACTTTTGTCCAAGATTCATTTCACAGGGTTATCCATCCAGATGAGAGGCAGAAAATGACTGAGTTCAGGGCACTTCCATGTACTTGAAAACACGCTTTTATAAAAGTATCAATAGCATTTTTCAGCAACAGCTGAGTGGGAAGGGAATGTATTCTGAGCAATGCCGCCTAAAGCCGGCGTACTTGTCTGCTGGTGGATCTGACTGTGGAGCTCAGCTGCTGGGAGTCCTGATGGAGCTATTTATAGCTGGATAGCCCCTCTGCCAAGTGATATTAACACGTTAGATTGAAAATGGAACAGCAGAGCCTGCCTGGGACAGCTCAGAAAAGCCGTCACTCCGTAAGCATTCGTGTTTATTTCTGCCAGCTTGAAACATTAGACGGGTTATGTTTTCTGAGAAGGACTCAGAGTTGAAAGTTGAATGTCCCAGGCTTCCACAGTGCTCCAGCTCCTTTTCAGCAGATTGATGATGCAAGGAAGCCCTGAAGTGGAAAATCTGTTCCTCTCAGAGTTCCCCGAGTGCTTCAGAGCAATTCACAGCACACCAGAACCAGCAGAGAAGCACCCTTCATGTGTTCAGCCATTCATGAATGCTGTAACGCCTTGGAGACGATGGAACTACTGCTGTGCACAGAGCTTGCATGGAACTTTTCTAAACCAGGCCTAATTTTTCCAGCATTCTGTGGTTGCTTCGTCTGGGAATCAACCCTACAATCTCTGACTGCCACTCACTGCGTAAGCTCTCAGCACAAGTGGGAAAGTCTCCTCTACATGAAGAACTAATAGAAGTTTAAAACAGCTTTGCAGCGGATAGGACTGGTTTAGATTTCTTTCGAAAAATGGCATTTTCTTTCACCCTAGTACAGATCAGTAATGTTTAACAGAGCCACCTTAAACTACAATGACCGGAAGTGCTCAGACAGGATCATGGCCTGAGGCTTAGAGTGCTGTGGAAGACAGGTGACATTCCTGCTATAACAGCAGGGCCTGTACTTTTATGTAAGTTTTCCAAGATTTCAAGGTACTCTACTGATGTATATGAAGTTTGCCCTCAGGTGCAACCCTCAGCTGCGTGGCCTGTCCATATCTTGATTCTGTCAGCGGAATACTCCGCAGGAAACCATAATTTTATACAAAAATTGCATGCTCTCTTTCAAAAGCATTAATGCAATTTATTCAGTTCCATTTGTACAAGTCTCATTCAGCTCTTGGTTTCGGTGCCTTCCTTTGCACTGAGTGGTTGAATATCCCATTATTTCATCTTTCCTTTTGTGCCTGATGCTATACATGGAGCCCGTTTTCCATCTCACCCTCTGATCTGTCCCTAGACTCCCCAGCTGCACTACTTTTCACTGATTTAAATGTTATACACTGTATTCACTTAACAAACATTAGCCCATAAATGTATTTTCCAAGTGGAGCTATCGGAAACATCGGAAAATGTTTTCCATAAAGTAATTAACAGGGAGATTGGTAAGAGACAATTGTTTCCTTAAACAATGGTGCTGACAGAAAAGGTGTAGAAGTTATGTAAAGAAACTGGAGATGAAATTTCATTTTAAGGGCCCCATACTGATTTGAAGGCATTATTTGAATAATAGAGGAAGGGCATACCTTTGAATTATTTCTGTATATAACCCTTATTCACATTTCACAGAATTCAGATGGATAGGTGGACCTATTGGCATTTGCTAAATCTTACTAGTGACAACCAAAATAATGTTGTATCCACAACAAAGTTATTTCATTCTCTTTTGGATTAGTATGTTGATAGCACACAACTAAATGTTTTTTCAGCTTTTGTGACTGTTCAAAAATGGAAAAAAAATATACTTATTGTAGAGATACTGTACAACATGTTGGCATCCTACACTTCTTCATAAATAGGAAAAAATGGTCTTAATTTTCCTTAATAATGAAATGTTTAAGAAAAAAAAAAGAATATTTGTATATTACTTACTAGAAATAAGGGCTTGTAAAGGTGTATCTGCAGCTTATTCTGTTTTGAGTAGTTTTTTTACTATTTTCTCCATTCTGAAATTCAGAAGAGAAAAATCTGATGTGCATCACAGTGAGGAGAGGCAAACAGTTACCTGGTAATGTTATTGGTGTGTGTGGAAATATCTGGTAAATATCCTGTTTCAAGTGTCTCATATACTGATTTACTGCAGGTTTGGCAGTTTCAGCAGTGCTCTGAAACCTTTCAGGCTGGAAAATAAACCTGACTTATTGTAATGCATTGTGTGATAGGATGTAAATAAGTATCTTTAATTATTTTCTTTACGTATCAGTGTATTCTTGCATATAACTGGGGGAAGCATTCACAGTGATAATGTTGCTCTGTTAGGTAGAAAATATTTTTTAGATTTTATGTGAAAACAGAGTACTCAGGTTTCTTACGTTCTCTTCTAAATAAGTTTCATGCAAAAAAAAAAAAGTCACAGTTCTTGTAGAACTTGGGCTGGACAAAGTATTTCAGCATATGGAGAGGAATGTTTGAAACTGCCAAGAATGTGCGAATGTCTGTGGATGAATTAACAGACAGTAACTCCATCTAAGAACCAGCAATACATTCCTTATGCCAGCCAAGGGAAGGGAGCTGCTTATTGCTTGAGCAGTGACCAGGAAGGGCATGGCAGTGCTGGGGATATGTGGTATGGGAATGGCTCCAGACGTGTCAGCACCTGCTGGAAGAATTACCTCCTCTCACCCCTAATATGGGATAAGGGTAAGGGTTAACCACCACATGGAACTAATGGCTTTCTAAGTCCATTTAATTCTGAAATACAGATTTTAATCAAAGAATTAATCCATTAGGATTGAGTGTGTCTTATGAGGAGAAAGGATTATTTGTTTGTGCATCTGCAAAATGTTATTTCTTGTCTGTTTCCCAGGATATTGCTTATTTTTTTTTTGAATTATCACAGGCAAAGCAAACATGCTCATCTACAGAATGCAGTGTGTTTTTTTCATTTTGTTCCCAGAGTTTCTTCTTTCTCTGTCACGTAGGCACTATGCCTTAGTCGCAATTAAGACTCTAAGATAAATTTTCTTGCTGGAAATATTTCATGTAGATTCCTGAAGCCATTTTGCCATGAAGAAAGGGATTTCCCTGTCTTTTGCACAAATGGCCTGAGTTTCTTTATACACAAGCATTTTCCTATTTTCTCTCTCTTTTTTCGGTCTGAAGCTCTCACATTTTTCTGCACCATGAGAATGACATATGTGAATTGGCATGCTGAAAAAAATTTCCCTTTTAAAATCTGGTCCTAATCCCTTTGTTTCCAAAGCAGCCCAGACACTGGGATTGGGAAAAAAAAACCACAAAGGAATAGATGTAGGAAAATCTGATGCTCGTTCTTGGGAATGAGTAAATTTTTGTGGCATGTCCATCCTCACTGGGCTCCCCTGATAAGGCTGGGAGGATGCAAACCTGGTCACTTCATTTCTTGGCCTAAGAGGGCAAGTGTAAGTTCTTTTTGTGTTTTCAGAGGCTGATGGGATTTGAAAGTAGAACAATCTGTAAGATATTGATGAAAAGGCAGACAGGTGCCATGCTCCAGGCCCTGGAGAGCTGCTCTGATTCCTGCTCCTTTGCTCTTTAATTTCCCAGGAGATTCAGTGGCAGTAGAAGAACAAGATCGACCATCTGCATTTGTGCTGCACCAAAACCTATATTTTATCACAGATATAACTGGATAAAAAATAAAATTGCTAAACCAACGCTAATAAATTCAATTTTATAGTGTTCACAGAGCCACAGCTGTGTGGAAGGAAGAGGTGGAAAAGTGGTGGAAAAGCATCAAACTCTGCACTTACTCAAATCAGTGTCGGCAGAAGGGGGAAAAGACCAGGCAGTGTCTGCCCCTCCACAGTTCTAAGAGGACCTGTGGATATTTTCTTGCCTCTTCATAGTCTGGAATGGAGGGACACGAGAAGTGTAGCTGATTTTTATTTTCAGTAAAAGTAAAAATTTAAAGCATTTTCATTTTCAGTTTCAAAGCTCTTGCGGCACGTTTGTTTACTATTCGAAAGAGATTTCAAGGCTTGTTTGAAGTATTTGACATGCTGACTAAAAGTAATGGCTCACTTAGCTGAGCGGCTTTTGTGGGTTGTGTATCAGCACCAGTTCCTGGGCTGGCACCTTTGATGTTCTGCAAATGGAGATTTTAGTTCCATCGAGGCTGGCAGTAGTCAGCAGTTCTCTATGGGAGTATGGAAGTGGCAAAGAAATTCTAATAGGTTATCACACAGCTTATGGAGTATATAAGCATTGCTAACTTGAAATATTTTAGTGCCCTACATTGCATTTGCATTGCCATAATGTGTGTGCTCTCTTACTTTTGGAGAGAGCACTGGAGAAAATAAACAGTTTGATGGGGCAAGAGAGTGAAAGCTGGATCAGTCTCTGTGGGGTAACACTTGAGGGTGTTGGTTCTGCAGTGGCAGTGGGGGGCTTTTGCTTCTTTGTTTTCTAGTTCTCCACTGAACCAGAAACTGGTGCTCAGTGAGGAGTTACACACAGACATGGATTTCCTGAAAATAAGGAAAACTTACAGTGGTAACCCGACAAAGCAATCCTGAGATTGCAATTTATTTTCCTTGTTTTCACACTGCCCAGAGAAGATAACCTGCTTTCCCAGTGAAATGGAAAAGCATTCAAAGCAAATCTGGGGCACTCGATTTGAATTCAGTTGGTTTCTGAAGGTTTCAGGCCAAAGCTCAAGCAGGATGTAAAGTTCAGTATGCAGGTGACAGGCTCCCAGTGAGCATGTGACTGTCTGGAATGTATGCTGTCAACATTCTGGCTGATAAGATGCAGAAATTTCAGACACTTACCTTTTAATCAGGAAGAATGACTAGCGGGAATCAAGAGGGCTTTGCATGAAATCCAGCACAAATGGCAAGGCAGAAGTAAGGTATGTTGTCAGTTTTAATACTTTTAGAAGGAGAAATAGACACTACCCTACGTGCAGATGCTGCACTGGGGCACTAGGAAGTTTAGTGACACCGTTTTTGTGTAGATTTTAAAATTAAAACCACAATCATTAGCTGATAAAGTGTGGTGAAGTGTTTTAAGAGTGGTGTTTCCTGCTTCCCTGTATAAGACTGAAATGGGAGTCTTAGAGCCTATGTTCTGAACTGGATGAGATGTGGAACTTGAGGCACCATAGTGGTGGTACTACAAGATATGCAATGCTGTGAGATCAAGTTTGATGTATTTGCTAAACTCCATAATTAGATAACAAGATTTTTGGAGAAAAAAAAATGCTTCAAACTGTTGGACGTTCAATTTTAATGTTAAGAAAACCCCTACTCGGTCTCCAGCTTTTCAGCCATGACAGGGGCTGCAATGCACAGGGAAGTGTACTCTGCTAAGTTTGTTTTGTTTTGTTTTAATTTAATGGACCATTGATGATGTATTAAGATTTTTGCCAGATAGTGTGAGCTCTTCAAGAAATAACTGCTTTTATCCACTTTCAGACAGCATAAAATAAGTATATTCTATGCACAAGGAAACCCAGCTCCCTTCAGATCTGTCGTGTAGCATTGTTTTTGGAAATGCACAGTTCTTTTCTTGACACATTTACTGGTGATTTTAGGTATCCCAGCATCTTTAGAAGACCTGTAGCACTGATTTGCTAAAAATTGTCATGTTTTTCTCATCACTTGACTTCAAGTAAGAACAGAAAACATGAAGGGAACTGAGAGTCTGGGTTTCTATCCTTCCCTCTCACTTTGTGTTATGTGAGGTTCTGAGAAGAGCTCCATCAGGTCAAAAGGACCAAGAATGGTTGAAACATTAGAAACCCAAATCCCCTTGAAATTTTTCCACAAATCTGTAACTTCCCCGGTCTGGAATGTGGGCAGGTGCCTAAGTGAGGCAGGTCCCTGTAAGAAAGGCTCTTCAGGGCTTTGTACAGCTTCAGACTTTTGAGTCCTTTGTGTGTATCATTAGTTCCATGGGGAGCTTTGACACTGTCTCTTCCAAACTGTTGGTTTACTGCTCCCTGTACCCAGGAGTCAGTTTGGGTGTAGGATCTGAAGGCAGTGAGGAGATCAGTAAAGATTCTGAGATCATCACAAAGATTCCATGAGGACAGCTGCATTTGAGTCTGAAGAGGCATTGCCCAAGCAGTTGTCCTTGTGTATGCAACAATCAGCTGCCTGGTTTAAGGCCAAAGCCACTTTGAACTAGGGGAAGAAACAACACTGGAAACTGGAGTTTATTGGGAAAAATCAGAAGTTATGGGTAACTACTGTGTGGAGGCACTAGAGGACACCGCAATAACAGGCAACACTTTAAACTTCCCTTCTTGCCAGAGCATTGCGTTGCACATGCATTTATCTTGGTGTTGCAAGTTTGAAAAGCTGCCATGCTATGAGATTTTAGCTTCAGCAGGAACAGACAAATGTCTTGGAAGGGTATCATCATCTTCTGTTAGGATGGAAAATCGCCTCTTTGGCAATAGCAGTGTTTATGGGATCATTATCTTATTCACAGGATCGTCCTTGAATTCCTCCCCTTTTATAATGTCTTTTGAGAGGACAGGCAAGTAATTCAAAGAGCAGAACTTATTTTTAGGTTTAGTCTGAGCCTGAAATAAATTGAGAAGGCTGAGTAGTGTTACGATAAACAGGGAGTAGAACAGAGACAGGAAATAGGGGGTCTTTGGTAATGAGTTCCAGCCACTCTTGAAACAGAAAGCCAGAGAAAGCATTACTTGAGAATAGTTTCTCAGTGACAGCTTAATAATTTTTAGCTTGTTATTCAACATTAAAGGAGAACAGATCCTGCAGATTTATGCTGTTCTTGAAAGATCCTTTTTAAAAGATCGTTTAGGAAGTTATATTTTTAAAGTTTTTAGGGTTGCATTGTTCTTGCTGCTAACCGATCTGCTGTTTAAAAAAACCAGATGTTTGGGGGGAGCCTGAAGTTTATACAGTTGCCTGTTATATATACATCTGTGAGAAGCCTTTGGGATAAGACTGTGGGACAGGGGCAGGGGATTCAGCTTAAAATATGACCAGGCATTGAAGATTTTAGAAGTTGAGGGCTGAAAGGGGAAGAAATCACAGCTATATCCTGTAAAACAAAGCAGAGCGCCCACTTCCAAAAGTTTCTTTTAACCCTGGGAATGTGACTGCTGAGATGGGCCCAAAGCATGGATGGTGAGATTGATATTTACAAGCACTTCACGTGGCTAAAGAGGGTAAGTGATTTGCTGGGCTTTGTTTTCTCTTTCTAAGCGCACATTTAGCAAAATCTTGGTCAGAATTCTCAGCTTTGCGAAAGGAAACTCATTCAGTGCCTCAGACTTTAAATGGTGTGAGTTTCTTCATGAGAAGTGAATTAAAGACGTGTCTTGGTGTAGGAGGAGGAGGCTTAGGGAGGGTGGGGGGAGAAAATCAGCTGTCTTTGTCTTTAAAAACGAAACTCTAGGATCAAACTTTGAGCAAATGGTAATAGATTCCGGCAAGTGCTTGTGCTTTCCGGGGATTGCAGGGCAACAAAGCAAATCCTGCATGGTAACGTATAGCAAAGGAAAGGAGAGGGTGTTGTTTACCATGTTGTGCTTTAAAGGGAAAAGTTTTCTGCACTAGCTCTTCACCTAAGTGACTCTTCATCGTGGTAACTGTGTGAGACCTTTCGGGATGCCTTTGTCTCGGGTAAAAATGGTGGTGATTTTCTTCTGTGCATGTTACTCTGCTGAACAGATGGCTTTTTTAAAAGGCAGGGCTATTCTCTGATGAACTGCCCAGACGTGAATTAACTGCATGAGATTGTTTTTATCTTCCTTTTTTTAAAAAAAAGTAGGTTTGTGCACTTCTCTCACCACCTTGAAAAAAATCACTTTGTTTTTGTCAGCATTTGGATTGTTTTATGTTCTAAGTATTTATTTTTCAGTGTTAGAAAAATCCACGAACGGGATGTGAAAAGATCCCTCAGAGTAGGCTGGTTTTTAAATTAGAATATGGATTTAATTGTGTGTCACAAAAGAAGCACACCCTCTCCTTATTCTTCTAAAATCTATTTTAACCTATGCATGCTTTTCCTGCAAATTCTTGCCTGTTCATATATATACACACATGAATACGTACTCACATGCGCTCTTGGGTTTTTACTAGCTGTATAAACAGAAAATATCTGTCAATATCTGTCAATATTCGTATGAAATGTGATTAGGAATTTTTATTTCTGGTAGTTTCTTGAATAAGTGTAAAATATTAATGATGCGCCTGTCTTTTATAAGAGCTTGAGAATCCTGACATTAATTTACCAAATATTTGCATCAGATTCTGGAAACTTTCGCATTTCTGGAGTGTGGCTGTGGAGGGGATTAAATGGGAAGTGAGTGGATAGTGAAGAGGCAACAGGAAGTAGCTGCTGGTAACATTATACTATTATTTTAACCTGTGCTCTGTGCTGTTAAAGCTAATTACCTCTTTTATAAAGTGTATTTTAAGCTCACATATTAATTTGCTATTTAAATGAGGGTATGGATATGGCATGTCTGCCACTCCTGCTTCCTGGTGCAAATTTCATTTCCGCAAAGACAGGTTTGCTAACAAAAATGTTAATAAGGTGTGCTGCTATCAGCTGCTGGACTGTGCTCAGAAAGGATACCGTGTTCAAGTGCAGCACAAGATTTTGCAGGAATTAATAACGCTCCTGCTGTAGTTGCATGCAATTCCCTTTATGTCAGGTACATAAAGGAGAATATCAATACTGCTGCTTTTCCTTGTAAGCTCTTTAAAGGGGTGAGCACATGTGGGAGGAGGGGAAAATGATCTTGCATTGTTCCCAGGAGAACTTAAGCAGTCTGCTCCGAAATTCCTTTGACAAGTGATTTAGAAAACAAAAAAGTAGAAACAATCTCAGTTGCTTGTTCAATTCTCCTGTCCAAGAATCCCAGTGTCTCACGTCTGGCACTGACTGTTACGGCATATAAAGATTTCAGTTCCTGCATTCATAAACTGTTGCTCTTTGCCTGATAATAAAATTATGAGTTACTTTCAGAGTAACACATGGCATTTAACAGTGAATAACTGCAACAGACTTCCATAAAGCCTTGGTGAAGTATGCCAGAGCTGGATCAAATTTCATCATTAGCAGAAATCACTTCAGAGACCCAGATGGGTTTTGATGTTGCAGGGGTTGGCTAGGCTAGATATGTGTGGTATCTGTGGCTTGGACTGGGTTAGGACAGCAAACAAAAACAAAAATCATGAGATCCGGGCAGGCAAAACAACACATACAGCTGCTATTTTCAGATGCTTAGGATGGAGGGTCTGGTTTTAAGCAGAAGTCCTGTAACATGATGTGCACAGTAGCATCTTGCAACAGCAACAGGGGAAAAAGTAATATTTAAATCAAATTGAAATAATGTTTGGTAATGTCACCACACTTCAGATCTTCCCATTGGACTTCATTGGTGTTAACATGACCTGTGGAAATGCTGGGCCAAGAATGGCCAGAGGGGTGGAAATAGTGGGCAGCAAAACCTGAGAGCATGTGGACAGAGCCAAGGAAGGGGGACAGGGAAAATTCCTGGTGTATACACAGTGTGCTTTTAACTTCACAGCTTGGCCAGCAGCACAGTCCTCATAAAGTGGTGCGGGCAGTTTGAGGGAAGTGTTCTGCAAGTAATACTGGGTTCTTTCACAAGGCCTGAATGTGGATCTGTCAATGTTAAAAGTTTCTGTTGCAAACTAAGGAACCTGAGATATCCCCACTACCTGAAAGAGTCTCGTGCTCAGCATTCTTTTGTTCTCCCAAGGGTTAGAGGATTCACACAAAATTTTGTGTCAACCTGTTGCTTTGTTCCTATCTTTCCACCCGCCCTGAACTGGAAGACACCATTCCGAATAAAAATGGCATAGCCCACATTTTGGTACATAGACATGTAGTTATAGCCAAAACTGATTAATATAAATGCTAATATTCACTGCAAGTGGTCCAGTGCAGAGCTGATGCCTGGCCTGAAATTGGTTTACATTGGTTTTAAGCCCTCCTTTTTTTCTGGAGGAGATTCTTAAGCTGTGCTAGCAAGAGGTGAAGTGATCAAGCCCATGATATAGACATTAAATTAAAGCTCTTGAAGGTGAATCTTATGACTTCTATAAGGATATTTTCTTTTAAGACGTGTAACTGTCTGGAGGAAAAACATAAGTATTAATTTTCAGAATAATTATCTAGATAAAATTAAAAAGTATTTGTTTAAAATTCTTTTGGTTTGAGGACTACCAAATTTACCTAGCTCTGTCTTTGCCTAGTTTCAGACTATGCACCGTCAGCTTTTTCCAAGTGACTGCCACTTCCATTTAACCAACCAGTAACAATGGCAAATAAAAAATCCTGCTGTTGATTTACTAATTGCCTTCAGATGAAAGGCAAGAATTATAGATCCAGAAATCATGTTCCAGCCTTCTCCTCCTCCTCTCGGGTAGCTGAGGGAATGCACAAATGTTGGGATGGGTGTGTATCTGAGGTAGCACTAAGGTGCCAAGAGATTAAATTTGTATTGCATCCATAGTCAGATGCAAATAAAAATGTTTACTGTGTAAGCTTCTCACTCATCGCTTCATAATACAACTCCTTGTGACTCAGAACATAATTCTACTGACTGAAAAGAGTACTACAGAGGTGGAAAGACCATACACTTCTAAATATTATCAACGGCAAATAGGCTGGGAAGAGTCTACAGTCCTCATTTTCTTGTGTTGAAATGTAATGCTGTGGTCTGTGTGGTGGTTTGTGGTAAAGCTGACTGGCTGGACTCTGCTGGCCACACTCCTCGTTTTCAGCTTCTAAACTACAACAAAAGGCAATACATCAAGCATGTCCCTAATCTTCCCCATTAATAACAGTATTATTGTTGCCACTGGCATCCTATTCAATTATCAGGGGAGCTGAGGGTGATTCATGTGGCTGAAGAAGAGAGGAGGGTTATGACAAAATCTGTCTCCTCAAAGAGGCGGGTGACTTGTTGAAAAAGCTTACAAATCACCACTTTAACTGACTGCCAGGTTTCTTTTCCCAGCTCCTCCCTGCTCCACAGCCCAGGATGAGATCTATGGTGTTTGTGACAAATTTCTGAGTAACAGCTTGCTGACCAACTTCAGAAGCTGGTGGGGTTTGGATTAAAATCAGCTGTGTTGGAGATTCTGTGCTGAAAAGGCACACACAAGGAGAACATCAACTGACCAACATTTCTTGCAATATCCTTTTATACTTTTGCTAATTATCCCCATTTTATATCAAAGCTGTTGAATTGTTCTCTGAAGTCTGATTTTTTTTTTGGTGTCACGTAAGAAGGAAAATTTAAGCACTTTTCTTGGAAAAGGATTCAGTAACGACTGGATTGTGCAAGTGATACTTAGAACTTTCCAGCAGCTACCAATATTGTGTTCATATTAAATTAATGAGCATATTCCAAAGAGAGATTTGGAAAATAAAAATGAAGAAGCTAAAGCAGGTGATGGAATGCCTTTAGATGAAAAAAAATTATGGAAAGCTTTCTTTTTCTTTTCTTTCTCTGGAACTAGGAGAAACAGCTGATTTGGAATTGTTCCAGGAAACTTTTAATGTTAATATCTTTTGCAATCTGATGGACGGTAAACTATACCCAGAAGTGCTAAGGAGACTGTAATACAGATGCTCTAAGAAATTGCTTTGCAGCTCCTGTCTTCCCGTGGCTTGGACAGGGGCACTCTTCAGTGGGTAAAACCTGGCTGGATGTCCTGGCCCAGACAGTGGTGGTGGATGGAGTTACATCCAGCTGGAGACCATCACCAGTGGTGTCCCCACGGCTCAATGTTGGGCCCAATCCTGTTCAGTATCTTTACTGATGATCTGGTTGAGGGGATCGAGTGGGCACTCAGCAAGTGCAAAGATAACTCTAAGCTGGGTGGGAGTGTTGATGTGCTGCAGGCCAGGAAGGTTCTGCAGAGGGATCTGGACAGGCTGGAGGGATGGGCCTAGCCCAGTGGGATGAGATTCGACAAGGCCGAACACCAGGTCCCGTCATTGGGTCACAACCACCCCATGCATTGATACAGGCTGGGGACAAAGAAGGTGGCCAGGGAAAAGGACCTGGGAGTGCTGGTTGAGAGCGACTGAACGTGAGCCAGCTGTGCCCAGGTGGCCAAGAAGGCCAATGGAATCTTGGTCTTTATCAGGAATAGTGTGGCCAGCAGGAGCAGGGCAGTGACTGTCCCCCTGTACTGGGCACTGGTGAGGCCACGCCTCGAGTGCTGTGTCCAGTTCTGGGCCCCTCAGTTCAGGAAGGACATTGAGGGGCTGGAATGTGTCCAGAGAAGGGCAATGGATCTGGGAGGGTCTAAGGGTAAGTCCTATGAGGAGCAGCTGAGGGACCAGGGGTGATTAGCCTGGAGAAAAGGAGGCTCGGCAGTGACCTTATCACTCTCTAGAACTGCCTGAAAGGAGTCTGTAGCCAGGTGGGGATTGGCCTCTTCTCCCAAGCAACCAGTGACAGGACAAGAGAAATGGCCCCAGATTGCACCATGAGAGGTTTAGATTGGATATGAAGAAAAATTTCTTCACAGAAAGGGCTGTGAAACAGGGAAATAGACTGCCTGGGGAAATGGTGGAGACACCATCCTTGGAAGAGTTCAAAAAATGTGTAGATATGGTACTTCAGGACAAGGTTTAATGGTGAAAATGGTGGTGGTGCTAGCTGGACTCGATGATCTTAAAACTCTTTTCCAGTCTTGATTCCTGTAGGCAAAGTATTTATGGCACGCAGTCGATTTTTTATCGGCAGTGGTACTGCCATCAGCATATTTTTAGCTACCTTGCCTCAGCATATCATTCCTTCTACTTTGTTACCAAGTGTTATCATAAACTTTTTTACGTGTTTCATGCAATTCCTCTCCTTTCTCGATTGTAAGAGATATAGTTAACATATTTGGCTTATCTTTTCTTGAGCCCAGGTAACAATTTTTGGTCTTTAATGCTGGATCTTCTGACATAACAGCTTCATAGGAAATCTTGTAGATTCAGCCTTTTAGACCTGTGTAACCACATGACCAGTATTTATTTATTGTTTGTGAGCTCTTAGAGAAACTGGAATCATCTGTGGTCTCACGTCTGGTGTTATAAGTCCTGTGTTCAGTTGCTGCTGATACATGTGACATCTTGCTCAGTTTCTTCTCAGTCCTGGCCCTCAGAACTGCAGAATGCACTCCAACCATCCACAGATGGCCTTGGTTCATGTTACATTGTTTTATCTTGTCTTTATACATGCCACAAAGAATTACCAAGTCTTAGACAACTGCTGTACGTCAATCAGACACTTTTATTTAGCAGGTCATTCCTCTGTCTACTGTACTTTCCTCTGCTTAACTGAGGCCTTTCTGGCTGACTTCACACCTGCATATTTAGAGCCATTTCTGTGAGGTCTTGACCCTTAGTTGTACTTATTATGAACTGGTCAAAAACTAGTGACAAAAGTTTATTCTGAGTAGAGTTAACACCTTCTTCTTTTGATGATGAATGCTGGTGAGTGAGATGTGGAGTGAGCTCCTGCATATTCTGTTTTCAATGTTCCTGTTGCCCCTTAAACAGGGACAAAAGACCAAGATTATTGAATTTATAGGTGCTATGCTAAAGGGCATGATTAAAACATAGGAGCCAGATGCACAGGAAAAGAGTATAAATAATAGAATGCAAGTCCATGCAGATTAGCTCAAAGTTACACATTTAAGCAGAAACAAAGAGTAAAAGCAGAATGAAGAACACGATGGCAGCTAAATGAAAGCATTTTAAAAGGATCTGGAAGTTATAGGTCCTAGGCTGAAAACATATGAATTTTACTATGTAGTTAATATGGAAAGAAATATGGCCCAAGAGTCTGTGAAAAGGTTTTACCACTCAAGCCAGTTTCAGTTGGAGTCCTGTGGCTCCTCTTAGGCTCTTAATTTTAAAAGAAGTTGGGAAATAGTCGGTGAAGAGGAACCAAAAGAAAGTAACAAAATAAATCTTGAAAAATTAGCCTGTGAGGAGAAGACATAAAAACTCATCTTTCACAACACAAAGAGGGACCTGCTAATTAGAGATGTAGAGATGATATTAAATATGTTAAAAAGTCTCTGAAGTGAAGTACCTGTTTTTTGATTTAAGGTGGTCTGATAACCATGAAGTTGAAGAGATGGCTCAGATTAGGCATTAAGAAAAGCTCTCTGATGATAGGTGGGGAAGAAGTAGATGGAGAAGCTGTGAGTTCCGTTTCTGGAGGTCTGTAGAAGAAGACAAAAAATAATCATTGGCCCTATGACGGAATTGTGAAGCAGATGATCTCTTCAGACATCTTGCAGCCCTGTTTGCTGGTGCTGTTGCAATTCTCTCAATTTCTTTCAAAATAATCAGAGACAAGAGTGCTTGGTTTCTCTCAGCTTATAAAGGTGCCACACTCATATCTAGTTCAGCACTTTATGGTTTGAAAAGTGTCTTTTGGATAAAAATTTGGTTTCTTGATTTGGGTTAACTAGCACCATGTGTATTTTCACCATCTGTTTTATGTTTGGGCCTGTAGGCCTCAGCATAGATCAAGAAGCCTTAAAAGTGTTTAATTTTTTTTTTTAAATTATATTTGCAAATGTTTAACTAAAAAAGAAAGGGCAGTTGTGGCGGAGAATTATAATTATATTGGTGCCATTGTGCAAGTGACTATAAATGAGCAGTCAGCTGCAGTTGAAGGGAGCTCCTTGGATTCCTGTGTTAGTTGAAAAGCCAGGCTGAGTGTTGCGTTCCCTGGCAGAAATGCAGTGCCTGCAGTGGAGTTGGGAAATCAGCCTCTGGGGGCTCAGGTTACTTTTGAGGCTCTGAGTAAACAGCTCCATTCCCACAATGCTTCAGTGGGCAGGATGAACCTAGGAGACTCTCCTGAACTTGAATAAATCTGCAGATTTTTTTAAAATTGTGGTGTTTCTAGATGAAGTATTAAAATTCATAGGAAATGGGACATAATAGTTAAGGACAGGCCATGTTTTAGAAGGTTTTGCTCCCTAGAGCCATTTCGGAATCCGTAAGTGATTGGGTGGCTAGAGCAGTTCCTGATAAGAATTTGATCATCTAAATAAATTTTTATTGCTAGCAAAAAACTTCTAATTTTCTTTCAGTAATTTCTAGGAATAGTATGCCCATAGCAATTTATAGCACTTGAAAGTAAACACAAGATACATTGACTTTGGCAAAAACTGTGGAGACAAAACAATGGGTTTTGTTTTGGTAAGATGGTGTTTTTCATCGAAATTATAATTTTCTAGAAAATATTAGTCTATTGCTATACCATTATTGATTGCTGGAAGTGAGAGAGTATTCAAAATACAGCTTTAAAAAGGTACATTCCAAAGGCTTAATGCATATGAAATTAACAGTTTTGGTCTATACACACTATTGTTTGAAACTTTAAGTGTAAAAATTCTCACACCACTTTTTTTTCCTCCCAGTCACAGGTGAACCATCATTCATCTAATAATGAAACTTATCAAGAAAGATTGGCACGATTAGAAGGTGATAAAGAGTCACTCATCCTGCAGGTATGTCTAAAAGAGAGAAGAAAATTATCCGTATAGCTGATATTCAGTGCATAAAAGCTGAAGTGGCAGAGTATTTTCTGTTAAACAAATGTTAGCAAGTCACCAAATGTAACTGATATTTAACCAGGAATGAATTTATAATCTGTATAATCCCTCTAAATGATTTCATGGTGGGGTAACCTGGTAGAGAAGGGTGTAACAGCAGTAAAAGGGGGGAGATGACAAAGGGATTAAAAATAATTCTGTCCCAGGACACTGCAGTGACACTCTCTGTTTGCTGAGTTGTGCCAATTTTCTGGGTTCTGTGTGCCACTATTTTTAATGACCCAGAAGACTGGCAGGTAGATAGAAGTGGTATTTTTCCTGCTTAAATGCTGTGCCAAAATTGTTTACATCATCAAAAAGCTTAAGGAGGAGGGAAACAGGGATAGAGAATATTTGACAGTAAAATGCGTGCCTAATCTCTTCCGAGTTTCTTGTTTCTCAGTTTACCAAGCCTTTTTCAAACAGATCCCGTGCTCCATGCAAGTTTTCCTCCTGGAGAAAACACATGTTGCACACCTTAAAAAAAAATACTTATTCTGTGTATTTTTACTAGTACTAAACTGTACTTTCCATGCTTTTTAAAAACTGAAGCTGGAGATTATTTAAATGGTCTTTGCATATCCTTTCCCTTCCAATGCATATTGCAAGCGCATATATTTTTATGAAACCAAGCTGAAGTGTGTTGGGTAGGTGTTCTCCCTGCTTTCAGTCACAAGTTTCTGTAAACATGTCTTATCCTGTATATTCTGCTCACACTTGTGTTCATTTACTGAGCAGCAGCCTCACTGCTGTTGTTAAATAAACAATGAATGTTTTGAGACACAAGCTTTGGCTTGGTTGGATTTTTCTTTTTTTCATTACTGTTCATAAACTAAATTGCTGTTACCAAATTTGGAAAAAAAAACCCACCTGACTGAAAACCAAACTTCTGGTTGGAATTTAAGCGTGTGCTAGAAATTCCCTTCACAATGTATTGGAACATCTTTTATTAATCAAGCAGCTGTTAATGCTAAAATTTTGATTCTGTTAGTAATAGCAAACAACATTTCACACTGTACATTCACGTCTTGCACACATGAGCAACTCAGGAGTGGAGGGAAAATTAGGAGGCCAAAGCCAGCTGTTCCCTCCAGAGCTGAGGGTAGAACTGGGGCACCTGTGGCTTTGGATGTGAGGGTCTCCTTTGTTCCTCACATACCTGTGCACTCCTGTGATCTCTGTCTGTGCATCAGCTTTTGTGGGTCTAACAGGACCAGTGCTAAGTCCTGCAGACTGTCCCAGGCTGCTGCTCAGGATGTGCTTTTCCTTTCTTAGTCCTGCAGATTTTCAGTAACGATTTCTTCATCCACACAAACAGGTACCCAGGAATGCAGCCAAATGCACAAAAATGGGGTTTTATGACATGTTTTGGACACCTGCCTTGGGCTTTTCTTAGAAAGAATAGAGTAAAATCAGAACTAGAAATGTCTTTCTCCTGCATTTTACTCCCATCACATCCACCCCCCATCAAACCCCAAGGCTTAGTCGATATTTGTGCATTTTCCTTTCCCACTGCTGTAGAACTGCAAAAACCCCAGGCAAATAAGATTGACAAAAACCTCAGTCTGGAAGACGAGCATCAACAACAACAACAACAACAACAACCAAGCTGCCAAGGTGGAGCTGGGTTTAGGACCTGGTTTACACCAGTTCTGTCCAGGCAGTTGAACCTGAGGAGCACAGGCAAGCCCCATGCTGAGGTCACATGGCCTGAGGGACTGTGCTGGTATAAACCTGGCTGCTTTGGCAGGAAGGGTGAGAAGGGAATGGGAACAGAGCACCTCTATTGCATGGCTCATGCTGAATTGTGCCAATGACTGGCCCATAGCTGTAACCTGGAGGGAATATGAGCCTGGGAGCACTCCAGTCTTGCCGCAGACTTTTAACCTTTCTAACACTTGACTTTTAGCTAAGTGTTCAATATACCTCACTTTTACAGAAAATATATTACCTACAGGCTAAGCCTCGCAGGTGTTGCACTCCTAAATCAAAATGGAATTGCCAGCATAGCATAAACTGGGATTATGTTCTGGGTGCGGCCTACGGATTCCTTGAAGAGTCTGGCAGATGTGATCCTGGACAGAGGGGAAAATACGAGCTCCAAGTGGCTAATGTGCCTCTCAGCCCAGCTGCTGGAACACCCAACACATGCTTCTAAAGCTGCTAAGCTTTTACTAAATTCCTTTGCAGGTCGCATTTAAAATAGAGAGTTATCCTTCTGGGTTGCAATGATATTTAAACATCACCCGATGCTCTAAAAAAAGCTGGGTTTCTTTCTCTGGAACCTGCATCACCCTGAAGGAGAGGATTCAGTTTGTT
This sequence comes from Oreocharis arfaki, assembly GCA_013398015.1. Classification (NCBI taxonomy): domain Eukaryota; kingdom Metazoa; phylum Chordata; class Aves; order Passeriformes; family Paramythiidae; genus Oreocharis; species Oreocharis arfaki. Next base: position 460,180 of record VZRR01006553.1, on the reverse strand, counting down.
TCTTCTTGCTTTCTGACCTCACATGGGGTTTTTTGTGTATCATCCCTCATTTAACGGAAGCAAAGCAGAAAAGCAAGAGATTTCCTTGCAGGGAGTTTTCCTCCTGCCCCAGCTTGGATGTGTCCCTCTGCCATCTGCCTCCACCCACTCCTTCCCATCACCTCTCAGCTTGAGTTCAGCTGTACTCTAAGCTACAGCCAACTACTTTGATGGGAAAAAAAATTAAATAGTCTTTTATTTTTATTTTTCTTTCTTTTTTCTGTGATTCTTTCCCAGGCATGCTTGTCCTTCTGTTTGCACACAAACAAATGCAGATCACTGAGTCCCTCCTGCTGCAGCTTCCTTGAACTCAATTCTACATTGGGTTTTAGACATGTTTCATAGTGGATATATCTTAAAAGTTTTACTTCCACATACTGTACATAATTTTTTTTTAATTAATAAAGGTGTTGCAGGGTTGGATGCATATATAAGTTTTCGTGAATGCGTTTCCTTCAAAAAGTAGTTTGAACACCTTAGGCTCCTTTGTTTGTTTGTTTGAGATAATATTTTTTCTAGAATAATCAAGGCTTTTATATAAATAAATAGCCAAAATGAATATACAGAGTGTATGTGCTTCTTAACATAAGAATTATCACTGGGGTTTTTTCCATATCTTTCTAATGTTATCCTGGGTGCGTTTTTTTCTGCTTTGCAAGATTTGGGTTCAGCTGCAGGGGTTTTTTTATTGCACATTCACTGCTCTGTACCACCATTCCCACAGTTCTTTACCAGGATTTTCTCTTTTCCTGGGATTCACTTTCTGTATCTCTCTGCTTTAGCTTTCATGTTTTGGCTTGCCAAAGCCTGGGAATTTTTGTTGGAATAGAACTTTGCCACTGCTAATACTTGCCTTTTACTCCTTTTACTCATTGCATTCTTTGTAACTTCAGAACTCTTTATGGATAGGTAAGCAGGGTTTTTGCTCTTGTGAGAAATAAAGTAACTGGTTGGGTTTGGAAAGAACAGTTTTCCTACTTATCTGTTTTAGGGAGCGAAATGCCAACAGAACCTGAAATGGCCAAGCCTGGTCCACAACCACATAAATTATTTCCAGTATCCTCCGTTCTTGTTTGCTCCTTTCCAATTTTACAGACTTCTGCATGAAGGGACCCAGGCCTACCTACAGGCAGCATTCCACCTCTTCTCAAAATGCCCTTTCTTTTTTATATCAAAACAAAACAGTTGCAGGGGAGGGGAGATGAGAGGGCGGGGTTGGAGCAAAATAGAGGGAAGACTGCAATAGAGGTAAGACTGTCTGTCTTGGTAGAGCAGGTTGCTGCAGTGCACAAGAATATTAAATCATTGAGGGTTTGGAAAGGGATCTTCTTGTTAAAACGTGCATTTGGATGTTACATGTATAAGGTAATTGAAACTTATTTACAGTCAGTTCAGCAGCATCGTGCTTCTCCTCTCAAATTACAGGTGAGTGTTCTCACAGACCAGGTGGAAGCTCAAGGAGAGAAAATCCGGGACTTAGAAATCTGTCTTGAGGGGCATCAGTTGAAGCTGAATGCTACAGAAGAAATGCTCCAACAGGTAAAAATCTGGATTGCAGAGCTTCCTGCACAACCTTCTCCAGCGGAGGGGGGAACACGCACGGTCAGCTTGTCTGCGTGTGTGACTGCCTTTGGCAACAAGATAAAACAGGGAGAAAAAAAATGCCTCTTTTATTGTTCTCCTCCTGCTTTGCACTTTTTTTTTCCCCCCCAATAAATGTTTCTTTGTTTTCCTGCTGCAGAAAAGTTTTACTGGCTTGTTGCATAATGCTGTACGTGGCAGCATGTAAAATGAAACTATTGCGTCTTATTTGAACTGTGCTTATTTGGACGTGGCTGAGTAACTGGTTAAACAAGTTAAATGTATCTAATATATGTAGGAGTTATAGAATTAAGAAGTTTTATTTAAATGCCTTCTGTTTTCCTATGGCTTTGAAGTTGAACAAGTAGCAAGTTGAAATGAATTACTGTATCAAGTTCTGTTCTATAACCATTTTCGCTTAACTTTGGAGTTTTCTCCTTATTTTTATATGAGAAAATTAGTATAGAAAGGTATTTTTTCTTTATTTCAATCAGCAGTTTCAGGCTACGTGATATAATTTTTGCTCTTTGGTGTTATGTGCTGAGGGAGCAGAGGAAATGATAAACTAAATACCTTACATTTCATATAGTACTGCAGAACTTGCAGGTCTCTTGGCCAAAGGATCCCTGTGCAACTTGCTGTTGTTATAGATGCAGTTCATCCACTGTTCGTGCAGTACATAGATACAAAAAATACATTTGAGACTGTAAATAAGCCTCAAAAATCTATGCCAGCAATTTGCAGTATAGATTCAGTTCTCAGTGGGCTTAGTTCTCCCCACACAAAAATTTTGTATTATAAATTTGCTATTTTAGTCCATGTGAGATATACAAGCCTTTCTATGAGCTGATTGTAGCTTTAAATTATGAAAAGGATCCTTGTACATATGTGTGTAAACAGCAGCAGTTTCTATAAGATAAAATTGCATCCTGAACATTTTAAATTATAATTCTCAAAGGTTCTTGGAAAAAACCTTCCATCTCATACAGCCCAAAATGCTTCCAGCTGGGAAAGGTTTTATTCTGAGGGGGCGTGCTTAAAAATGCAGACAGTGAGTGCGTGTAGTTTTCTAGTGAGATCTGAAGTGAAATTCAAAGAACAGTGATTATTTAAGTTATGAAAATCTGTTTTCAGACTCCAGGAAGGCACTCACAACAGAGTGAAGAAGCTTCCTGTTCCCATCTAAAGCCAGATAGTTGTTCTGTGACTTCTGCTAAAACTGTTTGTTTTTTCTCCGACTTAAAATCTTTTGCCCAGATAGTCTTCTGGGCAAAAGCTTCTGGGGAAACTGTGAACTTAAAGCCTTATTTTCCAGATCACTGAGGCACCTAAAATAGAATATAATGTTGCATGAACATTGCTATTACAGTAAAAATGTTTGCATCTACTCGTCTGGCGTTAGGCACGTGCACGAACTGCTTACAAAGCTGATCCTAAAGTGATAAGCTGCAAAAGGCTGTACCAAAGCTAAAGAAGTCAGAGAATCTCCAGATATGCCTAATATAAACCTTAAATAGAAATTCTGAGATAACTTTGAGCAGCTGCAGTTGTTTCTCCCAGTAGACAGTGGGATATGGGAAACCCAAGTTAGATCTCTCAGCAGTCAGAGTAGTTGGACATTCATTGTCTGTCTCAGCAGAGGATCCTATTTAATATAATTTATTTTTAAGGTTCTCTTCTCAATTCATCTTGTTGAAAAGATTATCCTCCATGGAGGACGAGTTGAGATTTGGGGAGAAGAGAATGACCTGATCATGTGGTGATTATGACTTTCATGTAAGATATGTGGCCAGGGGGCTCACCTGCAGATGATTTGGCGAAAGCAGAGTGAGTGTGCGGCCTCAGGGACTTCAATAGATGGATCAGTCACGTTTGGGGAACCCTGGGTTCAGATCTTCTCAGCCAGCAGCTGCTGGTGTCCTGCTTTTCAGAATGACTTCTGTTACCCTCTTGGGGTCGGGGGTGTAGCATAAATTCAGGTTTATTTCCTGTTTCTATTTCCTTATTTGCAATATATTGAACTCCATTGATTTTTGCCTTCGTGAACTTAAGTCAACTGCTTCCTCTAAGTGGAAAATGGAACAATAAAGATAAAGCCCTGTCTTTTTAATTTCAACTATAAGAGTGACTCATAATTAATTCTGTGCAAAAGATGTTTCAATTAAAAAAATCATAAACTTTAAGATAACTTAATGATGTTATCTGGTAGTTCCACAGCAGAAAGGATATCTAATGCTACCCTGCAAAGTAGTTTTTGCTGAATCTTTGCTAGCAGAGACTTGTCCTCTTTGGAAGGGTGGGGTTACTGACAAAAAAATCCTTCTGGCTTATGATGTATGCACAGTTGTTTTGAACCCTGCTACAAAGTGATCATGGAACCACTTCTGAAACAGCAACTGAAATAAAATTTATACAAATAATATAAAGTGGCTGCTCAGCATGTTGGGTGGGCATCTTATATGTGGGGTACCAGCAACAGAGGGGAAGGCTTCATTCTCCTTTCATCCTTCTGCCTCTTCCTGACCATGTTGCTTCTGCAGCTGGTTTGAGACTGTCATGCTCAGCAAACTTTCTCAAGGACTGGGAGAAAACTAACCTGGGGTTTAGAAGGAAGGGGCTGCTTTTGTGGTGGGTGAGTCAAACAGCTCACAGGAAAGGTCAAGGTGTGGCATAAGGGCAGTGGAGAGATGTGCTTTGACCTCACTGTTTATGGAACCACAGCCAAGGAAAACACAGCTCAGCAGCACTTGAGGAATGAGAGGATCCAGAGTGAGACACACAGAGATGCCCTGGCGTGCACAGTTACAGATACTGCAATGCTTATGGTGTCAAACCCAACATTTTACTTTTGTAAGGACACTTTTCCCACCACAGACTGTAATGAAGAAAAGCATTTTTCTACCTTGAAGGCGTCTCTTTCTTTTTTTTCAAAAAAATCAAAGCAGGTCTTTTCAAAACTCATGAAAGTCAATGGAAAAACTTTAAATCAGTCCTGAAGTATAGTTCAGGTTTGGGCCAAGAAACAAGGTCATCCTTCACAGTAAATGGTACCAGAATATTTTCTGGAACATGACTGGGAGCAAGACACAAGTTTAATCTCATGGAATTACCTTCCAGTGGGATGTCTGTCTTGCTATTGAATGCTTAAAGGGTATGGAAAAGCTGGCCTGTGTGAACAGCTACCTGCCTTTCCCCTACCACATTGTAAGGGATACGTGTGGGAGTAAAATTAAAAAAACTTCCTAGAATTATTCTAGGAAAACAATTTACGCTATGACAGTCCATTTCCAGTATATCAACTGCTTTAAAATGTGAAGTTACAGCCAATTTTAGAGAGCAATGATGTGTCTGTGTGTCTTGTTCTAAGTTTGTGGCACTAGTAAGTACTTTCTTCCAGTCAATTTTAAGAAAGAAATAATTTTTTTGAGGGGAGAGACAGCCTTGGGGGAACCTCCTATGAATGTGCTGTAGAATTGGAAAGCAGAAGTAAGTTTTGCTCTATAAATTTGCCTAAACTGTCCCATAACAGAGAGTACCAGCCATGCCTAACATAAGCACATCAATGCTATGGAATCTGTGCTGTCAGGCTCGACAGCTGTGTCATGTCCATCTGAAAAGTGAACCTTCTGCACGTGCAGATTTCACCTCCACAGCTCTTTTATGTGCATTTATTGGTAATCTTCACAGGTAATTCTAGTTCGTTACCTCTTTGCTATTCTAGAGCTGCATTTCACTTATTTAACTGATGGTAATTTCCATTGAAGATCTCTGGCGTAAAGGACAGCAGTTTGCTTTGCCAATGAAAATGCTGGTCTGGGTGGCAGTATCTTTCCTGTACCTGACCTGAACCAAATCCTAGACGTGGTCTGACAGTGTCTTTGTGCCTTCCAAATAATTTCTGACACAATTCTGGGGGCTCTTGTTGGATGGTTGTGTTGTGTGAACATGACTGTGTCTTCAATTAAGTAAATTCTCTTGCACATTACAAAGGACTTGGCTTTAGGATTCTTTGTGTCTTAAAAAATTACACAGAAAAACTGAAACGTTTGGGTGCAAACAGGAGTGGATTTCTGTTCTCGTGTCAGTTTATGGCCCACTGCTGCCTGGGTGAAGGGGCCAGAGGAAGGTGTGCCAGACAGAGCCCTGTGCCCGGCACGGTGGAGAACCTTTTGAAAAACTGGATTAGAACAGTGCAGGCAGGAGCTGCATCAGAGTAGGGACTTGAATCCAGCAGCATTCAGTGTGTACCTGCTCTGGTTTTGCAGTTGTCTTGTGCTCAGGGGAGCCAGAATCCTGTCTTGCTTACAGGGTATAAATCTGGTGCATATCTGTTTGCTTCTCCGGAGCTTTGCTGGCTGGCGAAGACCATTCCTTCAGCTTTCAGTTGCCTGAGTTATCTGATCTTAGATGAATTTCAGCACTTGTTTATAGCATGCAGGAGCTTCTTGCCAGCAGCTGGCTTAGTGTTTCAGATTTTGAAGTATGCTCTGTGCTGCTCTGGTTGAGCTTTAGGCTTTTCAGAGCGTGCTCTCAAGCTGTGCAGCTTTATCTCTCCAGGTGAGCATTCCACCGTTTTGCTATTTTGCAGCTAACGTGGGCAGGAATCCGCTCCTCAGGCGGATCCAAGGGCTGGTCAAGTTGGCAGTGCCGTGGGAAGCTCTGTCCTTTCCCTGGCTTAACCATATAATGGGCAAATGATGAATTGGAAGGCTGCAGTTCCCTGCCTGCTCCTGCCTTGCACCATTTCATGGTGGTTACACACGTACATTGCTCTCAGCTGTGTTTTCAGCTAAGCAAAGATCTTATTTCTGCCACAGCTGACACACAGCATTTGAAAAGTGCAGTCCTCATTAGGGGTGGTTCTGGCTGCCTTTTGCTTCCCAGGTAGGTAGCTTGGTCTGTCTGTCTGTGTCTCTCAAGGCTTTTAATAAGGGTGAAAAGTAAGGAATTTTTCAAATGTTGTATTTTGTACAGTGCACAAGTGCAGAATGGGATCTTTGGGGGCTTTTTTTTCCCCTCCTCACTTGACTAAAATCTTACTTACAGTTTCTCAATCAGTGTATGGCATGACTGTTTCTTCTGTTTTGTGGAGAGCTAAATATCCTGGAATTTTCTGTGCTTGCAGCTGAGAGCCTAAAAAACTGTTGTGTCCTCTTTTCAAGCTACTTTTTGTCATGTCACATTTTATAAACTGTTCTACAAGAATTGTGTATTTCCAAGACAACTAAATGTGAAAGTGACATATACAGCATGTGCTTCAGTTTCATTGGGAGTATTGGAAAAGTTGATTAAGTATTTTAGAAATATATAGTGTGAGTTTTAAAAAGTGTTTGGAAATAGTTTGTTGTTCTTTGCTCTATCTGGTACATGTTTATCATAGCTTCTGCATGCCTCTTTAATTTTTAAAGTTAAAAGCTGAGTTTAAAAAAAGAACTTTAAGAAGTTAAATTACACTTACATTGTATAATGTACAATACATTTTAAAATTAAAAACAAATATCTTGTTTCTAAAGAAGATTCCCTAGGATATGTTCTATATCTGTTCTATTTTTTAGTTAAGGTTCTTCTAAAGTTGCTGCAGCCTAAATTACCATTTTGCCTGTCTTATATTATCTTTTTTTGCTTTCAAACCAATAACATAAATTTGTATTTTCTTTTCTTACAATTGCATATTTATTCTGGCTGAATTCACGTTGCATCATACCACTGAAATACACTATAATTTCTCTGTAACAAAATGGTTCACATTCTTAATGAGCTGTTCACTGTGAGCATCTGCTTGAAGATGAAAATAATTGCTTCCAGATGTTCCCGTTTCAAGAGGAGACATTTACTTTAAATGGCACTTGCTTTCAAAGCAAAAGTTAGGTCCTCTGGATGCAAAAGGAATTGTCAGCTGTTTTAAATCAGTGGAGCTCCATTGAAAACAAACTAGGGATAGTTAGCTGTTTTGTCTCTTTTAAGTCACGAGGTTTATGCCAGTTTACTCTAGCTGAGAATCTGCTTCCCCAGCTTCAGAGCAAACTGTAAAATTTTGAGTTGATTAAAGAAAACAAAACAAACCCAAATAGCTGCCTTCATGTTCGCTTAGACAAGGTAGTGCCTCCGTGTTCAGAGGAGCTCCTGAACTTGGGATGAGAGGAGTGAGTGTGGATTGCTCTCCACTGCCTAACTAAGGGTAATTCAGGGGTCTGTAGGAAAAATAAGGAGTAATGCCAGATGGTGCACTCAAAGGATAGATCTTTTGTTTAAAATCCCTAGAGGGATGCTGTGGCTCCTTTCCTTATTAAGAAATCTTCCTCCCATATCATGGAACACCATGTCAGTGTCCAAAAAAAATTCTAAATGTTGTTTTAGTTCAAGAGTGAATAGAGTCTGTCCATGGGGCCAGAGTTGCCTCATCCTGCTCGTCTCTCTGATGCTCAGTGGCCTTATTTCACATCAAAGTTCTCATTTTTAACTCTGTCCTAACCTGCAGCAGTCTGACATCTTAACAGCTGTACAGAGCCTGCTCCCAGTCTGCACTGGGATGTGCCTCTGAAACTCATGCAAATTAGTGTTTTTCTGGAAGACGGAGGAGTTATTTGTAATTATAATTGTAATTTGTAATCACCTGTGTAGAAAGCAGCTCCTCCTGGGATTTCATTAGGGGGATTTCATTTGGTGACTGCCTCTGAGAGTTTCTCAATGAAAAAAGTCAGTGCAATATCTTTTCCCGATTAGTGCTTGATTTATTTCGTTTGGAGAAGAAAAAAAAGAAAAAAGCCAAAACCATGAAGCTACATTTCTGTTTGTTTTCCCATCCATACACAAATATCACTGCCAATGTCAGCAGGAGTGGGCATGGCATTGGGAATGGTGGGTGGCTTAGATAATTGGTGTTGCAATACAGATGCAAGTCTGGTACTATTTTTAATTTGTGCAATATTCCCCACCAGACTGAAATAACTTACATGTCAAGCGGATTTTGAAATAAACTTTAGCTCTGTAATCTTTGAAATAACCTTTGTGGCTTCTGTGGCTCCAAGCCATGGTCTACGATGTACTGTAGAGTTTGGGGAAGAGGAAGAGATGAGAAAAGGGTGATGGATGTGGTGGTTTTTGATCCATCAGTAACATCAGCACAGACCCAGATTAACTATGGCGACTTCAGTTAAATCACTGCCATGTAACTCAAAGCACAATCTGCTGTGATTCCTCAATGTGTTTCATGTGATCAACACACTAATGAGATTTATGAATTACCAAAAACCTTTTAACCATTTGGAAACCTACATTCTCTCATGAAAAAAAATGAGTAGGCACTTGGAAAGCTAAGTATGAATTTTGGTTGAACTTTTTTCTTTTTGGAAATGGAGGTGACAGATGCATTTGATGTATGTAATACGCTCTGCTAAGTTTTGGATGGTTTCTTGCCTTGGCTTTCCTGAAGAGTGAAGGATTCAGTGAAGGTGTGAATATTGACCGTTCTCCAAACACAGTGATACGACTCCATCCGAAGTGTGCAATCTCTTCTCTGCAATCTGGAAAACAAATCTGGGGCACACAAGCAAAAGTCACGACCAGTTGTTTCTCCTTTACAGCATTTCTTAGTTTAGATGTTGCCTTTTAGGCTCCAGTTAGGACATTTCATCCACTGCAGTTCCCTCCACGCTGTGCAGCTTTCAAAAGCTCTCAGGTACTACTTGGTGTAAGCTACTCTTAGTGCGACTGCAGAGGCGTTGCTTGCCTCTGGTATTCAATTTTGGTTAAGGTGCTCATTCTGTGATACATCCTTTATTGAATAACACCTGACAAGAAGGTCTACAATGTAATCCTGAAGCACAGCTTTGTCTGATGAGTGTTTAGGAAGATGCCAACTCTTTTGTAACGTGCCATTGTGTAGGTTTGGGTTTGTGCAGCCTCGGTATTGTTTTCAATTTCATGTCTAGCCCAGAGATTAACTTTGCCACACATTTGCTTGAAATAAGGAGTGGGGCACCGTGGTTTGGTGATTAAGACAGAACATTTAGATGGAAATAACTGCAGCACTTGAGAAACACACGGTTCAAACTGAGGGTTTAGCATGGGCCTGCCAATAAAACTCACAGCAGTCTGTCAGAGCTCACATAAATAACTGGGGAAAATGTTCTCCTTTGCTTTCAGGAGCTGCTAAGTCGCACATCACTCGAGACTCAGAAATTAGATCTGATGGCTGAAGTTTCAGACCTGAAGATCAAGCTGGTTGGTATGGAAAAGGAGCAGAGTGAATATGAAGAGAAACAGAACAAAGCTGAGGTGAGTTTTCTTCATTAGCTTGTTGTAATTGTTTTCCACCACTTGTCTGTGGTGTGTTATCACACACCTGAGCTTTTGGGCTGAAATCAGCATGGAATAGGATTTTCTGTGCTAACAGTGCAGCCCGTATCACTGCTCCTGTGAATTCAGTGAGGAGTATGATTATGCATTTTTGGGATGCGGTTTCTTTTCCTCTCTCTCATTATACTTCAGAGGTTGCTGCTTGGCTTTAATCAAGGCAGAGTCCCTCTCAGAAGCATTTATTACAGTGGGTGTTCACTTAACCCTTTCCTTTCCCCAGGAGCCGGACTGGCATGGCTGTGCCAGGCCCACCAGAGCTCTTCCCTCATTTATGTGGCAGAAAAGTTTGTCACTCAGTAGGATCAGGGGTGCCACAAGCACTGAGATTGGGGATTTTAATGTATTTGTGGCACTTGGGAGGGCATTAGCCCAAATGAGTCTTTCTCCTCATGGCTACATAATAAATAGTGCAAAAAAACGTTGTGGGCTGGAGGCAATTCCAACCCTTACTCCCCTTCAGATGCAGAGAGTTCTGGACATCAAAGGAGCTTTGGTTTTTTGCTGTATTGGTTAAGAAAGAGAGTATGAAACAGGGAATTCATCTGAGCAACATCCATATCATGGTGGTGAGCAGAAGGTGAGAGCTGGGAAGGAAAAGAATCCTGGAAGTGAGAAATTCATACAAATTGCCATGTGTTGCCCTCTTCAGTGGTCCTGTAAGGGGGCCAGCTAGCAGGAGAAGATTGCCTGGAAAGGAAGGATTTTTGGGTCTGAGATTTATACATTGATGACTGAAAAAAAAACCAACAGGCTTTGTTCCATATTGACTTAGGAGAATTTGAAATCCAAGCAGCATTGGGAACTGTTTGCTCTCCATCGTCGCTGTGCAGCACGAATGAGAGTCTAAGCCCAAGGCAAAGTTGAGAGAAAGTGAATTATTTATTTAATTAAAGGCTGGATTTATATAATCGTAGCACTGGTATATGGCAAAAGATCATTGGTCTCAAGTCTAACCACCTCTCCAAGTGATTAGTTAGGTCTCATGAAACCTCTTTTCAAAATATTTTTACTTAAACTCATAACAACCTTGCATACAAACAACAAGTGCAAGATGTTTAGAAAACCATCTTGCTTGTTCACACGAGAACTAAGAGCTTTCTCCCAGAATACTTGCAAAATGCTGTATTTTTCCCTGCCAGCAGCTTTTCAGCATCTACACTCCGCAGCTCTGCTAGTGGAATATGTGATAACTATGCATCACTACTTTGCCTGCAGTGACGTAGTTCGTTTGGGGTGTGTTGCTTTCAACTCTTTTATTCTCTGAAGTTTTCTTTAGAGATTCAAAGATAACGTAAAGAGAGAAATTCCTGGCAGAGCTTGCAAGCCAGAGAGGCACCAGCTGCTGTTTTTATCACCTGTGGCCCTTCTCATGCTCTTTCAGGCATAACTGTCAGTGCCTTGTGTACAGAAGGCCTGAGCACGCTCAAACTACCTGAAAATCTGGGCAGGTCTGAGCAGCACCTAATGGCTACAGATGGCAGCCTGCTCCCAGTGCTTCCCATGACGTGTGGAACATGGGGATGAGGATTCCTAAATGATTGCAGAGCATGCACAGCCAGCCTGGCTCCTGGAAAGCAGCAAAGCTTTTGGGTACATCTTTATTAGCAAGACTTTTGGGTGCCCGGGAAGTCTGGTCCTGTGAGCTGGGAAATTCTGCTGCTGCTGCTGTGAGGTGTGTGCCCCCTCGGATGGAAAAGCTGAGCTTTGATGGCCTGGATGCCTCAATGGCATTGCTCAGTGACAGTACACATTCCTGCTGAGATGGAAAAGGATTCTAATCTGATGGAAAAGTTGAGAATAGTTGTGTTAAGTATGTGCTGAATTATTAACTACCCCAAGATGTGGTTAGGTTTCTGGCACGTTGGAAGTCGCGAACCTGCGTGTACAAAACAAGGAAAATGGGTGCTGTAAGGAAAGCTGTGGGAAATAAACGGCATTTTTGGTTTGCTTGTTGAGCTATTTATGTAATTATTTCAGATCCTCCTGAAAAAGCATTAATCCAGTTTATCCAGACAAATAGGAGTTGCTTTCAATCAAATTGGATGCTTAGTTCAATTCTGATTTTTAACCCTATTTCAGCTCCTTTTCCTGTAAATTATACTAATTTTTTAATACAGACACAATTTCAAACAGCAGGATGAAATCTATTAATCAATTTTCTTTACATTATTAGACTACATCTGCTTAAATTTGGTAATATTTTGAGTGTTTTCCTGAACTCTTTGCCTCCACTGCCCAACGACATCTTTCTAATGAAGAAACTACTTTGACAAGTGCAGTCTACCTGTAGTTTGCTCTTGGTTTGGCATCCAGTAGTTAAACCATTTTCAACAGCTTATTAATGATACATCATGGCTCACCCCTTTATTTTTAAATATAATAATGGGGTTTAAAAAGTTTAAAATTAAATGTGGCATTGCAGGATCGTTCAGCTCAACCATGTTTGCTTTGCATTCTAATTTTGTGTCTGCTTATTTCACAGCAGCTGTTTCCAGTCACTTAGAATTTATCTATAGAATTATTTTTCTGGTTGGGCTGGGAGGAAAGAAAGCAAATTAAGATATCCTTCTAAATATGAGTGAGTTTTAATGTGTGAGGTTGGTTTCACTTTATCTTGTGCAGCTGTCATTTAGGCTTGGTTTTAGTTAGCAGCAAAGAGTTTATCAAGCATCTCTGACCTCCTCTCAGAGGTATTGATTTCACACCGAATGCCACTTGTCTCTGGCTCTTCAAAAGCACATACTAAATATAAAGTGCCACTTATTTATATATGTTACCCAGGGGCCAGGAGAATAGCTGCTTTCAAATGGACTATCTTGCTCCTGGCTTTGTGATTTTACTTCCTTTCCTGTGGAATAATGCACCACTTTTGTCACAGTATTCTAAGAAGGTTTCTGGGGTCTCACCTGAGGGGGCTGGGTAGCTTTTCTCCAACCTGAGCAGCCTCAGAAATTCTGAAAATGTGTTTTTCTTAATGTAGCAAGGTACAAGCAAACAGCATTATCAAAAGATTTATGGCTGCCCTGATGTCTGCCCTACCTGAACACGGACAGAAAGGACTTTCTGTCCCTCTCAGGAGACTGCAGCAGTAATTGTGCATCCCAGCTTGCCTAACAGACCTTTTTCTGTCCTGCTTCTTCCTTTTGTGGCATGGGATAAGTCTGTGGGTTCGGCTATAAGCTGCTGGCAAGTATTTTGTGGCTTTTGTAACTTCTGAATTAAATATCTACTGCAAAGAAAGCTACTTGCAATTCCAAAGAAACCTGAGTCAGTGAGCCACTGACTCCCACTGGGGAGTCTGGTGCGTGGTCTCATCTGAATCAAGGAGTTGTAGTTAGTGTTGATAAATGTTCATGCTGTGAAAGAACCTCAGAAATGCCTGTTCTACCTTGAAACTAGAAATAATTGTGAAGGCACAAGCTGGGATAAGGGTTTCTGCCATTTCTTTACTGTCAAGTTGGCCCTTTGAGGAGTCTGTGGATGCAGAGTGCTTCCCTTCCCCCTTTTGTAATGAGAAGGCAAAAGAGAGAACTGCAAGGCGGCAGCAAAAGTGTTTCTGGACACCCCCATGTCGCCACAACAGGAGCAGCTGCCCGTTTGGGCTCAGAAGTCTGTGCATCCTGTTGGAGCAGCCCTTCTCCAGAACCCTGTGTGGGGGAACAGTGCTCCTGCCAAAGACAAGCACAGACCAAGCCTTGGTGCTTAAAAGAAAGGGACGGACGAATGGATGGATGGATGTGTGTCCTGACAGTTCCAGTCCGCACCTGGGACTGCTCTGTGAGGCACCTGATTGTGGACAGGATGGCAAAACCAGAAACCTAATTCTCATTTATGTCCCTAAAATGTTTGTTGGGTGAAAGAGGATGAGCATCAGACATTGCGGTCCTGACTGAGCATGACATGTATAAAGTGAAATATATGTAATGGCTTTTCTGAATTTCATCTTAAGAACAGTGAGCTAGAAAATACTCAAATGTGTGAAACTCTTGTATGATGTAGGTGAATCTTTGTGAATGTTTAAAGTTGACTGCGGATGCTGTTACTGTGCTGTCCTGGCAGTAGCTGTTCCCTAGCTCTAAGACTCTTGATTTACTGCAGAGTTGAGGTTACAGGAGGATTGTTGGTAACTCTAATGAAGAAAATAATAAAAAAGAGATTTGCCTGTCATCTGTTGTTCCGTCCACTGAAATCTTTTTCACTCCTCTGGAAGGTGGATTACGCACATCAAATTTATTCCACTTGAGAGGACTGAGAGCCAACAAAACTTATGTTGTTAGTGTACATGAAAGCTAAGAGAAAGGCAGAAAGGCACTCCAAACCTGTGATCCCTGAAAAAATACCCAGTGCTATTTGCTAAAAGTCAGGGAAATTAGGTGAAATATTAATATAGATTTTCATACTTGACCTTGTTTTGCTTTCTAAGCTGGATTTTTGTGTGTGTGTATCACCGATACACAAATCCAAGAAGCTGGCCAGCAAGCTGGTACACTTTGAAATAACTACTTTTTCTTCTGTGTTATCCTCCTGATTTCTCCTGCATCTGTTACTTAACTCCTCCATGTCGAGATCCTGCCCAGATAGCAAGAGAGGTAATGGAGTTATTTTTCTGCCCCGTGCTAGACCTGGAAGCAGAATTACTTTATTAGTAAATTCTGTGTATAAATTGTGAAGGATTAGGCTATGGCCCCAGCTGAGCACTTTGCAGTTTCTTCCTCCTGGATGATTTGGAAGTGCAAACGAATGTAATCAAGTTCCATTTCAGCAGAAGTGTGCCTCTGAGCCAGCGTATTAAAATATGTTCCAAATATTCCCTCACGTGACCATAAAACTTTCCAAAAAATGTTTCTGATCTTAACTTCAGAGTCAGAATCATGAATTAGTCCAGAATGTAGATTCTGTTCCATGTGGCTTTGTGCAATATTCCTGGTTTATACTCATTTACATTACTTTATCAGGACAGCAACACATAATTTGTCTTTTTTAGTTCGCCTTTGATGTTCTTCATGCAGTTCTTTGCATCATTTTTTTCTCACCTGTCAATTTTTTTTTGTCTGTTTTTTTCCCTTTCCTCCCGTGTTTCCAGTCAGTAGTGAACCTGATCAGTGACCTGCAGGAGCAGATGTGTAGACTGCAGCTGGAAATTAATAGTAGAATCCAAGAAAGAAAGTCTCAAGATAGGAAGCCAGACTTGACCCCTAATGGTCCTCAATCTGGTGCAAGATCAGTAGAGAGTCTGGGCCAGAAGAACTGTTCTCGGTGTGATGTACGAGAAGTACCCTGGGCAGAAGCCTCTGTATTGCCTCTTCTCTCTCTTGCAGAAACTAAATTCCACTAACCAGAGCTACCTTGGGAATGTTTTGGCATTAATCTTTGTGGCTTTCATTAGCAAACAGTGAGAGGGCCATAAAAATGACCAGAAAGAAAAATCCCACCCCAGACACTCCCAGTTGCTGGGACAAATTTGGTCACCATTGATGGCTGTCTACCAAAGCACAAAAAATCCGATCACCCCTTTCAGCTTTTTCACAGTTTCCATTTCACTTGTAAGTCTGTAGTGCTGGTGTGGTGTGGGGTTTTTTTGAACTTTGGGGTTGGGATTTGTCTGATGTGCAGCATGCTGGCATGGTTTGGTAGTTTGCTACTTTTCCTCATGATGATGCCACCCCAGCTGTGCTTGATGGTGTGGCCTAACCAGTCCTCTGAACACAGATTCTTGATTCCTGGATATCTTAAAGGCTTAACGCAGGTATAAAATAATTTCAGCTAAGACTCTCAGACACATACCCTTTCTTTTCCTAATGATAATATCAAAGTGAATGAAAAGAGCCATAATAAAAATAATCTGCTTGTCCTTTTAAAACAGAAAATCCAACATGGTTTTGTCTATTCCCTGACATTAACAGGTACCAGAATTTACACAACAGATTCCAGTTGTATTTGATCAAAAATGTCACATTGCAAAACAAAAGCTACTTTACATAAATGGCTTGATTTCACTGCAGGTAGACTGATACTGGTATGCCTAGAAAAGACCATTTTAATACTTGCTTTTAAATCAGATTGCTTTAGTTGCCACATCTCTTTGGTTAAAATTTGGATCGCCAGAACTCAAAAGTAATCTGCTTATATTGTGAGGGAGGTTTTCAGTAATTTCTCTCATAGGTTTTATTTTATAAAAATAACTATTTTGTGTGTTATAACTATTTCGTGTGTTACACCTATTTTGACAGTAGTACTGCTGTTTCTGGGCTTGTGTTTGTGCAGAACTGCTCAATGGGCTGTTAGAACTACAAGCTGGAGACTGGAGAAATAATCTGAAAGTCAAATCCGGGAGTCATTCAAAATAAATGTAATCCAAGATGTTAGTGAGGTGCTTTAATGTATATATTGCACAGGAGTCCAAAACTGGGTTACTCCTCCAAACTTTTCCTTTCCTCAGTTCATTTTAAGACATTTTGTCTTGTCAGAGCTCCATCAAGGGTTTAATAATATTGTCCTTTTGAATGAGCAAGATACAATCCTATCAAGGAATGGGAGAAGGGACATTTAAGGGACAGCTTCTTAGAGTAGGGCACAGATTTAGTGTTCAGGGTTCAATACTGTGTGGTTCATGCATGATGTGTAATTCAGAACCAGGAAAAACTAATATCTGCCATAAAAACCTTACCTTTAACTCCCATTCTTCCTCTGCAGGGTTTGCTACAGGAACTTCGACACCTTAAAATTAAAGTGGAAGAACTGGAAAATGAAAGAAATCAGTACGAGTGGAAATTGAAAGCAACTAAAGTAAGCAGAACACTTGGCATTCTCTAGCAACAGGCTTCTATCCACAGCTGGGAAGGGATGTGCTCCACTTCTCATCAATGTTTACTTTTCTTACATTACCTTGTGGCAGGGTAGCTATGAAGTCCAGTTTTCTTTAACCATCTTTGGAATAAGTACTTTGCTTTGAAGGTGTTGTAGCTTTCTTCGTGCCTTTTGCTCCCCCCACGCAGTTTTCAGTCTGCTACGTTTTGCAACTCTTGTTTTAAGAAACCACAGAAGGCATTTTGACTTGCAAAGATCTGCTCAGAGTAAAGGCCTCTTTGAAGGCTTTCTGGCCTTGATTCGTGTGATGGTGACAAGCCTCTGTGGCATACACTTTCCAGCCTGAAGAGACATGCAAAATTTGTTGGGTGTTTGCTTACTATGGCATTTGTTTTCATAGACATTAAGCCCAAAATAGACCTTTAGCTCACCTGCTTTGACTTAGTGTATATCAAAGTGCACGGCTGCCTTACACTCCTGTTGACCTTAAATCCTGCACAGGTGTTGGATCATAATCTGGAGAAACTTGACGTGAGAAACATTTAATCATTTTCCCCAGTAATTAATTTTTCTAGTGGAACATTCTCACTGTTATTTCTAGTTTGAATTTTGAGCCCTTTTCCACTAGATTAAAAAGCACCATACAATTTTTCCTTGTTGTACTGTAATCACTCCACCTTTCATTTGTGTAATAAATGTTCATATGTTCATATGAATGACTGACTCTTGAGTCGTGGTTGAATCCTGGAGAAACATTTCAAATTATTAAACTGATTTTTCTATTTAATGTTTGATAGCTTGATCCAGACGTGACAAACAGCTATTATTTGTATTAGCATTTCTTTCTTTTGAGAATTCTTGGATGAATAACAGAATGTTGCTGTCATGTCTTTTTTTCCTGTTAAGATAATAGTTCTCCAATCCATGAAAATGTTTTCTCTGACGTGGTGGAGATGAACAGTCTTTGGGAAAATATTTTCTCCAGCAGTGTGTGGCCAGCTGCTGAAACAGATAGAAATTATGGAAAATGTAGGAGCAGAATGAAAATAAGAAAGAATCATAAAACCCACTGAGGGAGAGAAGATGCAGGACTGGAAATGAAGAAAAATACAAGAAAAGAGAGAAGAAGCAGAAAAATAATCATAGAGATGACAGGAATTAGACATTAAGGGAAAAGAGGGAAATTAAAAGAGGTCTGAGGTCAAGTAGATCAGGGGAGGCAAATCCAGAACTGGTATTAGGAGGTCTGCAAGCTTTTGTCTTCCTGTTGTTCCAGCTTCTTAGATGAGAAATTGGAATATCTCCACGGCTGGATATAAAAAGCATATTAGTCAGTGGGAAGTGTAGGAGCCCTTCAGAGATGCAACAAGGCAGATTCTTCTATTCCATGTGGGACTTTAGGCAGAGTGGTGACATTATGCTGCAATGCAACCTCTTGCTTCCTGGGGAAAATAAGCTTGTGTGTTAATTAATCTATGTTTCTCCCTATTTGGATAATGGGTTTTGGTGTTTTGCATTTTTCCTTCTTTATTTAATATTTTGAGAAACTGGTCACATGAGTGACTTTTTTTTGTCTTTGTTCATTCCTCTCCACCCCCCCCC
>VZRR01006553.1:412698-441763 GCA_013398015.1 Oreocharis arfaki | reverse complement strand
TTTTTTTTTTTTTTTTGTCCTTTAACTGCAAGGATGCTCGGTGTGCTTTTGCAGGGCAAATGCAGAATGTTGATGCACAGAGGTTTTGAGATCCCTGAAGAGAATCTTATCAAACTGCTGACTTAGTAAAATATGCTGTTAGCAGTTTTTCTCATAAATACAAAAAGCAAATTAGAATCACTGTATTTCAAGCTGAACAATCACAGATTTCTTTTCCCTCTGTCTTGCTGAGTTCTTTCATGTGGGATTTTCTATCCAAATCTAGTGGCAGCCCTAAATTTGCAAGAAATGTAGATGAACACTGGTATTTTGTTGCATGTATGGTTGTTTTCCAGGCCGTGCTTTCTTTCTATCCTATTTGTTGTTTTGAGGAAAAACAGTTTTGTTATCTTTCTGAGAAGGCTCAACATTAATAGATTCTCAGTTATACTAATAAGTAGTAACTAGGATTAAAAATAACCAGTATCTGTTTAAAAATCCTTTGATATCTTTTGGTGGTCTTCATGCAAAGTTTGAGTTCCCTATAACAGTCATTCTTATTATATGAACAACTTTGTAGCTTTGAGAGCTTTCCAGAGTTTCCTTACCTACACAAATCCTTGAAAATGTTACCTTTCTCTGTGTCTGTCTTCTCCAAGAGCTAATTGCCTTGGGAAAAGTGAGCTTCTCTAATAGGAATAGGATAACACAGCACAAATACGTATGGTTGTTGTAGTGTTTATGAAATATCCTGAGCTGGTGACTGACCTCGATCATGGTGTTACGCTCAGACATCTTCCAGCTCCTGGGAAAGAATCACAGATGCTGAGTGGGGAAGTTATTCTGGGTTTGTTGTGCTCTCTTTCAGGCTGAGATAGCCCAGCTCCAGGAGCAATTGGCTCTCAAAGATGCAGAGATAGAACGCTTGCAAAGTCAGCTCTCCAGGACCTCCTCATACACTGAAGTGGCAGAAAGAGGTAAGGGGAGGGGAATCAAAATTACAAACCCAAACCCCTGCTTTAACTTTGCTTTGGTAGCAGCTTGGCGCAGGATTTCAAAGGAATACAAGGAGGTACAAGAATGAATTGCAGAATTTATTTTGGGAGGAAAAGTGGTGTTAATTAACTCTGTGCTCTGGTAGAGTAGAGGCCTTTAATGTGTGAAATTTGGTTCCGATCTAGAGGCAGCAAAAACTGAAAGAAGTTTCCTCAAGGCCCTGGAAGTTTTTCTGTTGGTATTTTATTTATAAATGTGAAGGGTCATTGTAGCTCCATGGGAATTTAATTTTTTTGGGATATACCTTGAAAACTTCTTTGAAAAATTTTTTGAAGATCCTGGTTTTTAAGGGGAAAAAAAAAAAGGTCACAGTAGTAGCTAAGCCTAATGTTTTAATGCCCAAACATTCTAAAAGAGTCATTGTTTCCTTTACAACTGTATGCAATTTAGGCTTGCTGTCTCATGAAATGTTGGACCAGATCAGTGTCCCTTCCAGCATGGGCTGTTTTAGGATTCTCTGATATGGCAGGTTTCTGGTTTGAGCCTGCACTGTTGACACAGGTCAATGGCAAACAAACCAGTTTGTTCAGCCTTTGGTCTCAAGCAGTGGTGCCACAGTTCTCTGAAATATTGACTCCCTGGGGCTCCTGCCGGTTGCTGGGCCATGAGAACGTGGAATTAGTGACCTTTTTCCTCTGCAACACTGACACTCAACCACGCAGGAATATTTGTGTGTAGTTTGCCACAGTGCATCAGCTTTGCTGCGCTAACAACTTCTGCGGGTGTTCACTGAGTGTTAACTTCCAAACACTGCCCTGGCTGAGATGTGAATTTCCATGTGCTGGGCTTCCTCCTTCCCAGAGCGTCCCAAGAACCTCCTGTGATTCATTCCAACGAAGTAACTTAACATCTCCTTGTGCTGATTTCACTCAGCTGCAGAGCTTGTGCATGTAGGGAACTGCATGTCTAACCAGAAAATTAGTTTGCCTAACAGTTGTGCTTGGTAGAGAAACCCTTCTACTAATAGAATTTTGTATTTTCCATGAGATTCCCAAATAATCTATGGTATTTCAAAGGAAAGATAGTAGTATGACAGCAAATCTAGAGCTCAGCAGCATTCAGCTTCTAGAAGTGTGTCCCATGTTGAAAGTGGATGAAACTGTCCTTGATTCCAGTGGCAGAAGAATCAAACCCTGTACAGAATCCGTGGGCTACATTCAAGGAAGGCACTTAAACTGTATTTGAATGGAAACAGTAACAACCCTTCTGCAAAAAAAGTTACTGATTTATCAGAATTTTAGGTGGTCTTCTCAAATAAAGTTGATAAATTATGTCAGAGTACTTGTAGTATGCTTGAATGCATATCCTAATTAAATTGCAAAATTGATCTAATATGTGCTTTTTCTACATACTTTATTTGACTCTCACCACTTACCATCGTAGAGGAAGTTTATAGGAGAAGGCTAAAAGAAAAACGTAAGCCCTGCAACTCCCTTTTGCTTTATCTCCCTGTTCCTCTCACACCAATTGTAACTCAGGTGCATTCTGCAGCAATAATCCCATGTTTGTTTAGATTTGGCTGTCTAATTGTAATACACATCAGACACTGCTTCCGCTGCTTGCAGCAAGCAGACAGCTCCTTGCCCTGCTCAGTAAGATCTTGCTTCAGAAATGAAGGTCAGAGGTTCACAAATCAGATTGTTGGACTTCAAAGGGACTTTGTCAAGGTTAACAAAGCCAAAACTGAACATTCACCCCCTTTTACTTGCACATACGTAAACCTCATTTAGTATCTGGAAAGATGGCTTGAATTGAAAGTCCTTCTCTTTGGAGGGGAGGATTCAGGCTTTTTTTTTTTTTTTTTTTAATCACTGCATTAAATTTTAAAAAAAGTCTGAGTAAACGTTCCCATACTTGATGATGTTAATAAATATAGTAAGTAAAGTTTGCTTTAGTGTGCTTAAATCCACCTTGACACCAATCCTTTTTGAAGTCTAATATTTATAAAGAGAAATTAGTAGGACTGTGATTTTTTTTTAAAAGCCTTCCAATTGCTTGCCCACTGCCTGCTGGCTTTAGTTTTTGATTTGGCTGTGCCTGTGCATGTCCTGTGTCTCTTCTGTGAGAAAATGCCTGAGAGGTTCATTTACATGTTTTAAAACTTAATCATTGCAAGGTGTGCACTTTCCAGAATGCCTGTAATAAAAACTAATTACAGCTTTTTCAAACAGTTTAGCCATGACATTGTGTGTTCAACATTCACTTGTAAAACCTTTTTCACAGATGCTCTTTGGCAATAGTGATTTTCTTTCCCCTCTCTCCCTTCATGCCTGCTGCCATATCTGTTTTTACGGGTTTTTGTGAACAAGTGGGTCTGGTTTAATGTCAAAGCATGAATTCCTCAAGTGGTAGTTACAACAGATGAACTGTTTCAGGTTCTGTCTCCATCACACTTGGTTTAGCCAAGAGGACTTGCTGGGATTATTGTGCAGACAAAAATGAGGGGTTTGGTTCAGAAAAGTTTGGCCATGATTAACAACCTCATACATTTTCAGAGAGTGTGTTTTAATTGACTTGACTGTAACATTCCTGGATAACCCCTATCACTAAATTGCATGTCAAGCAATTCTGCACTAGCTCATGATGTAGATTTCAACCTAGTTATTCATACCGAAACACTTGAATAAATAACATTTTACAGAATTTCCTTGTATCAAACCAGTTTTTTGCTATTTTTCATTTTCAAGTTCATGAATGTCCTTTAAATGCTTCTCATAAGCTGCCAAGTATTTTTTCTCAGATGGAATATAATTCATTTTCAGGCCCACTTAAAATTGTTTCCTTAAGTATAAAACAGCAAACACACTCTCATCTTTTGCCAAATTAGCTTCAATGTTTCTTTTCTTTTCCACTGCTTGACTTCCATAGTTTAAAATAGTATTATGTAGCTTTTTGTAAGAAAAACCAGGATGTTTGTGTTGTGCAATGCTTTTAATAGTTCTGCTCCTGAAAAAATCTACATTAAACGTAGTTTAGTAGTGCACTGGCCATGCCACTGACATGGTTTTAGTGATTAGCAAGAACACAGGGAGAGTATCACAGAACATCTATTTGCAGTAAATATAGCAAGTTTATTTCTCTTACAACTTTTTAAAATGTTTTTAGACCAAGAAGTTCAACGGTTGAAGATAGGAATGGAGACACTATTGGCTGCAAATGAAGAAAAGGTGAGGAAAATAATCCTTGTTCTGCATACTAAGAATGAAATTATGGGTTTGAATCTCTGAAATGTTCCAAATAACACACCTTCTATTAGGACTAAATGAGAATTGTAATTTTTATGATCATAAATCAAGCCATGGGATTTTCCTGTATGGTGGCACACTCATATATGGTCAAATAGACAATAATATGTATCCCTAAAAACTTCCTTTAGTAAGCAGGGAATCTAGACAGGCCAGCATTAATTCTAGAGAACATTAATGCAGCTCATAACATTTATTTCTCAAAAAAGCCCTAATGTCAAACCCCTCTGGTTTCCTTACATCTGTAATTTCACATTGTCCAGCAAATATTGTGTACAAAGGCAAATAACACTCCTTATAAGGCATGTGAGAGACTTGAGCCTGCTTTCCTGAAAATCACAGAGATGCAGTACAGTTTTTCTGCAATTAAAAACAAAGGATTCTAAATGTGATTTTATTTATTTAATGTTTTCCACAGGACCGTCGGATAGAGGAGCTGACACTACTGCTAAGCCAGTACAGGAGGGTCAAGGACATCATGATTGCAGCTCATGGTAAAATGTCTTGTGAATAATTTCCTGATTTTATTTGAAGTTTGTGGTGTTTCCAGTGACCATTATGACCTGGGACCATCAGCCAGGTTTTACAGCATAAAATGATATTAGGAGACCTCATTTCCCTTCCACTAAGGAAAATCCTGACAGCTGACTAGACAAGTTTTAGTTGGAAGGAACAGCTGAAAACCCACTTTGCTGCACAAAATTCTGTGTATTTAGCTTCAAAATTTGGGGTGAAAAAACCCCTTTGTCCCATTTCTCATTTACACTGTAGGAAAAAAACCCCCCTTTGTCCCGTTTCTCATTTACACTGTAGGAAGTGGGGTAGGTTTTAGGACAATCCCATTTTAAGTTGCCACTCTACTTTCCAGCACTGAATTTAATCTGGGAAACTTGACCTCCTGAAAGGACAGTTTTGTTCCATGCACATCATCACATTAACAAGCAATAACAATATTTTTAGGCCTTGTACGGCAGAATGGAAACTTGTGTTTAACACACAAAAATATGGAATGAGAATAAATGTATTTAGCACACAAAAAACGGAAATGAGAGTAAATCTCTGTCTGAATGTTCATTAAATAAATAAATATAAAGGAGCAAGCAGCAAGCCATGATGCTCTGGATTATTGAGCTGATAGTGCAGAGAGCAGGATGGTGTTACTACACACTGGCATAGATACTCCCTAGAGTGTAAATAAAACACAGTCATGCTCAGCATAGTCAAACAAATAAAAACCCCAAACACAAACCTGGGTAGGACCTAGAGCATGCACTGAGATCATCCACTCAGTGCATGTGTACTGTGATAGGCCGAGAATAAGAACAGGGTATCAACCTCAGCTTGCCCCAGAACACCAAACTGTGAATTGCAAGTGGTTCAGAAGCTGCCGGATAAGCAGCTCAGGGGCTCCCAGCAGAGCACAGTGTGCAGCTGAAAGTGGTAAATGTGTTGTTCTAATACAAATTAACTTGGTGGGAAGTCAGAGCCCAAAGGAAGGGTTGGAAACTACAAGCATCAGGGAAAGACCGGAGGGGAATTCAGAGGCCAAAGAATTTAGACTGTCTGAGATGGCCCTGGAAGTTTTTCTTTGCCTGTTTCTCTCCTTTCTACTTCTACGCTCTAATGCTTTCAGGCTCTTCTGTCTCTGGTGGCAGTGAAGAGGAACTTGAGGCAACTTTAAGGAAGTGGAATCATTTGAATAACTCACAAGGAGAATTGCTGAAAACAGAGGTACAGATGTTTCAGAAGCAGTTTCTGCTGTATAGATGATTTCTTGGTGTTGGTTTCTCTGTAGATGAGGGTTCAGCCCTGGCCAAATTTTTGTATTTCTTGGTATGGGCACAGTAGATTCAGCATCAAGCACCAGAGCTGCAGGCTTGAAACTCTTGTATTTTACCCAGGCCTCTGCAGGAGAATTGCCACCAGCTGTGCTCCCCCCAGTGCCACACAAAGCCATGGAAATCAGGCAAGACCTTTCTTTCTCGTGTTTCATGTGGGTTGTCCTAAATTGTATTATTTAGACTCTTTAACTGTTGGAATCTTGTCTTGGCTGTTCTTGGCTTTGCTGTAGTTTTGGGCACTTGTGAAAGCTGTGCTTGTCATGGAGTTTGCAATGCTTAGTTGTTTAAGGTTTAAATTATAGGAAAAAAAATCAGCTTTTTCATGTATCAGAAGATATATGCACTGTAGTCCTTAAAACTATAAAATTTATTTCTATTTAAGTGGAACCATTCCAGTATCTTCAAGCAACTTAACCTCTCCACAAGAAGAATCTTTGGAAATCACAAATAGGTAAGAATGAGTAACTGTCATTGAATTATAAAACAATTTTCCTTTTTAAAATCCCTAAATGCTGCACATTGCTCATGGAGAATTATTGTTGTGCTTGTTAAGATCCCCAGAAGTCATCCATAGATGCAAGGCTAAAGCTGCCCGTGGGCCTGGCTGCCTTTCACTGCTGATCAGAGGATGTCTTGTTGCTCTTTCTGACTTCATCTACTGCAGTTTTCAATGCCATGATTTTCAGACTAAAAATATAATAAAAGAAGTGAATCTCTTAATTCTGAGCTATGTTTTATGCAGACGTTATGTGATCTGTACAGCTGCTGCACGAGACTCCGGTGATGTGCAAACAAACCACGTTGTATTAACTGCTGCTTTTTTGCCTGTCGCTTTTTTAAGGGTTTCACAGAAAAAAAAGTCAAGTAGTTTAGAAGACTTGCAGAGTGAATCCTTGGAAAAGGTTGGTTTACTTGTAATCACAGCTTCTGGTGTTTAATGTCACAACTAAAAGACAAAGATCAACTATAAATACTCTTTTTGTTTTGCATATAATAACTTTAACCACCACTAACTCTCTATGTGGGGAAAGAGCCCTAATAATAAAACAGCTCAGGTTCTTCTTCCACCCCATTGCCAAGCTGGCTAACACGCCCATACGGACACACCTTCAAATTCAATTTTTCCCCCGAGAGAAACAAAAATATTTAAGATAAATCCAAGAAATAATGAGAAGTCATTTTGTTAAGTTGCAGTATTATTTTGTTTATAGGTGTTTTTAAAATATTTTTTTACTTCCAAATCACTAAAAATGTTAAGGCAGCTAATCCTGAAAGTAGCTAGATGTTGGGACTGGGTATTTCCACATAGGATTCCTTTTTGAGTGTTTCCATCCAGCTGTGGGTGCAGTTCTCTTCGGTTTCTATTACAAATGGCATTCCTGAAGACGGCAGTGATGCTGCCTTAGTTAAAGCAGCAGGAGCACTGTTGATACTTCAAAGGCTTTAATTCCATTCCAGAACAAAAATTCCCAGTTTGCAAAGTCTTGCTACATTGTGGTCCAGAGTATTGTTCTGTTATTATGTACGCTGTTATTTTGATACACTTTTGTAATTCTGCTTTTTGAGATTGTTGTTGCTTTCTGTACTCAAATTAGGCTTAATGCCAGGTTAGCTACACGCAGCAATGCCATTTAAATCAGGTGCCAGTAATATGATTGCTCCAGTTCTTGAATTTTAAAATAATTTTCTTAAATATTCTAATATTTTTCTTTAACTGCTGGAGATGACAGTGGCCAAATAGAATGCGTGAAATTTGTGCTGCCTTCATTTGATTGTGGTCACACACGTGACCAATCAGAACTAACATTTCATTCCATGAACTGTGATGCAAGTTTTCTTGTCATAACTTTTAGTTATTTTCTTGTCTTAAATCAAAAATCTGAATTTGTCTCTGTGACATGCTGTGTGATAAGGCTGTGCCTATGCATTCATGCTGTAAAAGTGCTCTATCCATGAAATCAGAGCCCATAGAGGAAGAACCTACCAAGCATATGAGAGAGTTGTAGCAAGCCCTCCCTATGTTCAGCTAGGCATTTAAATGATGTGCCCTAATTTAGGCACGAGGCCTCTTAATGAAGTGGCTGAGCCCTCCCTGTGTGTATCAGTGAGTGGCTAAATGTGAATATTGCAACCAAAACTCAGGCCCAGAAACCTTGTTTTGCTGACACAGCAGGACAAGACAATTTTTTTGCATTAAATCCAAGAGAGTTTGCTGTGCAAGCAGCACTGTTTGCTGGAGTTATTCATCCTTGCTCAAAGCTCAAATTCCCATTGCTTCCAGCAATAATAATAATAAAATAATAAACCACATCGGTGTCCCTGACCCAACTATAGTGGAATTTTTATCACTTGGTTCCTATCAGAGCTCTTTATGGTTTTGGCTGGATCCATACAGGATTGTGTGTTATTTTATGTCGGCTATTTTCATATTGGGCTAACTGTTAAACAGCTTTTATGTTCCCAGCTCAAAGTAAGACCAAAGGGACCACCCAGAAACCTGAAAACAGCAAAATTCCTTTGATCACAACAGAACTTAAACAGGAATTTTGTAGAGTGGGGAATGAACAAACACAATTAGTATTAAATAGTGGATTGAGATGAAATGAAAATGTAACAGTCCTTGTAACATATTGTCCATACATTAAGCAGCACCTCTATAGCAATAAGACTACATTTGATGTTCTGTGTATGTATGTTAATACTAACATTTGTCTGTTGCTTTTTTCCATAAAACTTTGAAATTGCCCTCCCTGAAACTCCGTAGTATGTAGATGGAAAACCAGCACAGCCTGTTGTAGAACAAGAGGTATATTAACTGCAACCTTTCTAACAATTCTCTGTTGTGATGTGATGAGTTGTGATGGTATGGAGGGGTTTGCATTTTGTATTCGTTTTCTCTTTAAAATGTTTGCATAGTTCCAATGCTGACAAACAAAAGAGGGTAAGGATTTGAGAGGGAAATCTTTTGGTTTTTACTTTTTATCTAAAAGTTTGTAACATGAAGCTGAGGTCATACACACTGTTACATCAGCAGTGTGTATTCTGAGGTAAGACACAATTTCTCTACTTGTACAGTATTTGGTACAAGTTGGGATGTACTCCTGCAGTTGCCAAAATGAGCAGGAGTTGAGGAGCTGCGCAATCTGGCCTGCAGTTGTAGTATCCAAAGAATCCTTGAGGCCTTGGAATAAGAATAGATAAAGCAGTGGTTATCTCATTAAATTTTTAATGTATCATCCTGTCACAGACCAAGTTTTGAAACAATTCTGTTGGAATGGGAGGACGGAGCTCGCTGTACGTTCCTCTGCACTAAATACGGTTTCCATACTTCCAGTGCAAAGCTTTCCTATGAAATGTCCATTCTGATACTGAAACATTTACCAGAGTGAGTTAATTCCAAAACATATTGGATGATATCATTCCCACTACTAATGTCAATTGGAGGTGCAGGTTCACTGCTTGTCCCAAAAAGCATCTCCATCCCATAGTTTTCACCCAGAGTGATGGCTCATCCATCTTTTCATCTGGATTCAGTGTTGAAGAAATCCCAACAAGCCATTTCCTCCACAGAGGCAAAAGTACCTCTGTGAAACACATGCTTTGCCTGGAAAAGTAACTTATTAGGCTCAAAACTGTCAGATTTATGGGAACATTTCATCCACCCTTGTACAAGGAGCACGATGCCCAAGTAGACAATAACTTGAATGCAAGGAAAATTAGGCTCTGTAATAGAACTGGCAATTATATTTAGCAGTAATTTTTTTTTTTTAAAAGCTTCACATTTACAATTCTGTCTATGCAAAGAGATTTTCGTCCTTGCAAAAGTTAAATTTCTGTCCCCTAACTTTGGTGTTGATTTTTTCACTGTTACTAATAGTGGTGGGAAATATGTTTGCGAAAATTTGAGGCGCACAAATTCTTTTGGGTTAAATTCCAGCAAGATACAATTGTGAGGCAGAAACAGAGACAGTCTGGCGAAAAATTGAGGGGGAAAATGAGATGTAACTAAACACGTTTTTGGTATTACCAAAGTTGACCTTGAAAAGATCAAACTATTAGATAGTGCCATGGTCCTAGAGGAAAGGCAGACAGCCTGAAAAAGTCTCATGGCAAAACCAAGTAATATCTAACATATATTTTAAAGTAATGCACAGTGGCTGAAGTGGGAGGAGCAGATGAGGGAAGGCGAGGCTGTGTCTTAGCTAGAAAACATCAGCTGCCTGATGGGCTTAAATTGAGTTGTCTGTAAGCAGGAACGTGCAGGGACAGGAGTCATTTTGAACCATACTTTTCTCAGCTTTAAGAACATTGTGCGCTGGATTGCAAATGCTGTGAGAGATTTGATTTTGTACTTATTTTTATCTTTCCCTCTTTTGAAAACAACAGAGTAAGCCAGTGGTGAAAGGCAGCAAGTACCAAACGTTGCCAGGAAAGCTGCCCCGGCCCCTGCAGAACGGAGAGCAGGGGATGTATAACTCCCCAGACGGATGTGGCATGAGTGACAACGACGACAATGGAGTCCCAGGCCTGAGTATGTACCGGTGCCTCTCCCAGAGGGAAAATCCAAACTGTTTGAGGGATTGGGACTGCTAGGCCAGAACAATGCACTGTGATGCTCGTGTTGATCAGTTAGGGAATGCTGTACTGCTTTCATTTTTTTAACAAATACCAAAAACATTCCCATAGCTCACAGCAGAGTGGAGGATCAGTTTAAGTTAGAGGGTTTTTTTTCTGTTGCACTTGACAATACCACTTGAAACTTTACAATACAATTATCAAAAACATGAACATTTTGGGTAAAAATGTTGGATCAGCACTGCTGGTTGCTGTAGCTGGTGGGGACCCACAAGTGAAAATTTAACTTGCTACCATGCACAGAAACATCCGTGGATTTTGGAACTACAAATACATTGTCATTCCACAATCACAGCCCTGTGGAAGCCTGCATTAATTTCTTTTCAGCAGCACCTTAAGCATGGATTTACTGACAAAAAGGTGTTAAGAGTTTGGCACAGGACCAGGTACTTTTCTAGGACTGAAGAGCTTGGGCAGAAGAGTATCCCTTGAGATTCTGAAGTCTTTCTACACTTTTAAAGTCTCAGTGGAATTTTTTTGTTTAGCTGCTGTTTTTTCTTTGGTTTTTTTTAGGGGTTGGTTTATTTTAAGACCTCATGGTCCCCAAAGCTGCTAGCATACTGCAGTTTCAAGATTCCAGTAGGTTGTGGTTGTTTAGGGGTTTTGAAAGAGCTTTTCTCCCTGTGCAACTTTGTAGGCAATGCATGAGCCATGCTGTTACGTCTTCAACTGCAGGATTATCCAAGGATGGGTGAGCTTGTAAAGGAAAGTGTTCCTTTTCAGAAAGAAGCAATGGCTTCTTAAATACACTGAGTTAAGAGAATTTTTTCTGCAGGTTGGTTTGTTTCTTGCGTGTGCAGCGAACTCATTACACCTCCAGTTCCGTATTTTGGAGCAATTTGATGCAATCTTAGCCGTTGCTTCATTTCAGATACCCTGCAGGCTTCGTAGAGCTCTGTAGTATTTGCCTAAAGTGCTAAAACTGTCCAAGAGTAGTTAGAAAAGCCCCAAACAGATCCATTATCATCCCTATCTGTTTGAGGAGATCTGTACAGAGCTCTTGGGGCTTGTGCACACCAATGCAAATTCACTTTCACGTCGAGCATAACTGCTTCTTTTCTTTTTGTTTCTGCTTTTAATGCTTAGCTTTACTACTTTGCCCTCCTGTAACTTTATTTTGCTGGTGTTTTGTATCTTCTTTGCTTCTCCATCTGGCTTTCTGCTTCTTGGGATGACTGAAGATCGCGTCAGGAGTGTCAGTGCACCAGTGCTAGGTACTGTATCCAAACAAGATGCAACTTTAACACCATTTTGCTGCTTTGTTTCTTTTCCTTTCCCCCTCCCTTTCCCTATGAAATACTAATCCCAACTGGGCCCACTAGATTGAACTCCTTATGTGCAGTACTGAAATGAAGTAATAGCTCCTGCTGTATGGCATTCACATGGGATTTCTTTTTATGGCACTTAATTCTGGTTTCATTCTGTTTTCACTGAAGTTAGAAAAATTCCCACTGATTTCGATGGAGGAGTTAAGTTATTAAGAGCAGGCAAGAAGACCTTAAATGAATTCAAATAATGTAGTTAAATAGAAAAGACTGAAATAACAAAATTATTTTACCCAATGTTTATTCTTTTCTGGGTTGTTGGTTGGGGGTTTTTTTGTACCAAATGTACAGCTGTTTTTTCACCTTCTGAGCATGTTGGGTTGTTGGTTTTTTTTTAATACGAGAACAATTTTCTAGGTATCTGTACTTTCTTATCACATTCTGCATTCAAACATCAGCCTCCCAGACAACAGCATGATCAATAATTAGTATAAAATGTGACTATAATGCTGTTCTTAACCCAGGAGAAACAGAGAACATGGACGGTACAGCGGTCTCGGATGACCTTTCACCTCTTTCTTCGGGGACGGATTCAGGCCCACAGTCTCCATGGTCTCCAGAAAACAGAAAGAGTCCAAGAGGGATCAAGAAAATCTGGGGAAAGTAAGGTTATTTTTTTATTATTATTCATTGTCAAAGCATTTCAGCTGAGAATGAATCCAATTCCCAGCAAAATCTACAATTATCTATAGCAAGAATAACCTAAAATCTGGGGAAAGAAAGCAGTTCTGGGATTGCATGGGTGTGTCCTTATATACACAGGGGTGTGGAAAAATGTCTGGGAGTGTTCACAGCGTCATGCTGGTGAAAGAAATAAGGCACTGCTGTCATCTTACTGCTATTAATTTAGCATGCCAGCAGTTTTATTAGCCATGAAAAATTAAATTTTAGCAAGTTGTCCATTACAAAAGACACCAGGTAAAAAAATTAGAGAAAACAGAAGGAACGAAAAGCAGGGCACAGCTGCGCTGTGTCCACTTGATCTGCTTCAGCAACAGCAGCCATTTCCAAGTCTGGATTATTAATTGGATCAAAGTGTTACGGCTGCTCTGTGGAGCTCATTTTTTTTCCCCTCCAGAGTTAGGTCCAGACTGAATTTCCTAGAACTCCTTGAGCTACCTCTGGAATTTGGCATGTGTGGTTTCCAGGGGGATTACCAGAGCTGTTAGTTGTCACTGTAGTTTCCATGCAGAACAAACATCCTCTGTCACCAGCTAACAGTCCTGTCGTGGCACTCTTGTCTTGCAAGAATACGAAGAACTCAGTCAGGTAACTTCCCTGCAGACGACCTGGGCCTGGCAGAGTTCCGGAGGGGTGGTCTCCGGGCAACAGCTGGACCTCGCTTATCCCGATCCAAGGACACCAAAGGCCAGAAGAGGTAACAGCTCCTCCTCTCCCTGGCACAGCCTGTTGTGTGTGGTGGTGTTAAATGTGCTGAACAGCCAAACCCTCCTCTCGGGAAACACAGTTTTCCCAAGCACTTCAGTCCATGTGGAATTCCACAAGAGCTGGAAAGAATTTCTCTGGTAGCAAAATCATCCTGAGAATCTCTCCTGCCTACGCTCCTCCAGCTGCGAGTCGCAGCACTCGCTGCTTGGTGGAGTGTCAAAAATTTCACCTTGTTAAGGAACAAGAATTATCATCTCCTGTGGGAGTATCTGCATAATGATGAGGATTCAGCAATTCCCTTTTCCCTCTTTTCAAACAGAAAATGGGAAATTCTTATCTGCCCTGCAACTGTTCACAGGTTTTGGCTGGGCTGCCAAATTCCCAGGGCACCCCAGAACACAGCACACCGACAGATGTGCTGCAGTGCTGCCTCTGGCACACGATGAGCTTCCCAACATGGACATTCATGCTTCCCTTTAAGATTTTTGCAATGTTTCTTGTGCTTTTCAGTGACCACAACGCTCCGTTTGCTCAGTGGAGCACTGAAAGAGTTTGTAACTGGCTTGAGGACTTTGGCCTGGGCCAGTACGTGATTTTTGCCCGGCAGTGGGTGACGTCAGGCCACACGCTGTTGACTGCCACACCTCAGGACATGGAAAAGGTAATCACTGCTTCTCTCTACCTGTTGATTCTGTCCAACCAGGCCCCTCCAAACCATTGGTTCTACCTTTCTGCAACCTACGGTATCCATTTTCATTGTTACCTAATGCAAGGAAAGGAGCCAGAGGCAAGGCAAACTCTTTGTTAATGGTTTGTGTTGCAGGAAATGGGAATAAAGCATCCACTGCACAGGAAGAAATTAGTTTTGGCCATTAAAGCCATAAATGCAAAACAAGATGAGAAGTCTGCACAACTTGACCATATCTGGGTGACACGTAAGTGTTTGAGCTCTCAGGGAATTGTTTGGGAAGGAATTTCTCACCCCTCTATGAAAGGGCTGCCTGATAGATGTTTAAGCAGTTACCAAACATCTTTCAAAAAGCACTAAGTTTCACCATAATGGAATTGGGGATTTTTGTATTGTTCTTGACATCCAAACATGCAGCTTGTGGTATGCTCTTCCAGGGGGAACTCTGTCAGACTGCAGGGAATTAAATGGGGGGCTCAGTCTAGGAAGAACTACACTATGCTGCAGAAGATGTGCTCTGTCACAAACTGTCGTCAAATATCATGGGGGTTGTGTGCACAAAGCTCTTTGGTGGAAACTGCTTTTGGCTCCACTCAGGAAAGGGGAATAGGCACAATGAGCTACCTGAATGCTTCAAAAGAAGCCAGGACAGATGAGAAGGGAGAAAGGCTTCATTCTCACTGACCTGGATTTGGTTCCCTATTGTTCCCACATCTGCAGGATGGCTTGATGACATTGGCTTACCTCAGTACAAAGACCAGTTTCATGAATCCAGAGTAGATGGGAGGATGTTGCAGTACTTAACTGTGGTAAGTACAATCCTTTTTCCTGCTTAGCCAAATTTAACCTCAGAATAAGCAAGATATTCTACAATTTTCCTTTGAATGTGAGCAGTTAAAGAATTTTTGCAAGACAGAAATAGTGCCAGTAATAACTCCTTTGTGCTGCCTAGTGCATGAAATCTATTCCTCAGGTCCATAAAACAAGTCAGATGTTAGGGCTAACTTCTGTAAAGTCCTTTCAATATCATGTAGCACACCACAATTAAAAGTAAAATGACCTGTTTTACGTGTAACAGCTGGAGCACGCTGTTCTCCACACCAAGTCAGCAACAATATTCAGTAAAGCAAAAGCAGAAAATCCAGTGGTTTGTACAGCTCTGACCACATTCACAGCACACCATGAACCACACACAGACACTGTGTTTTCTTCCCATTCTCCTGCCCAAGCCTGGATACTTAAGGCCTGGATTTGCCTTAATAGGCTACATTCTTCTACATTCATAGAATGTAGAATACATCCTGCCTTCATTTTTTCGCCAGGTCTTGCTATGGTGCAATGTGAAAAAACCCCCAAAAAAACCAACAACAGAACCCTCCAAACTTCCACCCTAACAAAAACCAAACCCTCTTTAAACCATAAACTTTCATTTTACCTAAACCAGTGTTACTGTAGTGTTATATAAAACTACACAGCAAATCCAAACTCTTTCTTCTTGGGGAGAGTATCTGTCTTGGTGTGTGCTCTGTGCCACCTAAAAGTCTCTCTCCTTCACAGAATGACCTTCTCTTCCTGAAAGTCACCAGCCAGCTGCATCACCTGAGTATTAAATGTGCCATTCATGTGCTGCACGTCAATGGCTTTAACCCCCACTGTCTACGCAGGAGGCCGGTCGAGGAGGTAAAAGAATGTTTAAATAAATTAATTGAAGCAAGCATGAATTACCTGGTTCCAGCCCAAGGGGACAGAAAGGCAGCAGTGTACAGTGATGCAACAGAATCATTGCTCCTAGGGACTTGCACCTAAAACAGCAGTTATGCCACGTATTAGTTGAATCTCATGCATTTCTCTTTAGAAGTAATTTGCATAGTGGAAAAAAAGTTAATTCATCTTCCAAGAGAACAATTTGGAATGACTCGTCTTTGCCTGACCGCATTCTTAAAATCTGTGAGGTTTTTGCCTTACCTGATCAGCATAGTTTTGTCTTAGTATTAAACTCTGTCAATAACACTGTTGTCATGTTACAATGTTCCCTTGTAACACCTGTAATCTGTAACTCTACTGTTGCACTTCTGGATGCAACACATGGGGTTTCAGCTGTACTAGACCAGGTCTGGATCTCATCAGAGGCTGTTTGAAGGGGCCTTGAACAGAAACAATCCCTTAGAGTCAGGGAAGAACAACTGCTCTTGGAGGAAGAGAAGGTTTTTATCTGAACTGAGGATGCATGCTCAGACAGTGCAGGCTGTGCTGCCATCACCTTTTGTGGTCCCTCCAACAGAACAACGTCTCGCCGTCCGACGTGGTGCAGTGGTCCAACCACAGGGTGATGGAATGGCTCAGATCAGTGGATCTGGCAGAATATGCACCCAACCTTCGAGGCAGTGGAGTGCACGGGGCCCTGATCGTAAGAATTTACCATTTTACTACATTTCTACTAAAAATTGAAGGCTGTAATATAAACCATATTTTATCTGATGTTCATCAAGCAGAAGGAAACACACACATCCGCAATATGACAGAGTGATCAGGCCTTCTAAGGAGGCTCTTTATCTGATCCACACAACTTTACAAAGGAAAACTAAAACAAAAAAGGAACAGCTAAAACACTTTTTTATAATCAAAGCTGAGCTCAGCACAAGTGTTTGACAGCAGCACATAAAAGGAAACCTGAACTGTGCTGTGCAAAAGTTGCTTAGTGACAAGGCATCACTGAGTGTTTCTTTGAATGATTTACCAGAACTCTGAGCCATGCTAAATAACCACCCTGAAATCACAGCAGTCAGGGATGACATTTTTTTAATTCAAAACATTCAGAACGACTTGCAGCTCACTAAAGTCAGAGTTCTGAAACGCCATGATTCTACTGCTGTTGAATTTTTGCAAAAATGAAATAGTAGAAATTGTATTGAGTTTACACTCAATACAATTTCAGAAAATTCTGAAAGCAAACTTGTTCAACCCAAACAAATGCATGGTTTGATGATAAATACAAATACAAATTTGCCTGATCACGCTCAGCGTTTTTTTCTTGGCTCCTTTCAGGTATTTCCCATTCAAACCCCAGTGAGTAATCATGAGTGAGCTATAAGAGGTCTAATGTGGACAGACAGTCAGTAAGAGTGAGAAAGAGTGAGACTTCCTCACTCTTACTATTTCTCACAGTAAGAGAGAGAAATCCTCTGCTAAGCACCGTAGTAGTTTACTATAGCAAATATTTCTATAAAAAAATAAATATCCTGCCCTTTTTCCCCAGATTCTCGAACCTCGCTTCAATGGTGACACGCTGGCCATGCTCCTGAACATCCCACCGCAAAAGACCCTCCTGCGCCGCCACCTCACCACCAATTTTAATGTGTTAATTGGGCCAGAAGCACAGCAAGAAAAAAGAGAAATCATGGAGTCAGCAGCATACACACCTCTGACCACCACTGCCAAAGTTCGGGTAGGTACTGCCGTCAAAAAGGAGAAATGTCAGCGTCAGACTTCTCTGCCCTGAATAATAAAGAAAATAAGGGACAAACATGGGCAGGGAGAGCTGAATTCTAGAAGGAGGGCTACATTTCCCTTAATTCTAGATACTGAAGCTTTTACTATGTATCTGTTTAAATCAGCTCCTGAAACAAGCATGCAATCTGTTCTGTCTTTTCTTAGAAGGAGCACCATGTAAATGCATTTAACATCAACAAAACAAATCATTTGAAAACAAATGTAGTTAGTTCACAATCTACGTACTTGAATGACCAGGGTATAGCAGTAAATGAAAAAGGGGACAATTTTGAATGCTTAGAGAACAACCTTACTTGTCTTACTCAAAACTACTTGTGTTGACTCCTTATTTTAGCCAAAGAAACTTGGATTTTCGCATTTTGGAAACTTAAGAAAAAAGAAGTTTGATGAATCAACAGACTACATTTGTCCTATGGATACAAGCCCAGCTGCTACGAATGGTACTTCAAAAAACTATGGTGGCTACAAAGGACTTAGTCCTTTCACTGACAGGGAACTGGATCAGGTGGGACAGACAGACTGATGCCATGCTCATCTCATCCTCTCCATGCATTCCAAAGCTTGCCAATAACCAAACGTTCCCCTATAACAAACTCTTTGCTACATCCGCATGAACTCACTGAGAAAGTATTGGCTGTGGACACTGGAAAGAGTTCCAAACTGAGAATGTTGGGGTTTTTTTTTTTATCAACATCGTAATAAACTCATCCATCCTCAAGCCCTTTTTCAGGACTATGACACCTTTACACTGGGAAGATCGAGGTATTTTGTCAGTCAAGGGGGTGGCTGCAGCAAACACAAGACTTTTGTACTTCTAGCTTTCATAATCCTAATATGGCACATTATTTTTTTCATTATCTTTATGGGTGGTTTTTAATGTAATGAATTCATTTGGACAAATTTGTACAAAGCTCTCAACTTATATTAAAGTACAACTGGATTGTATTTTTTAACAGACAGTAATCAGAGAATCCAACTGAATTTTTCTTTTATTGTGTACAGCGGGGAGTAGTTCTACTTAGACAATCTATGTGAAGACAATGCATCAGTAATGAACAAATTATTAATAAACCAATAGTTAATTCACTTTTGTTATGTAGCAGTGAACTTGTGAATGAAACTGTCTAGACAGCATACAGACAAATGATGAAGACTAAAAGACATCAAATTTTATTTCAACTTTATTTCAACTTTGCTGTTGTGTAAAGGGATGTAAACCCTGAAAAACGGAGCGCTCCTGGAGCCTTGTGTGAACTTTGGCAACACACAAGAGCCACACAGAGGCAGCTGGAGTAAACTGCCCTTTCTCCAGTGACTTAAAAACAGTTTAAGCCTGATAAGAGAACAGTCACCACATTGAAAAGACTAACTGGGAAGGTAATTTCGTCATTTGCATGGTTGAGTGCATCTAACACCTCATCTATGTTCATTAGCTAACCATAGTTTTTTTTCAATGTACTGCTCCTAAACAAGGAGAATACCAAACCCTGACTGTGATCAAGTATGGATGCCCACTTGCTCAGCTTAGAGTTGTGAGGGAATGCATTAACTTTGAGCCAAGAACTTGCACTGTGCAGTTGTTCAAGCATGACAGAAAGACTGGATTCTTCTCTAGGAGCATGGTCTGTCCATTAAGCATGACTTTTGAGCATGTGGTCCATGCAGGACATCACAATGCCCTAGAACTGGTAACACCTCTATGTAAAAAGAGGTAGGACTGTATCAAGGACTTCTTGCCTGTGAAAGAAGCCTACCAGAAATATAAATAGTGTCAGACCAGTTGTAAAATATTACTTTGTATTGACAGTATCAGTTAAGCTTTTTATTTTTGCTTGTGAATTAGAGGCCAAGTTTCATGGAATCAATCTTTCTCAATCAGGATCCACTCTTCCTATTGTTAAATGCATTTTTACATACCTGGTAGCACAGAGGCATTTTTATTAAGGAGCTTTTAAACTTATCCCAACTTCATTTGTCCAGGCACAGACCCCTCCCAAAGCTGCATGTAGAGTGAATAGAATTGCACATACTGTCTGATTTGAACTAGTTCCTGACTGCTTTTACAGATGGAACACTCAGAAGGCACAGTAATGCAAATAGGGGCTCTTTCCCAAGGCATAACCCACCTTACGGTACGTAACTCATTCCTCTCTTGTTCTAAAGCCACAAACATGTTCTGCTAGAACTCACTGAAAGTTGGTCACTGCTGGTGGTAACTAAGAGTAAGTGGGTCACTGTTGTAGAACCTGGTGGGACATTCAGCCAAAAACATCTCTGCTTTTAAATTTCTCTAGAAATTAAGTTTCATTTAGGCCTCTTAAAGTTTTCATGAACTCTGCTGTCTCTTTGACACAACGACAGATATTCATCCCCTTAAATGAAAACAATTCTTCAAAGATTTTGCAGGTAACGACCACCTCAGTAACAGCAAAGGCCAGGAATGAGGTACAGATTTTTGAAAATTTACATCTGTTAAAACTCTGTGGAAAACAAAACAAAACACCTCACTTTTGCTTCCTCATTCCATAGAAGCTAATTAATTAAATAATAAGTGACTGAAAGACATAATGAAGAATTGCATAATATAGCTGAGTTGCATGCCACACAGAAAATCTCTAAGAATTTCCTCAAGCAAAGTTTGTTTAAAGGGGTGTTGAAGAAATTCCCTTTGATTGAACGCGGCTCTCACCCCCTCTGTTGTCAGGCTCATCTCACTGCAGCTATGTCTCTGGGAGCACAGGCTTCTCACCAACCACCCTCAATCCTTCCCATCTTGTTCTTTCAGACACTGCTAAGCCAGGATGAAATGCTGAATGACAGCAGGTTTTTAACACCGACCTTTGAAGACTGGAGATGATGCTTCAGCGTGACCAAGAACACTACTCATACCTCATGCCTGTCAGGAACGGCCAGGAGCAGCTGGATGCTGTACAGCAGGAAAGCTTCACCTCTCTTCTGCCACTGACACCTCCCACATAGCATTTCCTATTGCCAGTGTAGCCACACATTACAGGTAACTCTCCTCTGTACTGTTTTTCCACATAATGTAATAGGAAACGGGTGTTGGGAGAGGAGTGGGACTCGGAGCTGGAGCCTGGGAAGCCAAGACTGGCAATGTTTTACCCTTCTATTCAGTTGTCTTTTACATGGTATGTTATTGTACTGTAGAGACCTTTTGTAATTTTTTATTTTTATAATTAACTTGTAGTGCAGGAATCACTAACACATTATTGTTCCACGGGGGCTAACCAGAGCTACTTGGAAATTCACATGGATGCTGGTGAGAGCAGCAGTAATGGCTCACTCCCTACCCCGAGGTCTTGCCAGACTGCTCCCCAGAAAGGATTTCAATCTCTCCTCCCTTTCACTAGCACATGTCCTGCCCTCCTTTTATCTAAGTCAGGGAACTACAGGAAGGGAAGAAGGGAATATAATACTGTCCATCAAGCCCTTGCTTTTATTAGGATGACAAGCTGCCATGTTCACAAATCTTTACCTAAGGCAAAAACAACTGCAGCAGGAAATTGTAACTCTGAGACTACCAGTAAAGTACCAGAATACAACAAATACTTATTTCTTTAAAACACCTGACAAAATAAATCTGTTGCTGTGGTATTGGGCTAGACAGGACTGCATCAGAGGGAAATATGGCCTCACTTCTTGAGGGGCTAAGGGTGAAGCTGGCATCTTTACAGCAACAATTACTTGTGGCATCTGTTTACATGTGTATCTCCTGTATCAATGAGCTATTAACAAGCTCTCTTAGCAAACAGACAAATGCCAGAAAAAAATCTCCTTAATTGTAAGGAAAAGTAGTGTGTACAGGGCTGGTCTGCATTACTCTCTCCTTGCTGGCTGCAGGTGTTGCTTTAGGTTCTAATACAGCCTGAGGGCAGGTCACTCCCAGCCACAGCCCTCCCAAATAAAGAGGGAACCTCCAGGGCTGTCCAGAGGCTGAAGCAAGGGCTCTTTGAGAGCTACCTGGGGCATTTTTTGCAGGTGATCTACCTTGGTCCTCACTTCATGAGTCTCTCATGACAGACCCTGCACTGTATGGTCAGGTACAAAAAGCTGAACACATGATTTTATTGTCCACAATGGTAAAATCAAGGCAAATTCTTTCCAATCACTGAAAACCAAAAAGAAAAGAAAATCCAGAAGAATGAGAAGTAAGTCTACACATCAGCAAACTACAAATGTTTAATGTTTAATAAAAGGTATTAAATGTACCAGTCTGGCAATGCAGTCAGTGCTAGTGAGCAGCTCAGGTACCACGGGCATGTGAAATACTTTGTCAGGTTAATTACCCAACAGACTTATTACAGCACTGCAACTGGGATAGGCTGCTCCAGCAGCCCTGGGATATTCCAAACACGGTATTTCCTATTTCTTTCAATGCTGTCTTTACAACTCAGTGTGGTGTTGTGCTAACGTGCCTGTGAATAGTCAATCTACAAAACAATTGATCCTCTTTTAAATATATGTAGTAAGAAATCCTAAGTAGCATAGCACTGGTATAAATGCTTATTTTTTGACTGTTACGAATAAATTCTGAATGTTCCCCTCTCTCTTGCTGACCGTGGAATGATTTAACACAAATACATCTGGATGACCTCTCAACTTAATTTTATTTTTCTTCAGAATTAAGAAGGCCTCAGTCAGAGGCCAGACTCAGTAATTTCCACACACCTCAAGATGAATTCTCAACTTCTTAGTATTAAAATACACAAGGTAATTCTGAAGTTATAAACCACAGAAATTACATCAAGGGGTTAAAAAACACACACACACAAAAATGCTGCACAGTTACACGTCAACTGTTCCTGTAGAAAAATATGCAGTACTTACAAAAAAGGGTATCAGGTGACATCAATGTTAATAAGCAAATGTACTGCTCTTGGGATAGCCAAGTTTGTCCAGGTTGGGCTGACAGGCAAACTGAATCATTGGTGGTGGCCCACACATGAGAATGAGGGTCTCGCTGCCAGGGGGAGGCAGGTGGGCTTTCATCATGTCTGCAGTGACAAAGCCAGAGCTGTACTTCCAGTCTGCAGCAAAGAAATTAATTCAATTAGTTTGAACCTCTGGACAGGCTGAAGCCTTTTTCAACTTCATTAAATAGTTGCAGAACCAAGTTATGGCACCATCACTGCAAGCAAGGAGAGGGTTAAATTTCTCACTCAGCTCAAACCTAGTGATCCCCTCCCATAGGGACAACAAGCCTGCAGATAATGAGGATATGACTGACAAAACATGAAAGCCTGTGACTAAATTATAAGATTTCAAAGAAAGGAGCAGGTAAGAATAAAAAGGAGTGAATCAGCTTTTCCAGTGAGGAGAGGTCACCTAGTGGCAGGGAGAGGTATCGAGACTTGTACCACATTTTTCCACTGATTTTTTTTCTTTTTTTAGATAGAGAGGTGAGGTCACAAAGTTCAGTGATAACAAAAGTTCTGCCATGTACTTTAGTGATAAGAGAAAATTAATTAAAATAGGAAATAAATGCTAAACTATTTCAAGCAGCAGCTGCCATTGGAAGTGAGCCAAGTAGGAAAATGATGCCTTAATCTATACACATGGCAGCTCTGTCTCACCAGAATCTAATCTGGAGCTGCTGCAAAACAAAGATGTGCACATAATATTTACAGGTATCAAACAATGCCAACAAAATGCCAACATAACCTGATGTGGGAGAGAGCCCAAAACAGCTGAACTTTTGATGAAAATTGCCAAAAACTGAAATACATTAAAAAATCCACTGAGTAGCATGTCTGACCCAACAGAGGTTAATTATGAGTTCCCACTTTTTAAGGCCCACCTGGTTTAGATCAATTTTTAAAACATGGTCTGGGGAAAGGTTTGTTTCTGAGGAGTTTCAAAGTGTAAGACAAGAACACTTGCTATTACTCTGACTGTTGCACAGGGATGAGCAAAGGCATTTCCATGTGTCCCTACCTTTTGGAGGTCTGTCCAGTGTGTACCACAGCACAAACTGCTCAGGATGCCTCTTGGCAATGTCTTCTAGCTCAGCTCTCAGCAATATATCATTTTCTGTCTGCAAAATGAGAGTCTGTTTAGCTCCAAACCATCCCAGGAGCCCTCTGGCTCAGATGGGTGCTCATCTGCCATTCACAACAAATGCAATGATAAAAACTATGCAAAGCAAGAAAGTAATTTGGTTTTCCCCCTGCTTCCATGATAGCTATTATCTCTACAGGATTCTGTAAATTGAGATTAAGAACAACAAACTGTGAGGCTTAGCAGCCACCTAAACACAGTCCAAAAGATGGCAATTAGAACAACTTTTTAATCCAGGCTAAAATCACAACGAGCTGGATTTGTCCCTGACCCTGGCAAATTTATCCCTGGCCATGGAAAACATGGCCCTGCATCAGCATGGTGAAGGTTAATAGTATAAACAGATTAGTGGAAACAAATCGTGTTTCCTTGAAATCAGTGAAGGAGAAAGATGAGCAGAGGGATCAGGATCTGGTCACAGTATTTATTCCCTAATACAAGAATTCAGTGAAACTATGAGGAGACACCCAAGTGTGAAAGAGTATGAAACATGTGCCATCAGTTTAAAAAGCTCAGAGGCCAGCAAAAACAAGTGGGCCATTAAAAGAACAAAGAGATGGGTCAGAA
Source organism: Oreocharis arfaki (assembly GCA_013398015.1). NCBI lineage: Eukaryota > Metazoa > Chordata > Aves > Passeriformes > Paramythiidae > Oreocharis > Oreocharis arfaki. The sequence goes on along the minus strand of VZRR01006553.1, from coordinate 417,450 downwards.
TACTCACCTGATTAGCAAAAAGGAGGTAACATTTTGTGGAGTCCTTAGGATCATTTGTGATCTGACGGATCAGCTGCAACATAGGAGTTATTCCTGTTAAAAACCAAAATTGTTATAAAATGGGTATTTCCTTCCATGGCTACAGTTTCAGTATCAATGTTGCCTTCCTTCAGTCTTCAATGGGAGCCTGCTTTGCAGAGGGCTACACGCCTGTGGCTTTCTAATCCACACAAAATGCAAAGATTGGGGATAGTACAAATAGTTTCAAAACAAACCCACAATTCCTGTATGCAGGGCTTTTCTATTCAGCATTCTCTATCACATAATTTTACTCTCAAGACATTCTCCTAAAATACTTTTTGTCACTGATGAAGTGAGTTCTCTGAGGTCACAAGGTGAATCAATATTCAAACCCTCAGGTTTCTACTCCCCAGGACTGAGCTCAAACCACTGGAATGCCTCAGTGCTGCCACCACAAAAAGAAATTAATGAAAAGAAATGCAGATGTAAGTGCTCTGCTACTAAGGTACAGTGATAGTCCCCACATGTATCCATAAAGACATTTTCAAAGTCTAGACACTCCATATGATGGGATTAGCTTTACCTGTTCCTCCAGCTATCATCCCAAGGTGCTTTGCAAACTTCTTCTCTGCTTCAGACTTCTTATTAGGCTTGATAAGAAAGGTACCTAGAAGAAATATTCAAAACCTATAGGTACATTCAAATGAACATGGATACAGATGCCATGGGAATAAATTACAAGAGCCAACCAATTAAGGCAAACCTTCTGGAAATCCCTCACTACCTCTGAGATATAACAGGTTAATCAGGAGATTGCTGATCACAGGAGGTCAGGATGCAGAGAAGTGCTGAGCACTCTGAGGTGACACTTGAGTGCACAACTCCTCTCAGCTGAGATCAGTGCAAAATCTTTTACCTGTATCCTACAAGAGGATTATTTCTGAGCTTATTTCCTCACAGTCAAATCAGACCTGGTTTAATTATGAAATGCAGCAGGCTCTCAGGCAGCAGGTTATTCAGAAACAGCACTGATATTCTCTGTGGGCATTTTAGGCTACCATCTCACTTCCTCAAAAAGCATCGAGAGCATCTCCCTCCATATGTATAGCTGAGGTATTATTTCCAGTGCAGACTTCTCAGTCATACATGCAATAGCAATTTTTTCAGACTTACAGTCACAGGAGTGAAACAGTCATCTGTAATTCCTTACAAAAAGTACTCTTTCCCATCATATCAACTCTGACAGGCTCATAGTCAGGTCTAGAAAAGGCGGATTTTCTCTTTTCCACTTTCAAAAAAACAGATTCTCTAAAAGTTGTCAAGTTTTATAAAACACTTCTGAAAATAACCACTGCAAGCTAGTCCCTTTTGCTCTCCCACCTTTGTGTCACAGTACCTGTCCCCTTATATACAAGGAGTCCATTTGGCCCTCTGAAATCAATGGTATCTCCAATCTTCATGTTATCTAGATACTGGGACATCTTCCCACCTTCTGGAAACTTGGGGTTCACATTTTTGTGGTAGACCTGTAACAACAATCACGTAAGAATGTGATAATCATGTTACCAACACCTAACTTTCCTGCAGCCAGTATTACAAACTGTAGAACACAATACTGCAGGCCTGAAATTCAGCACCTGAAAAAGAAATGGAGGCAATTCTTTGCTCTCAGGTGTCTCTTGAGCCTTGCAACAGGAAGCAGCCAAAATAAGTAAAATGTGCTGCTGGGCACACATCCCTCTGCTCCCTGCAAACAGCCAGGATAACAGGTATGGGTGGCAGGCAGATTATGTGCTGGTGCCCCCATTTCACTATTGCCTTATGCCACCCCTTTTTTGTAGCTGCTCCTTCTGAAAATAGCATTGCTGCATCTTTTCCTTCTAAGACTGTCCCAGACACTCTGTCACACAACAGCATTTTCAGCTTTCAAGGCACATAAGAAGCATTAATCAGTTCGAAACAATTCACCATACTCGTAACATGAAGAACAGAGCGTGCAAAAAAAAAAAGCCTGGAGTTTTGCCTAAGGACAAACTCTATCATAGAAAGGGATTAGGAAATCCAGAAGTCCTGGGATCAGATAATCCTGCATCCCCTAGCTTAAAGGATTTGACTTGTTTTCTGCTTAGAGCTGTTAGTAGTAAGCATTAACAGCAGCACAGGCATCGTGAGGGAGAGAAATCAGTATGCACACACGGCCAAATAAAAGATATTAGGGAAGTTCCTAAAGTACTGCCAGGGAAGTGATTCTCTTCTCCATCTACTCTACCTCTGCCATCCCTCAGTGCCACACAGCAGATACACAGGATACAACTTACTATTCAAGGACAATGTGAAATGAGTTGTTTGCCATGCAGTCACCCTATTTTTAAAAGATGAGACCTGATGAAAATGAAATGTAATGAAATTTGAGTGAGAGACGAAATTTGATGACTAAATCAAAACAAACCATTTCACTAAAACGAAGTACTTGCCTTCCTTGCAGTTAGCAATTTATCTATATTAAAGGAAAACAAAATCTACCTTTATAATTAAATCCACATAACCTTTCGTCTCGTCACTGGAAACCGGGGTATAGGCTCGAATCACCAGATTGCCATCGATTTTTGCAGAAAGGTAAACATGTTGGCCTGGGGAGAAAGAATTGCAATCTGATTATTTTTTTCATCCCTGGAGGACAAGACAGAAAGGCAGATATTGTAACCTGCTACACATGCAATGACAGAGAAAATCTCTGCCATATAAATGCTGTATGAAACACGCAGTTCCTTCCCTTATTTCAGCACAGAGTGGGAATCTCCCAGGAAGATGGCCCATGCAGTTTCAGGATCTTATTCCTAAATTCTTAAGAATGAATCTGGATAAACACAAGCACTGCAGAGCATATCTCAGTTGGTTTATCATTTGTCTAGTTAATTCAGACAGTTCCATTACTCTTTCCCACACAAGCCAGAAGAGAATTTGGCAAAAGACAGGCACCATGCAAGGACACATGCTCACAGCATGGAATGGGATGACCCTGACACTTGTCATACAGCACATGGAACTGTCAAACAGGGCAGAACAAACAGCGCCACATCTGCAGATCAGAGAGATAGAGACTTTCCCCTGCAGAGCTTATCATTGATTCAAGGTCCAAGGTTCAGTGCTATCAGTGTTCCAGGGTACAGGAAAAAGGCCAATCCTAGGATGAAATTCATACTACAGAACTCCAGACAAAGTTGCATGGAAATGTGTGTAATTCAAAGGTAAGTGCATGCACAGAAAAGGCTCTGCATATTTCAACATCTTCCCAAGCAGCAGAGCTGTCCTCTTTTTCATTTACAAGCATGACTGTATTTGCCAAAACCATAAGGGCAATTGCCAACAGACTGAGGAGACCAGATGGAAGTAGAATGCAAATAAAAAATATGAAAAAGCTTTAACAGACACCACCCTTGCTTATATGCTGAGTGGTGATGAATTCCATCAGGCTCAGTTCAGTTTCACTGCTCCATTTCTAATCTACACCACACAACTGGACAGAGCACTCAAAAAGATCAGAAATACAACCCTCTGGGAAACCTGACATTTCTCTCTGAGACAGCAGCAATCAGATGCAGTTTTCAATTCCTTGCTTTGCTGAGCCTTAAATTCCCAAACAGTCAGAAGTCCAAGAACTATGAGAAACCAGAAATATAAATAATTGTTTCCAATACTTACCTACAGGTAATCCTAATTTATGATTTGTTGAAGGTAGCCCGAATCTGAATTTCTTAGTATCGTGACTGATTTCCTAAAAATCCAAAGTTAGAATGAGGCCAACATCACCACTACTTTGAATTTAAAAACTCTACTCAACACAATATGCTTTAGTAAGCCTGCTCTTTGTTAGCATGCAAGCCAAGTGCTGGGAAACAACACAGACACGGCTTTGAAATATAAAGTTTAAATAAATCAGGAGTCGTAGAAGCTCTTTACTTCCACAAGCCCTAGAGCACCCTTACATAGATAAAATCAGGAGACGCTGTGCCCAAGGCCAGGGAGCATACTCCATGCCTGTGGCCAAAGGCCAGGCAAGACAGGGCGTGCAGCAGCGCAGGCTGCCGAGCTTGCTTCTCATGGTGCACCCAGGAACCGAGGGAGAAACGCAGCCACGACTTCAACATGCAAAGCGTCGGCAAACAACAGTTCGCAGCGTGCCATAAACGCTTTTACGCATCCTGCTCTACCCTGGGCGCATCACAGGGTGGCTGCGGGGGTCACAGCCATGCTCGGGGGGCTCTGTGCCCTGCCCTGGGGATGCGATCTCTGCGGCAGCCCACGGCCAAGAGCCCCGCCAGGCCAGGGGACCTACTGCCCTCAGAGCCCCGATGCCCCCCAGCCCTCAGAGCCGCGGTCACCTCCTTGTCCAGCAGCCGCAGCGGGTACTTGGCGAGCGGGTCCTGCAGGGTGACGGGGCCGCTCGGCCTCCGCGCCGTCCCTCGGAGCAGCAGCAGCAGCAGGGCGGACGCCGCTACCACGGCCACGGCGATGGCCACAGGCGCTCCCTGTGAGGAGGAGAAGGGCAGGCGGTGAGAGCACAGTGGCGGTGAGGACACAGCCCACCCCAGCCCCAGCCGCCCGCCCGGCCCCTCACCGCAAACGTCTCCATGGCGGCCCCTCGCCCGCAGCTCCCGCCGCGCCGGCCCCGCTCAACCCGGGCCGCGCAGGGGCCGCTTCGGGTTCCGCCTCCCGGTTCCTCCTCCCGGT